>RCWM02000803.1:0-380000 GCA_003667255.2 Euschistus heros | reverse complement strand
ATCCACATACAAGACTAAAAAGACAAGCAACTGCCCGTCGTTACAGATTACTTCAACATTTCTTAGACAAACGTTCAAACCTCCCAATTAATTACAAAAGACTAATATACATGACTGTGATTAGACCTATCTGGACGTACGGAGTTTAGCTTTGAGGCTCCACTAAACCATCCAATTCATCTCGTATCCAATACTTACAATCCAAAATCCTTCGAAAAATCCTGAATGCACCTTACTTTGTCACTAATAAACTTATCCATAAAGATCTTAATGTTCCATATGTTGCAGATTTAGCCCAAACCAGATATCTATCCTTTCATAGTAAGCTCCATAACCACTCAAATCCTCTAATTTCTCAACTTGCTTCCCACACTATTCCTGATAATCCTCCGAGGCGTCTGAAAAGAAGATGGCCCAGAGACCTTCTAGTGTAGAATTTTTATTAAAGTGCTACTGACGGGTAGTACTTTTCATGTTTTATCACGTTATTGCAATAGCTAACAGCACATTTACTTGATGTATAAATTTTGTACAGTTGTAAATTTCATTAAATTGTTATTAGAAAAAACAAAAAAAAAAAACTTTTATTTGTTCTTGTGCTGGAGATGGTATTCTGGCGTCATGGTTGGGAAAACATGGGAATAAAAATAAATGGTAAATGGTTAGGCAACTTACGTTTTGCCTATGACATTGTGCTGTTTGCCAAAGATATGCGAGAATTGCGGGAAATGCTCAAGCATCTTCTAAAATTATGTGAAGAAATTGGTCTTTAACTTAAAGTCGAAACTAATGACGAATAGAGGAAAAGAAGAATGCCAACTAAATAACTACAGTTTGAAATATGTAGAGGAGTTTATCTATCTGGGTCAGAGGATATCCTTCGCAGATAGAGGAGCAAAAGAAATCCAGAGGTGAATGGCACTAGGTTGGAACAAGTTTTGGTTCCTCAAACATGTTATGAAAGGCAATATAAGTATGGAGCTAAAAAGACGGATACTTGACAGTTGCATAAGCCCAGCGATTGCCTATGGATGCCAAACGTGGTCTCTGACAAAAGCTCAAGAGAGGAAGATCCAGGTGTGGCTGAAAAACATCGAAAGATCTGTTATGAAGGTGAGGAAAAGCGACAGGGTGAGAACTACCCATATCAAGAAAGAAACAGGGCTCACAGACACACTCTGGCGGATAAGACTGAACAAATGGAAGTGGGCTGGGCATCTTCTTCGGTGTGAAGAAAATAGATGGTCGAAAATTGTCACTGAATGGACTCCATATGACCTAAAAAGAGGAAAAGAGCGCTCAAAGAAAAGTTGGAGCGACACGTTTAAACTGCTGGCAGGACCCCTCTGGTGGAGAGCTGCTAGGGACAGAGACGTTTGGAAGAAGAAGTGGACCGAATTCACATCCCAATAGGGCCAGTCACCCCGGGAAGTGCTGACTATTACTGTCCAAAGGGAAGACCTATGCATGTAAGAAAGGAAGAAAGGAAAGAAAATGTATAGAATGTAGAATGTATAGAACAAATGCTCTAAACAAAAAGTCAATATTTTTATTTTATATTTTTTTCTTTTCTCCTGTTTATATTCTGAATATTTATTGTTGAATCTGTATACAATTTCTTTGCATAAATAAAATTCATTTTATTTATATACTTGTTTATTTAGGCTTAACGTCCTTATGTACTGCAACTAGGGCAGGAAGGACTAGTTATCCTAAAGGCTACCCACCCATTCTAGCTAGGGTAGGAAGACTAAGATTCATAAAATTAAAAAAAAAAAAAAAAAAAATTGAAAGAAAACTGAATTACACCTTTTTCTACCAACTGCTTTAATCACTCCATTTATCAAACGAAATGGAAAGGGATTTCTGGAGTATATTTATCACTCCAAAAGTCTAGATTATATTAAAAAGAATATATAAATGAAACGTTTTTGCACATATATACTAAAAGACCTTATTAATGATATATGTTGACAGAATCGACTTGGTGCAGTCACAAATCAAGATAGCAGAAGGACACACCCTGCCAGAGCTCGGCCTCTCCCAGGAAAAGATCATGCCTCAAGGGTTCGCCATTCAGTGCAGGGTGACCACCGAAGACCCGGCGAAGAGCTTCCAGCCAGACACTGGAAGGATAGAGGTAAGTTCATCTAACCTAATCCTCTTGAAGTGTTTCTATGTAAAGTAATACCAGGGTTCGTTTCTGATTTATCCTCAGTCGAAGTCGATAATTCCAATTACCTTAAAAATGAATTAACTAATGATCTTCAAAGCAAGATTTTTAATATCTGTATTGTGAAAAATTGGTTAAGTAGTGCTTCTTAATAAGGCATTAAATTATATATTTTGGCACAAATGGTATTTTTAGGTTAATTACAGGATTTTGGAAAACGAACAAAAACGCTCTACTGAAAAGTGCACAATTATTAGACCTATCGACTTCTTTACTACAGCTAGGGAATATAATCTGAAATAATATTCTAGCACAACTAACTATAATTAATACTAACAATGGGATAGAAACGATTACCCAAAGAAATGGGGGTCCCAGATCAAAAGGCACATTCCAAAACATCTTAATAAAATACAAAGAATATAAAGTAAAAATTTAGTCTCGTATTAACACATTAGCATTCAAATAAACTTATGCACTAAAATCAGTATTTTTTATGTATTGCTGAGGCAGATATTTATTTATTCTTTTATATCAGCGGATTATTAACCTCTATTAAGGATCCAATTCATCTCATACCCGATCCTTACAATCTAAAATCCTCAAAGATTCACAACTATGCCTTAAATTAGATACACTAAGTGACAGTCATTTACACACACTCCATTCCTTTTCAATGCATTTTGTGGGACCCCCCTTTTTCTATAAATATATACTCAATACCACATATGAACTATTTTTCATTTTTATTTTTATTTATCATATCAGATATTTTTCATTTTTATTTTTTCTTTATCATTTTTTTCTGTTCCCTCTCAACAAATATTATTTATCTTCATACATTACTTTGTGTAACTTCAGAAATTTATCGTTCAATCAACTTTGTATTTAACAGTTTTTCCTTTAGTGAATGTAATATGGTTTTGCGTTTATATATGGGTGTTTTTTTATACAGGGTGTCCCGAATTTAAATGGTAAAACTTCAGGACTTATAGGGGACCAAAAAACGAAGACAAAAAGTCCTTTAGAGATTTGCTCGTTTTTGCTTAGTTTTAGAGAAAATCACAAAAAAAGAAACAAAACAATAAAAGAAACCATATTTCATTTTTATACTTATTTATTTGTAGTTATATATGTATGTATGTTATGCTCTTTTTAATGTAAATATTGCTCAAAATGTTGTCCTCTTGCACCAATGCAAGCATTACATCTATCACTCACTTGATAAATTGCAGCTAAACATTGCTCTGATGATATTTGGCGCACTGCATCTATGATTCGGTCTCTTCATTGCTCTCTTGAGTTGATTGACACCAAATAAACTTTCTGCTTCAAGGTTCCCCGTACGAAGAAATCCATGAGTGTCACATCAGGGAATGTCTTCTAAATAATTAGAAAAGTCGTTCTCCAAAAAATTTGTAAATGTGATACCATTCAATCTTTGAGGGAAAAAATATGGTCCCACCAGTAATCCGTTCCAAATTCCAAGCCAAACGTTATTGGCAAATTCATGCTGAAACTGTTGCTGAACCTATGATAGCTGCTGAAATGCTGAACCTCTAATAGCTCCTGGATTTTCAAGAGCCCACATATGATAATTTCTTTGATTAACAATTCCTTCTCTTGTAAAGGTAGCTTCATCGGTCCATATAATTTTTAATGGAAATAAACGATCATCGCGAATTTTGTCAAGAAACCAGTTACTAAAATTCAATCTCATAATCTTGAGGTAATAAATTCTGAACTTTTTGAAGGTGGTATGGGTAGCGATTATCACCTTCAAAGTTCGCCATATTGCTTGCCGCGATATTGCTAATGCAGCAGATGCTCTTCGGATGCTAGTCTCAGGATTGTTATCGAAGTGGCATTGAACACAACTTCTTCTTAATCTGCTCTTGTTGCTGCCTGGATTGGTCGCCTTCATTACGTATTAAGAATGACCCAGTCTCTCGTAGTCTATTAAAAGTTAACGAAAAGACTTGTCGATTAGGCACTCTTCTATTTGGAAATCGGCGCGTATACTCCTTCTAAAGCATTACTGTTACAGAAACCATACACAAAAATCATATCAGCGTATTCAACTTTAGAATATGTATGTATGCGACATTGTGGCTGATGCTATTCACACAAAAATATCTGAGTTACTGACTGAAGACTGATTTAGGAATTATAATCCTAGAAGGAAGCCAAAATATAAACAAATTAAAGGATGTAAAGGATAACATTATGTGTTTACATATCCCACTGCCTAGCCTGACAAACTTTGAAAGGTGATAATCGCTACCTGTAACATTTTTGTTTTGTTTCTTTTTTTGCTATTTTCTCTAAAACGAGCAAATCTCTAAAGGACTTTTTGTCTTAGTTTTTTGGTCCCCCATAAGTTCCTGAAGTTTTGCCATTTAAATTTGGGAGACCCTGTATATTTGTTTACAGATTTTTTTTTCTTTATTATAAACTTGTATTTACTTTATATTATCTTATTTCATTATTTTATTTAAAATATTTTAGCAAGATGTGATTTATTTTCTGTCATTTATATAATGTTATTCTTAAGGGACTTTGTCCCAGAATAAAATTTATTTCCTATTCTATTCTATTCTATAAACTAAAAGATGTAATTAGGATTACTAATCGTTGAATAAGAGAAATAATTTATTTATTGAAGGGGATTAGAATAGGGGCGGAGAACTGATCTTTGCCCCATCTAACAAATCTAGTTCCAGCCCTGTAAGTATACAATGAATAATAAGGGACCTAGTACACTTTCCTGCAACTATTTTTTCTAGAATCATCTCCGAAGATTTAATGTAATATAGAATTGACTAACATACCCTATATTTACCTTCCAGGTGTTCCGTTCTGGAGAAGGTATGGGTATCCGTCTAGACTCTGCCTCTGCCTTCGCTGGAGCTATCATATCTCCCTACTACGACTCCTTACTCTGCAAAGTTATCGCTCATGCTAGCGACCTCCACGCATCCTGTGCCAAGATGTCCAGAGCTCTCCGAGAGTTCAGGGTCAGAGGTGTCAAGGTGAGTGACTTATATAAGTTATTAATTTGATTATTTTTCTTTTGAGCAATTGTGAAATTCTAATTAAGTATTTTGTAAATGTCTTTTCTATTATCATAGACTTCATCATACCTTAATATAATTACTTCAAAGCTATCAGATATAAATTATACTGCCCAGTTGTCAACCAATACTTGTTTCACCCTTCTACAGTTATCGTATCGGATATTTTTTTTTTACTTATCCTACTCTCCCAAGATGAAGTAATAAGACACCTCCTGAGGCTCACTGCAGTATACCTTTTTGTCTCTTAGTAGAATTATTCATTGTCATATTCAAAACTGATCTTCAGACGGTATTAAACTTTCTGATACCATAAGAAGATGCTTTCCTCAACCAAAGCTACCTAGTAATCCTATTAATATTTCAGTTACAAGTTGTTCTTTGTA
The DNA here is from genome assembly GCA_003667255.2 of Euschistus heros. NCBI lineage: Eukaryota > Metazoa > Arthropoda > Insecta > Hemiptera > Pentatomidae > Euschistus > Euschistus heros. The sequence goes on along the minus strand of RCWM02000803.1, from coordinate 374,367 downwards.
GAGTGAAGAATCTTTTTTTTGGTCAATTATATTCCCTTCTCTTCGGTCAGATCTGATTCCTGAAAAGAACAGATCCATACAGGTTAGAATTAAAATATTTAGAGATTAAGTAATATCTAAATTAATCAGTTGAGGTATGCATGATGGCTTAGAAGGATCAATACAACTAGGATTGATTAATTATTTACCTTTCTATTGGAAGGTTTATTTGTTTATTTTAAGACTTGTTTCGAATGCTATATATTCATCATTAGTTCTAAAACATATATCATTTTCAAAATATTAGCACTTTGCTGTATTGTATGTTTATGCTAAAGTTTTCAAAAATGTAAGACAAGATTATATATACTAGAGCTTAAACAAAAAAAAAGTAAGACAAGAAATCAAACATATTGGTACTCCCTTAACCATTAACTGGTGATGTGGCCCTTCAAGTATGAGCTGGTGAGGAGGGGTCCTTAGGACCCTATGGCCTAAATAGACTTTTTTATAAACTTTTTGAAAAATACCAATTACAGTTTATATTTATAAAGGATTGGCAATAAAAATCACCAAGTTCTAAAATAAAGTTTTTTATTCATTTAAAAAATATATTGAAAGAATAAAAAGTGAAATTATAAATTTTTCATAAATTTAGAACTTAAAATTTTAAATAGGTAAATTTATGGAAGAATATGTATATTATGTTTACTTTATATCATATATGTTTACTATATATGTTTACTATATAGACTATATGTTTACTGTGATATAAAATATTAATAAATAAAAAAAAAGTAATACTAAATTCACTCATCGCAGCACTTTTTGGAAATAGATTGTGAATAACTATTTTGCACACGGGTTTTTGCATTCTAAACAGAAGTAAAATCTTTTTCGGTAAATATTTGAAGGACATAAAGCGCACCTCTTTCTTACCATAGAAGTTTCTATGGCCACTTTCATTACCGACATAATCAACGCTTTCCCCAGCATCCTGTTTACTATCCGGAGAATGATCACTAACGATAGATTTCTCTTTTCTACATCACTCACTACCTTCATTTTTATGTGCATCATGTTCTTTGAAAACACTTCTAACCAACTCAGGAAACCTGGGTTCCTCTATAGAACAAACCGTAGTTCTACAAATACCTGCCATTAAAATAAATGCAAACTACAATCAGTGACACTAGTCAATCAATCAATCAAAACGGCACTACAACTCAAAGTGAGTCAAGGCCTCCCGTAGCATCAATCGCCAGTCATCTCGGTGTCTTGCCGCTGCTCTCCAGTTCCTCACTCGCAAGATGGACAACGCATCCTCCGCCACTCCATCGACCCATCTCAGTCTTGGTTTGCTGACTCTTCTCTTGGCAAATATTTTTTCCTCTAATAGTTTTTTAGGGACTTCAGCTCGATTCATCCTCGCCACATGCCCTGCCCATCGGAGCCTTCCAATTTTAATATATCTTATAATATTTGTATCTTGATATAGCTGTGCGAGCTCTGAATTGGTTCTCAGCTTCCAAGTGTCGTCTCTGGAAACTGGTCCAAAAATTCTTCTTAGAATCCGTCTCTCGAACCTCTGGAGTAAGGCTTCCTGCATTTTAGAAATAGTCCAGCATTCAGAGGCGTAGGTCAGAATAGGTCTTATTAAGGTGACACTAGTGGTGACGTTAATTATTGGATTGACACAAACAGCTAGGACGTGAGAAACAGACTAACTATGAAAAGGTGCCTGAGACAGAAAGGTCCTGGATCATACAGGCAGCTACATGAAATATCCTTCTAAGAATAATTTGTCTTACCGCGCGGGTCCCTAGGACTGGAATAAAATTTAAAAGGAGACAATTGGAAATATTTATCTGGCCATTTAAATAAAAATAACCATAAATTCAATAAAGACTCAGAAGTGAAACTAACACATCAAATTAATTATGTATGAATCATTAGAAATAATAAAATCGTTCAAAACTAATCCATATTTTTTGTCCCTCGAAACTATTTTTTAAATAAAATTATTCCAATAGAAGTGAAAATCATTTCATCAACCCTAATTGTATCTAAATTCAGTCTTATTCTGGACATAGACATAGGTCACCATAGGCAGAATCTGATATCTGTGAAAAATATTTGTCATTTATACCTTTCATTTCCAGACCAACATCCCATTCTTGCTGAATGTGATGGACAACCAGAAATTCATCAACGGAGCAGTCGACACTTACTTCATTGACGAGAACCCACAACTGTTCACCCCTCGTCCCCTCACAGAACAGGGCACAGAAACTTCTCAACTACCTCGGCAACGTCTTGGTCAATGGACCTTCAACTCCTCTCGCCACCAATCTTCCTCCATCTGATATAGACCCTCATGTTCCAGCCGTCCCATTGGGTGAGTAACTCAATAATTTCAGAGTACTGGGCGCTGGCCAAGTAGCTATCGATAATTAATAAAATAATTTGGCTTTTTTGCTTTGGTTGCACCAAAAGATATTTAATGGATTTTAGATGGTGTGGATTTTATGGTTAATTAAATTGAAATTAGTTATTTAAAAGGAAAAGAAAATTAAAATTTTATATATATAAAAAAAAAATAAGTATTATTGGGCTGTGAGATAAGTTGTTAGTATTTCAATATAACTTAATAGAAATTTTAAAATAAAAACATTTGATAAGATTAATTAATTAAAAAATTAAGATTTTTTTTTTTTTAACTTTCCTATCCTTCAAACTAGGTCAGTTGAATACTCTATTTTATTTTGTAAATTCTGAACTCTGTACCTGAATCAAAAAACCTTTAAATCATTAAATATTATAAAAAGTCTTGTTCATTTGTAAAATTTAACATAAAATAGTCAAAAAGGTTTAATTAACTTATTTGACAGGGATTATATAAAAAAATAATAATTAATTCTTTTGCTTAGTTATGGAAAGAGAATTATAGATTGTGGATATAAATAGTTTGGTATGTATCAGAAGAGCATATACCATTAGTTTTAATTGTTGAACAATGTTATGAGGTATGCAATCATGTTTATAAATTACATATTCAAGTTTTAAAAAACTAAATGTTAGGAGTGATGACATTTCGACCTATATATAAATATCAAAAAACTGGTTGTGACCAAAATGATATAATAATTAACAAACAAAGTATCTAAATTAAGGTACAAAAAAAAATGTATATATTGACAGTATTAATTACATAATTAATTTAAAGAAAAATAAAAAATGTTAATTACATTAAAAAAATGGAATGTTGTGAATATCTAGTTGAATGATACAATTTTTTATTGAATTATTGGTTGAATGTATCATTCAATTAAAAACAAATTCAAAAATAATAATTACAATTAGATAGATTAGAATAATTTAACATCAGCACTTTGTTATGTAGTTAAATTAATTAATGCTAATGTTTCAAAATTTTTGTGTTTTTAGAACTGATGCTTTATTGATGATAAATGCTAAATGTCGAAACTATTTTTCATATAAAAATAATTCCAATAGAAGTGGCAATTAATTCATCAATCCTAATTATAATTTTAAAAACAAATTGATCAAATCAAGAAATGATATCTTTTATAACCCTGATATATCTTCACAGTTTTCTTGGTAAATACATTAAAATTATTGTTTGACTTAAAAACCATTTAATTCTACATAATTTATTTCTATGAACTTACAACACAGCCTTAATTCATTATTTCATTTGTTTATCTAAAAATTATAGATCAAATATTTAATTAAATAATCATTTTATTTTATTTATTTACTTTTCATTTAAATTTAAATTTATGTAATTTTCACTTTTTCTATCTGTTTTAATATATATTTTTTAAATTATTCTACTAAGCATAAAATTGTTTGGTTATAAGAAATGTGCGCAATAAATAAATAGTTATTTATAACAGGGAGCTTTTATAAATAATATAAATTTGAATGTAGCTGCCGTAATGTAATGAAACTGATTTTATTAAAATGATTCTATTCTATGTTTTAAAATGTCTATAATATAATTAATAAATTATAAAACATAGCACCTACCTTCAAATATGTAAAGAATGTAGAACTATTCACTTAATTCTATGTATATATGTAAATGTGACAATCACATAATATAATTTGTTTTCTCAATGTACAGCTTGGTGTTGTGTTATAATCTTTTCCTCATTAATTTGTTGCATGTTGTTTCCATAAATGGTGAAGGAATATTTAAATAGCTTTGTAAACTCTGCTCTTCTCTGTTTCATTCGAAGAAAATTCTTTTGTGTTAGAATTTGTCTTCATTAGGCTGTCATTTGTTTGTTGTTGTTCTTTTTTTTTTTTTTTTTTTTTTTTTTTTTTTTTTTTATTGTTTATTGATTTAGTTCATCTTCATCCTGAAAAAGTACACTTGATTTTAAAAATTAATATAATTTTCTGACTAAAGAAGAGTTGCGAAACAACTTATTACAACAGTCTCAAATTTCAAGAAATATACTTAGCCTGGCAAACAGCAGTTAAATGTTTTTATTCCATCTTGTAAAAACGTCTTTTCAGTATGTTCATTTGGAAATCAATCCATAAATTAATTAATTAATACATAATTTTATACACTAAAATTAGTTTTGAGCACATTATTATTCATTTTGCATCAAATCAGTCTATAAAATGGTACACATTGTTTTGATATCTGATAAAATTAACAAATTGAGTATCTTACTCACATATTTATATTGAAATTAGGTCCAGGAACCTATTAACCATGTCATAATAAAAATAATTAAAATTTTAATATCTTTCAATTCATTATTCACTTTAGAATAATGATACAATAACATAATTAATTACTAAAAACAAAAGTAATTAAATTAATTAAAGTTTGAATGTTGCGTGGCATGTAGATAAGTTAAACAGTGAATACAATATTTTTAAACAAAATAAATAAAACAAGCTTATACTATTTTTTTTTTTTTTTTTTATAAATTCATATATCTTTATATTTAATTAAAAAATCTTTCTATTGAAGGTGTATGTTTATTTTTAAAAATAATAGGACAATTGGTTATTTTTCAACGCCTGTGAGTAGTAAGATTTAAATGTTTCTTTCAAATAAGGGTTCCAACAATTAAATTGCATGAGTGATGCAATGTTTATTTATACCTAGATTGCTTTAAAGGATATGTCAAATAAAAAATTTAAATTGTTAATATTTTTTGTGAAAATAATATAAAATTGTAATTTTTTTATTTCATTGAAGAATTTTATTATTCAAACAATTGCAATAAAAATTTTCATGAAACAGTATTATTGTATCATTTATAAGCATATCACTTTACCTATCTCTAAAAAAAAAATTATATATTCTGTAGGCCAATATTGCATGAATAGAACATTATTTGCTGCCATTATGGCTGAACGAATTGAAAACTGAATTAATTTTTTTTTCAAGTAAAACTACCCTAAAAATATTTCTTTGGAAAAAAATCAAAACTTTAATGAATTCTAGCCTTGGCCGTGAATGGTTTAAAATAAAAAAATTTAACAGTAGTATTTCATAAACTTTAATGTAGAAAAGGTAAAACGGATTTCGTATTTTTTTTTTTTTTTTTTTTTTTTTTTTCAGTTTTGTCGAATGTGTTCCTAAGATTTTTTTTTATGTAGGGTAGAATGTAAATATTTAAAACTGAATTCCATACATTGAAGAAGTTATAGTTTTAATAAAACTTTTAATTTCACAATTTCGCTGTTATGTTTATTATTAATTTCATTTACTTTAGTGAATGTCTGTTGTGTTGTGGGTCCTATGTCTTACGTCTCTGTATTTTATGAAAATGTGAGAGCTTTGATGATTGTCCACTAAAGAAATTCAGATGTTAGAATTTATCTTCTTTCTTTTTTTCCTCTGGATTTTTTTCTTTCCTTTGTTCTGTATTTTGTCCAAAGTGTGCGATAAAAGACCTTGTCTCTTGGTTAACTTTATACATGTATATACATATAATTTGTATATGTTTGTAAACTTGCATTTGTTAACTTAATGGATATTAATTTGTATTAATATCTGTTTCAGATGACAGTTATCTTAAAAGTAAAGGTAATACATTTTTATTGTGCTGTTGACTTAGAGCACGCTGTCCTTACTCAAATTTTTTTTTTGTTTTTTTTTTCTTACATTTCGTTGCTGTAAATAATCTGCTGATTGGTGTTATTTTTTTTTTTTTTTTTAAAGTTTTATATATATTTTTTTAGTTTTGTTTAGATTATTTAGTTTTTTTGAATGCTTAGTTTTATCTCTTTTCTTTTTTTACATATATTATGCGACTATGTGCAGATTTGTCAAGAACTGAAGACGGTGAAGTAGTAGGTGAGAAATTGTTTAGCAATACTTTTTTATCACATGATTAATACTGTATTTTATTTGCTAATTTCAAATTAGTTTTCAAGTGAATCAAATCATTAAATATGGACAAGTAGTCCATATAGGATATCAATTTTCTGTAAGTTTGTGCATATAAATATATTAATCAATAATAGTATAATAAACAGTATTTAAACTCCTCTTTATTAAAAGTATAAACTAGTGACATGTTTCGGGAAACAAGGTCCCATCATCAGACTTTTAAAATGATTTCTTGGTGTTAAACACGGTGTTAGACACGGTGTGTTAACACCAAGAAATCATTTTAAAAGTCTGATGATGGGACCTTGTTTCCCGAAACATGTCACTAGTTTATACTTTTAATAAAGAGGAGTTTAAATGCTGTTTATTATACTATTATTGATCAAGTAACTCCTTCATTGAAGAATTTATTAAATATATTAACTGAATTAATGCTTGATTTTTATTCATTAATTCGTTAATTAGAAATTAATTATTACAACAAAAATATTTTATAAATCTTATTATTTGATTTGAATGTAAATTGTGTTAAATTTTCCTTTATTTTGTTAGATCTAATTCAATTTCTCATTTTTCAATTTCTTACATCCAATGTATGCATAAATATTTTTTTAACTACCATTCTTTCATTTTCAATTTTATTGAAATTTTAAATGTATTTATATGCAAAAAAATTGAAGGTGTTAATCATGATTTTTTTTAAACAGCGTCAATTAACAAATAATGGAACAGTATGGTAATATGCTTCCTACTGTGATGATTGCATTGAGAAGTATTTTTAGATAAGCATGTCTATGGGTTGCGATTTTGCATGTTTTTTGCATGAATAAAATATAAATTATTATTATTATTGCTAATTTATAAATATTTATTTGGTTGATATTCGGTTGTTTAGAATTAAAGGATCTTGGAAAAGAATGATCAGAATTAAATTCTTCGAAAAATCTCAGAATTTTGTTTAAGATGCTCAGTCAGTGATCATATTACAACCGATATACTTAATAACATTAAAACTACTTTCTTTATTCAAAGCCAATAAACTGGAATGGAAGGAAGAATTTCTGTCTTAAGACTCTCTTTTATTATTTGTTCTCTTCTTAATACATCTTCCTCTATTACTCCCTTAATCTCAGTAATTTCTCGTCTTTGAAAGAAATGGTAAAATTCAGTGCTAATGCTTTACCAATCTTTTAAAATATCAAAATATCCAATCGCATGATTCTTTGTAAATACTTTTTTTTTATATATGTTACATTTTAATGGTTTAATGTATTAATACACTACTTATTTAAAAAAAATATGAAGACACTGTGTGACAAATTTTCAATAATTAATTTAGGTTTTGAATTATTATGTATCTTTACATTTTTAAATATAAAAGATAAAAAAAAAAAAAAAAAAAAAAAAAAAAAAAAAAAAAAAAAAAAAAAAAAAAAAAAAAAAAAGAAACAATAATACTCTGTGTGAATTAGGCACAGGAGTGATAGAAGGTTAAGCTTGGAAAAAAATTTCTGTTTAACTCTAAACCTACCGACATTTCATGCATGCATATTTCTGTCTCAATTTCTCAGTAAAGAGCAGTAATAAGAGGGGAGTGGATATTGAAAAAAAACACTTTTGATATATTTTTCAATAAAATTAGTAACGAAGTAAGTTTCCAAAAACTTCATTTTTTAAAAACTTAGTCATTTGATCCATCAGTGTAGGTTTAGTGTTAAATCACTGTAAAGGTCGCTTAAATATTAGTTAGTGCAACTTCTCTTTGATTCTACAAAGAATTTGCCTATCAGATTTTAAAAAGATTAAACATGAATATGTGCAAGATGTTGCCTTCTTTCTTTATCACTTACAAGGGGAGGACACACTCAGTCTCTCACGGATCTTGTTGGCAATTTTTTTGGAGGTTCCTGGTCAAAAAATATTAGACACGTATTTTGCCGTTCCGACCAATGGGCCCTAGAAGCCGAGAAAAAAAATAAAATAGCATTAAACTAATTTATTTATTATCTCGAGTTTAAAAAATGATATCGACATGATTCTTGCACCAAGATTTTTAATTTTGATTGCGAATCAAAGGAAAAATACAGTCGCTCCATAGATTTTGGTTTAGGTTAATTAAATTCTAAAAAAATTATTAGTTTTTCAAGCAAACTACCTCTATAGATTTTTTCACACGAAAATTGAGGTCAGATTCTAATTCAGCACCCTCAAAAACATTAAAAAACGGTTAGTCAACAAAATCAAAAAATATCATTTTTTTCACCCTCTTCCAGGAAAATGAAATTTTAAAACCGATTATTGGTTACATACCTTTAAATCGTCATTACTTTGTCATGCAATTCACTGGTTGGTATTGCTGGAAAGAGGAGGGTCTCAGCTTTCTTTTGATGTATATAAATGTAAAATTCGATGAACAAAAACCTATTAAGAAAATTGGAAAATCCGAAAAACATTTTGATTTTTAACTTGAGTTTGAAACCAGATAGGATGATGAAACCAAATACATTTCAAGCGTATTACCACCCTATATTTTGTGTAAAAAAATAAAGTTGATACGTTAAACCGTCTAAGCATATGGAATTCTTTTAGCCCTAGAATTCCATCTCAGCACCCTCAAAACTCAGGAAACGTATGTATATACATAGATATACATAGATAATTAATAATTATAATTATTTTAATAATAATTAAAATTATTTTTATTAATAATTAAAATTATTTTATTAATAATTAAAGTAACAAATTATTTCTCCCAATTAGTATATATATATATATATATATATATATATATATATATATATATATATATATATATATATATATATATATATATTTTTTTTTTTTTTTTTTTTTTTTTTTTTTATTGATATCTATATATATACATACGTTCAAGAGAACCCTTAAATACGAAATTTCACCCAAATAGAAAAATAAAAGTTTGTCAAAGTTTGCCTGACCAAATGGTAGGCAACTTTTGTTTAAATTGATAAAAACATGAATTACGCTTAGACGGTTTAACGTATCAACTTTATTTTTTTACACAAAATATAGGGTGGTAATACGCTTGAAATGTATTTGGTTTCATCATCCTATCTGGTTTCAAACTCAAGTTAAAAATCAAAATATTTTTCGGATTTTCCAATTTTTTTAATAGGTTTTTGTTCATCGAATTTTACATTTATATACATCAAAAGAAAGCTGAGACCCTCCTCTTTCCAGCCATACCAACCATTGAATTGCAAGACAAAGTAATGACGATTTAAAGGTGTGTAACCAATAATCGGTTTTAAAATTTCATTTTCCTGGAAGAGGGTGAAAAAAAATGATATTTTTTGATTTTGTTGAATAACCGTTTTTTAATGTTTTTGAGGGTGCTGAATTAGAATCTGACCTCAATTTTTGGATGAAAAAAGCTATAGAGGTAGTTTGCTTGAAAAACTAATCATTTTTTTAGAATTTAATTAACCTAAACCAAAATCTATGGAGCGACTGTATTTTTCCTTTAATTCGCAATCAAAACTGAAAATCTTGGTGCAAGAATCATGTCGATATCTTTTTTTTTAAACTCGAGATAAAAAATAAATTAGTTTAATGCTATTTTATTTTTTTTTTTCTCGGCTTCTAGGGCCCATTGGTCGGAACGGCAAAATACGTGTCTAATATTTTTTGACCAGGAACCTCTAAAAAAATTGCCAACAAGATCCGTGAGAGACTGAGTGTGTCCTCCCCTTGTTAGTTGCAGCTAATTAAAATGTTTGATTTTAAAACTCAATATACTTGAGATTTTGAGACTCAAGTTCAAATTCTACATAAATTATAAATGCTGTATAAAATACTTAAATAAGATAAATCATACATTATTTCTGCAATCTAAAGCCTAAGTATTAAAATCAATCTTTGTTTCCACCCGAACAGTCTCTGATCCGCCAGCAGGCCTCAGACAAATTTTCAAAGAGAAGGGACCCGAAGCATTTGCCAAAGCAGTTAGAGACCATCAAGGTCTTTTGCTGATGGACACGACATTCAGGGATGCTCATCAATCACTTCTTGCTACAAGGGTCAGGTCTAGGGACATCCTCAAGATTTCTCCTTACGTAGCCCATAAGTTCAACAACCTTTACGCTGTTGAAAACTGGGGTGGAGCCACATTTGATGTTGCATTAAGGTAATTAATTATTTTATTCAAAAAAATAAATTACATGATATTGTTACATCAGATAAATTGATCAGCAACCCTTAATTGGCTGACATATTTCAATTTCTTTATATGAACTTTGAATGTAAGGTATGCTTCGGGGTCAGGAGCATCGTAACCGTATAAAATTCTATGTAAAGGGTAGTTAGTTGAATGTCGAGTTCTTTGAATGTCGGCTGAGAAATATTGGTTATGTGCTCTTTCCAGTATGTCATCTTTGTATCGAAGAAGTCAGTTTGTATGATGAACAGAAAGCTCTTCTGCAAAGGCATTTAGCTAGGCTATTGCTCTAAATTGGGACACCCAATTGAAGTCTATGTCAGGCTTGTCTTAGTATAATGATTTAAGTCTATTAAAACAAAGTTTTGGGAGCCGCTCTTCTGGCATAAACTCGAGCTTGGTCCATAGATTTGAAGATACAAATATAATATACATTATAAACAAATAAAAATAAATAAAAACAATAGGTGTAGTCTTTAGCTTATATAATTCTGAATTCCAAAGGTTAACTTTAAAAATGGTTAAATAATCTAGAAAAATGTTGGAAGAATTACAAAATTATTTTGTGAAATCAGCCAACAAATTTTGAATTTTGTTGGGAAAATTTTGAATTCGACAAATAAATATGTATATATTCAAGAAATATTGGTTTTTTTTCAAATCATAACTAATCATAATGCAAAATTTTATGTAATACTTAGGTCAGAATTATTTTCTAAACGAAATTTGTCCACAGGTTCTTGCACGAATGCCCATGGGAAAGGCTGGAAGATATGAGAAAGCTCATCCCTAATATCCCATTCTCGATGTTATTGAGAGGAGCCAACGCTGTTGGATACACCAACTATCCAGACAATGTTGTATATAAGTAAGTACGCAGTTATAGTACTGAGTTCATTAATCTCTAGCTAGATTACAGAAAAAAAAGTTAGTTATTTAAATATAAAGTTTAAAAATTATAAGACACTTACAAAAGGCCCTTAATTTCAAGAATCTCTCAATAAAGGCAAAGCTTTTAATCTATAAAACAGTAGTAAGACATATGGCAGTATATCATGGACTTAGCAGCAGAAAGCGAGAGGATTCTAAAAGTCTGAGAGAGAAAACTTCTTTGTCAAATATTTGGTGCAGTAAGAGTTGGAGATACCTGGCGAATAAGGAAGAATAAAGGACTCCAGGAGCTTTTTGGAGAGAGAGAGATATTTTCTCATATTCGGAAGGGGAGATTGTGGTGGTTGGGACACTTGGAGAGGATGAATCCTAGTAGAATCTTCTTTAAACGAAGCCAGATGGTGTAAGAAGACATGGGAGTCCTTGTCTGTGATGGTTGGAAGATGTTGAGGAAGAATGGTAGGCTCTAAGTGTACATCACTGGAAGCGAGATGCTAAGGACAGAGCCAAATAGAGAAAGCTGTTGAAGGAGGTCAAGGTCCTATACTGACTGTATTTCTAACGTATGATATGACGAATATAATTATTTTTTGTGATGAGCATTTAAAAATTAAACACACATTTTGTATATGTACATTTTTTTTTTTAATACTTTTTGTTCCAAAATTTAGTAGATTTAGTAATTTTAATAATCTAGAGAGTTAATGTAAAACAATAACATCAAAATTATCAAAGTGTTGTTGGTTAGTTAATCAAGGATATAAATTAGCATTGATAAAGAGTTTTTATTTGAAAATGATTATATGAGAAAGCAGATAAAAATGTTTAATTAAAAAAAATTATAACGCTTTTTTTTTTTTTTTTTTTTTTTTTTTTTTTTTTAATAGAAATTTCTTCATGTTTGAAGTTTTTCTCAACCAAACTCCTTCTCAAGTCTTCTTCTCCACTCATCCCTGTTGTCCGCATCATCCTCTATTAGTCCGCGTCCCGCCATACTTTCCTTCACCTTGTCTCCCCATTGGGTACGAGGTCTTCCTCTCCCTCTTCTCCCCTCCACCTCCCACTCCATCACCAGTTTGGGGATCCGTCCGGCATTCATTCGTTTTACATGGCCGTACCATCTCAATCTTCTCTCCTCAATCACTTCCAAAATGTTCTTCATCGCTTCCATCCTCTCTCTTATTTCACTATTCCTGGCATGTGCCACTCTTGAAATTCTTGCAGATCTCCTCCAGAAATCCATCTCCACTGCCAATAGTTTTCTCTCCTGCGCCTTGTTAAGAGTCCATGTCTCAGAACCGTATAACATTACACTCTGTACACACGCGCTATATATTAGCTTCTTCGTCTTTCCAAGGATATTACTGCTCCAAAGGAGAGAGTTTAGCATACCTACCGCCTTTCTGCCATCCACTATTCTCTTGGACACCTCCGCTTTTGTGGTTCCATTGCTTTCCAGGATCGATCCAAGATAGCAAAAGTGCTCCACTCGATCCAGGCTCGCAACATCTGGGTCACTTATTATATCCCTGTCTGTGCACATATACTTTGTTTTTTTTATAATTGATGTCCAGGCCCCACTGTTTATATTTTTCTACAACTTTTCTGAACAGATAGCTTGCGTCTTCTTCGTCTCGTGCAATGATTACCTGGTCGTCGGCAAATAATAGATGGTATAAGTGCGTGTCCTTTATTGGTATGCCCATTCCACCACAGCTTTTTGTCCAACCTTCCAAGTATTTATCAATATATATTTTAAATAGGGTTGGTGACATGCAGCATCCTTGCAGGAGACCCTTGCTATTCTGAAAGACTTTAGATACCGAACTCCCTACTTTTATTTGGCACCTGTTATTTTTGTAGATTTCCTTTATAATTGCCGTGATGTCCTTGTTTAACGCTTTTTAATATGCTTTTATTAACTGCACCTCTATGTAATGGAATATTTCATCGTAATTTTCACCAGTATCCAGCAATCTGATTAACTTAAAAATTTGCACATGCTTCAATTCAGCAATGACAATACAATAATTGCACAACTTTGCTCTAATGTTCTCACTTAGTTTAGTTAAATTACCCCCACAATGGGTGTCTGCCTTGCAAAAGGTGAATTAGTAGGTTTTACGTTCTTATATCGTCCAGGTGGATACTGAGAATAAAATATCAAAAATTAAACTATATTTGATAAGGGGAAAATATGCGTCTAAAGACATCCGTTAAGCTGAACTTGATTTAGGCTTTTAGCCACAATTTATTGTCAAACATCGAAGAATTTTGCCTACTTTTGACTAAAAAGTTAGTTTTAGTCATGTTTAAAAGTCTATAATGCGGAAATGCCTCATTCAATCAAAGAATATTATATACTAAAAGTTGTAGATCATTATATTTTATGCAAGATAGGATTTTTAAAACTGAAAATTTGCCCATTTCTACTCTGAAAATGTGTCGAAAATGCAAACAAATTATTAATAATACGGAGAAATTAGCTTCGGACCTTGAACACAAAAAATTAAAAGGTCTGACTGCTGCAAATTGTTCACCCCCCTTAGCTTTTTAGTTAGGTTTGCTATAAAAGCTTGTTTTCCTATTTTTTTTTAAACTAAAATTTTTATTTGATATTGGAAATAAATTTAATAGTATTCTTTTAAATTTTAATCATTTACAGGATTGACCTTTCTAAAAATTAAACTTTTTATTCACTATTTTTTTTTTTTCTAACTTTCAGATTCTGTGATCAAGCTGTTCAGTCAGGTATGGATGTGTTCCGCGTCTTCGATTCCTTGAACTACTTGCCAAACTTGATCCTTGGTATGGAGGCTGCAGGTAAGGCAGGAGGTATTGTTGAAGCAGCCATTTCTTACACTGGCGATGTCTCAGACCCAAAGAGAAAGAAGTATGACCTCAACTACTACACAAATCTGGCCACGGAACTGGTCAAAGCCGGAACTCATGTCTTGGCTATTAAGGTATTATTATTATTATTATTAGCTTTTCATATAAAAAATATTATTGTGGTTATTGGGCATACCATGGTCTTCCTACACCAAGGTAGTCCTTTTATCTTATCCCATTTCAGGGGTACTGAATAATTTTCCAGCCCTAAATAAAAATAAAGATAAATATTGGTTCTATAAACATTCTATAATTGAATTTATAATAATGAAATATTTCAACTATACATTTAATATTTTTTTTAATTTAATTTATTCATGTGAAAACTATAGAATATGAGACAAGACCAACAAAAGTCTCAATACACATCGCTTACTTAATTTAATTCCTCAAATGGACAATTACTATACAATACCAAGGACTAACATTCTCACTACCCCCGACTCACACAAGTGTTTAGCTGCAATAAAGCTCACTATTTCTTCACCTTGGCATAACTGTGACTGCAGTTATTCGTTTTATCTATTTTTTAAAAATATATTGAATGTATTACTTTGTTTTGCTAGTTTGAAATACTTAATACCCATTACAATACTTTTGTTCTATAAAAAAATATCAAAAATAGAAAAAAGAAACATATTTTATTTTTAACAGTTTTTATTGTTTGAACCTTCTTATTGTTCTTATTTTTATCTTCCACAATTCATTTGGCTTTTTTTATATTTTAGGATATGGCAGGCCTCCTGAAGCCCAAGGCTGCCAAGGTGTTAGTTTCTGCAATTCGAGAAAAAACATCCCCATGTACCAATCCACGTCCACACCCACGACACTAGCGGAGCTGGCGTAGCTGCGATGTTGGCATGCGCTGAGGCTGGTGCTGATGTTGTGGATGTCGCTGTTGATTCAATGTCAGGTATGACATCTCAACCTTCGATGGGAGCTGTCGTCGCCTCTTTAGAAGGAACACCACTCGACACAGGTTAGAGCAATAACAAATTTCTTCTTAACTTGGTTAGTTTTAGTTTTCTTCTAAATCATCACCTGTCCTATATGGCCATGTACTTATTTAAATCCTTAAACTGTTTTAAATCATTAGGAATATTTACCTATTTACTCGCAGAAATTACTTCCTAGCTTCCTTCCTCTTTAAAACGATAAATTCTCGCAATCCCTCTTAAATCTATTATATCTTCCAGTCCAAATCCTCGGTTTCCTCTAATGCTACAAGATCCTGCTCTTCGGACTTTTATACCCATAAAAGTGTATCATTTGGCCATTCCTTTACTTCCCGTTCAACTTCCTTTTGGAATTCACTACCACATAACATCCACAATGCTCCATCTCTGTGCACATTTAAAGCCCTTCTCCTTCAATACCTTCTTTCTGTCCAGATTGATACTAATTAGCAAAACTTCATTCAAAAAATTTAATTATTCAATTCATTCAATTTATTTTTTCAATACAATTTAATTAGTGCATGCATTAAATAGACTTTTTATTTTTCCCTATAATTATTGGATTTTCATAATTTTTATTTCACCTGTTTTTTCTTTGTTTGTTTTTGTTCTTTATTTGTAAAATTGTAAATAGTCAAGCAGATTGTTAATTTATTTATTTTTTTATTATCTTTTGAAAATTTATTTATTTTCTATTCTATTCTATTTATCTTTGATCAGGTGTCCACTTGAGTAATGTCTCGGAGTACTCAGCCTATTGGGAACAGACCAGAACACTGTACGCACCTTTCGAATGCACAGTGACAATGAAATCTGGAAACGCTGACGTGTACCTCAATGAGATTCCTGGAGGCCAGTACACTAACCTTCAGTTCCAGGCATTTTCACTCGGCCTTGGTGAATTTTTCGAGGATGTTAAGAAAGCTTATCGGGAAGCTAACCTTCTCCTTGGAGATATAATAAAGGTAACTTTAAATTGATTAAAAGCTCTTCAAGTTGTTTACTTTTTATATTTTCAAAACATTTACTGGACATTGTTTTGAAATAGGTCACACCTTCCTCCAAAGTTGTTGGAGACTTGGCACAATTCATGGTTCAGAACAAGCTGACAAGCGCAGAAGTCTTGCACAGGGCAGAAGAACTCAGCTTTCCGAAGTCTGTTGTTGAATTCCTTCAAGGAGCTATTGGAGAGCCCTACCAAGGATTCCCTGAACCATTCAGGTCTAAGGTAACCAATAATTTCAATTTACATTGTGTAGTCACTGTGAAATTAATTAATTTTATATCTTGAAATCAGATTTTGAAGTTTCTTTTTAGTATGGTGTAAGGATATGTTTTTGTAACGAATGAGGTTTAGGATTTCGATGAAAGTTCATCATAAAATAATTGAACATGAACACACAAATTATATTTAAATTGTTAGATGAATGTGATGATTCTTCAGAGCTTTTGAAAGTCCTGACCAATATGAGATGTGTGTTTAAAAACATAAGCATTGGTTACTTGAGGTATGCATGATATTATAGAAGGATAAATACGATTAGGATTGATGAATTAATTGCCACTACTATATGAATTATTTTATTTGAATACTAGTTTTGAATGTTATATATATTTACCAACAGTTCTAAATACTGGCACAATTTTCAAAAATCAGCACTTTTTAACAATATTCTGATGTTTTGAAAATTTTGTGTATTTTTAGAACTGTTGATAGATGTGTAACATTAGAAACAAGTTTGTTTTTTTTTTTTTGGAGAAAAAGAAAATTCTCTAAAATCACTCGTTTCCATGGTCATACTTGATGGCATACTAAACTTAGTGCGATCAACTGGAGTGATATTAAATATTATCAAAAAAGATAAGATTGCTAACGGCTCATTATAATCTGTTAACATAAATGTAATGAAACAATAGAAGTCCACTAATCCCTCTTATGATTTCTGAAATAATAAAAACGGACATTTCATATGAAACAAGCTAATATTTCAAAATTACCTTGATATTCTCGTGCTCAAGAATGTTGGTACATTTTAGGAACCTCTCGTCATGTCTGATTTTATTGTTAATAACATTTTGTCTATCCTAGCAAAGCCAATTATGTATTTCTGCAATAGTAAAGTATTTCAATGAATGGCCCTGTTTTATTATAATTTTATTAATATTATTGAAATAAAATCTTTCATTATCTCAGTTATTCAGTTTAATAAATAATAATAATAATTCATATATATCTTTTTAAAATTTCAACATCAATGATATTTTCATGTTATTTATTTACTACTTTTAATGCAGGTTCTGAAGGACATGCCTCGTATCCAAGGAAGGCCAGGAGAAAGCTTACCAGCTCTGGACTTTAACAAGCTGAAAACAGAATTGCAGGAACGTCACCCACACGCTACCGACAAAGATGTCATCAGCGCTGCCCTCTACCCTTCAGTCACTGAAGATTACCTCAACTTCAAGCAAGAGTTTGGACCTGTCGACAAGCTTGACACCAGGGTGTTCCTCATTGGCCCTAAACTTGGAGAGGAACTTGAGGTACTTACATTTTCTTTATTTTTTAATCCCTCAAGGACTGGCTTATCCATATGATTACAGCAAACGTACCCCCCTCAAAAGGACACCCCGCTCTTTCACTCTTATTTTATTCCCTTATACCTCTGCAGGCCTTCTCTAAGAGGTGCTAGTGTTGATTTGTGACCAAAACTGTGACAATTGAAGCACATTCAACAGAAAAAAAGTATGAAATTTGTCAAATTTTGAAAATCGATTCTCACCAACGTTGTGTCATAATTTTGTTAATATTTGTTTCAACTGATAAGATTATAGAGTTAGACTCAATATAGTCATATCATGCTCTAGTATGAGTTTCATTAAAAAATAATAATCCTGAAGGTTTTATAATGGCCGTTACCATGACTGTGGTCATATGATCATGCCTGTCTTTCCCCACGACAATTTTTTTTTTAAATGTTGATCTAACAAAAATTGAATTGCTTATTGAAAATAGGAAAACATGCATTTATAATCATTTTTTAACTATTAGATAAGTCGTAAACTTAACAAATTAAAACCTTTTCATGCTTTAAAATTATAATCATTTTCCTAAATATTGTTCATTATTAGCAACATCTAAAAGTAGTTATAATCGTCCACATTTCTCAAATTCCATTCTCTTACCTATCTACTCTTTCAAGTAGCAATGTTACCGTTGACAGATAGCACTAGTAATGTAATTTTACTGATGCTCCACGTAACGGCCGCTGTTAGATGTTAGATAGGGTTTCATGAAAAAAATCAATTCTATATTTAATATTTATTTATTGTTTCTTTGTTATGTATATTAGTTAAGATAAAAAATATATTTTGTTAATAAAAGTGTTTCTATAATGAAATTCCAAAATTTAAAACACCCTTTGCGTACTGAACAAGTCATCTTGGGGAAGGTCTAGCATGAACATATGAACACGGCCAATTATGAGCAAAAAGTGAGTCTGATTTTTTTAAAACAATTTTCCTGAATTTCAGCATGCCTATTAACAAAGAAAAAAAAAATCTTATTTTGATAGAAAAAATGTTTACTCATCCGTGGAGGGTTAAACAATTTTTTATAGGGTTACTTAGAGAGGAAATAATAAAATGAATGAATAAAAAGAATTTATTTTAGTTTTTCTTTTTTTAGAATCTAAAAATTCTTTATTTAATTATGTACCTAAAATTTATTTAAACATTCTTCAGTTTTGCATGGGGCATCTTTGGTTTTAGAGAATTGATAAAGACATTTGATGGTTTGTCTAATTTTTATGAAAACAGAGCACAATATATTTTCAATATTTACAGATCAGCTGCTAATAAGATAAAGAAATATTTTAAATTTTACCACAATTAACAATTAACAATTTTTTTTTTCATATTATTTTGTTTAAATAGATGATTCTGTTATAAATATTAATTTTTTTTAACTACATATCCGTTTCCTCTTCTATAATTGTGCTTTAAATATATTTAATATTTACAATGAAATATTTTAATCTATTTGTTTTTTTGGTAGGTAACAATCGAAAAAGGTAAGACTTTGGCAATCAAACTGCTGGCAATGGCTGAAGATCTGACCCCTGCAGGAGAGAAGGAAGTGTTCTTTGAGATGAACGGCCAACTTCGGTCTGTCTTCATTAAGGACAAAGAAGGAGCAAAGGTAATTTTGTGTCAATATTTCAATAATTATCTATTTAAAAATATTGAAAATGATATTGTTACTGACATCAGTGATACATAAATAGCTTTTTAACAAACTTCAAAATGGAGAAGATTCTCAGATCAACTTTTTTTTGATGATTCTTTTGTTGATCGGCAGGTCATACTTCAGAGGTGTTCTCGTAAAAATTTAATTGAAATCAACTCAGCACATTTTAAGAAAAAACACCAAAACCGACTTCAAGATTAAACCTACATTTACAAACTCTAACTAAGAAGTAAAAATTCCACTGTATATTTGACACCATCATAACTTCTTTTACCATCCGTATCCCTGTATTCTTTTTCTGTTTCTGGAGGCTGTTTTAGAAAAAAATTTTTGTCAGTCTGCTCTCATTCTTTCTTCACATTGAATGCCCCTAGAATGTCTATGTTCCCTCATTGCATCACTTAAGTTTTCAATATTTTGATATATTTCTTCATTACTTTTTAGTTTAAAACCTTTTTCAGTCTTTCTTGGTCCCAATATTATTCTTTCCTTCTTTTCCATATTTTCAATTTCTCCTTTTTTTGTTGAGAAACAAACATTCAGAGGCATATAAGCTTTCAGGTCAAACAACTGTTTTATAAAGACCCAATTTAGCTTCAATAGAAACATTTTTTTTATTAAATATATCATAAGTTTTTTGGAAGGCAAATTCCATTTTGTTGGCTCTTTAGATTTGCTGCTTTGTCTAAACCATTACATTGAATTATTTCACCTAAATATTTTAACTTATCTACCCTTTTAATTTTATCATATTTAAATTTTTTAGTTTTTTCTGTGTATTCATACAAGTCGACATAAATACTGCCTTTTCAAAATAAATCTGTAAACCTGTTTTAGACGCAATTTCTTGTAATTTTTCAATATAAATTTTGGTGATCTCTTCATTCTCTGTTACCATTGCTAAATCATCCGCAAAAGCCAATATTTCTACATCAATCTTCTCTTTTTCCTACCAATTCTGATAATATTTTTAATATTTGAAACTTCTTTTTTCCATATTCGTAAAACCTTTTCAAGAATACAGTTGAACAAACAGTTTTCATCCTTTTATTTTTATATTTTTTCCTTCTTTATTCCAATATTTTCAGTATATATTTATAGTTTTAATAATGATAGTTAAAGGTTTTCTGAGTTTAAAAAATTGTTTTTAAACTTTCTTGGGTAGTAATACCACTGCCTATGACCGTATTCAAAATCATAATTTTCTGCTTATCCTGTGTGGGTAACTATTTTACTTTTTGAGTTACTATGAGACTAGATCTTTCTTTCTTCAAGAAATGTCCATTTTTCTTCTCTTTAACTAAAATATTCTTTCAGGACATGCACATCCACCCCAAGGCTCAAAAGAGCGCTAAAGGTCAAGTTGGAGCACCGATGCCGGGAACAGTCATGGAGATCCGAGTGAAGCCTGGAGATGTCGTTGAGAAAGGAGCACCATTAGTCGTCCTTTCGGCAATGAAGATGGAGATGGTAGTCCAAGCTCCAATCGCTGGTAAGGTCGTGTCTCTTGAGGCTACAGTCGGTATGAAACTGGAAGGAGATGACCTCCTCCTTACGATTGAATAAAATTGTTCCCTCTGCTTAACAAACTGCTTATAATGTGATTATCGAAAGAAACGAAGACTTATTTTTAATAAATAGGATCAAAATTTAGAAAAAAAAAAAGTTGTAAGTACTTATTAATTAGCTTATCTTGTAAGCTGTTGTTATAATTATCCAGGTTTTCTGATTAAAAGAATAGAAAACATATTTATTCAAAATATGTTCTATTTTCAATTAATATTCTGTTTTAGTTACTTAAGTTATTTATATATTTTTTTTTTTTTAAATGAGTGTAAAATTTAAAATTAAAATACTATTTTTTTTTTTTTTTTTTTTTATTCATCCAATATAAAAAAAATGTTCATATTTTTCTAGTAGTATATGTATTTTTTTTCTGTCTTCCTTCATATGATGTAATTTGAATTTTAAATTTTAGTTGTACTGTACTTAGTTTTAACATTGTTAGTTTCAATTGTAAAAATAGAATTCCATTCCATTATAGTTAGTTTTACCTAATGTTGTTAAAAATTTGCAAAAGTTTATAAATTAGTTTTAGTTTAAAATATTTTTAAAAAGTTATATAAATTTTAAAGAGAGGCTGTTGATGTGGAATGCAGTTTTGTAATGGAATTGTACATTCCTTTTATTTCTGTTATAAGAATCAAGAAATATTAGTAAATGCAATTGTTAATTATTTGTAGGACGATGAATAAAATGACAGAACGAAATAAAATTAGTTAAATCTAGTCAGTTATTGTATTTGGTTTCTCTATTTAAATCTTTTGTGCCCAGAGGTTACAGTCTGTTTATTGATAGTTTTTATTTTTTTTTTTTTTTTTAAGATCCGAAATGTAAAAACTTTAATAATTTTATCAAAACTGTTATATATTGATTTTTTTTTCTATTTTAATTTAAATTACTTAATTTCTTTATCCGTTTAATTTTTATTTTTGTAAAAAGGATTGTTTGTTTTGTACACATGATCTTTGTTGTTTATTAAATATATTTTTCTAAGTTTATGAGGCTTTGTCTTCCATTTCCTTTAACACTACATACAGTACAACTGCTTTTAAAAGACTAATCAAGACCAAAGCTTGGCTGCTTACTTCACAGTTAATCTGAGGTTTCTTTGGAAATATATTTACTTTAAAAGTATTCTATTTTACTAGAAATCTTGAATAATAAAGAAATAAGACATTATTTTATGTACATTCCGAAATATTTTCAAACTGTATTATGGAGGCTTAGAATAAAAAAGACCAACAGGTGAGGTTGAAATGAGGCTGAGGAGACTAACAAATTCCTTAAAAGATTCATTTTCAGAGATACTTTCGTAGTCCAGTCAATAAAGGATTATAGAGTGCTTTTTCTGTAATCCAAGGTTTTTCTTCGGAAACATGTTCAGGGTAGTTAGGAAGTAAACATACTAAAAGTCCTGAAGTTTTTAGTTTTGAAATTTCTAATTAAGTTGACATCATAGCATGTGTATTTGATATAAATATTCTGTAGCGAATTATCGTATTTGGAAATTAATCAAAAATTGTAGTTTATTAGTAAAAAAAATTTCGCATTTTTTTGGATGATATTTGGAAGGTGAGGGGGGGGGGGGGGGTCTAGGAGGGCCGGACAAATATATTTGCCCCAGGGCCCGGTTAGATTCTCGGCGGTCTTGTGAATATATAATAATAATGATTATACATAATATATAATACATACATCATGGTACATGTAGTGACATAGTACGGTTTAAAAGTTAGTGCCTCTTCTAAATAAGTGCAAAGGAAAACATATACATTTTAACGAAACTGTTGACCTTTTTTAGGAAAATTATTGCCAAAGCCAAATTGATTTTAAGGCTGCATAAGAAAGGATAAAAGAAATAAAAGAAAGAAAGAAGCTCTCTGGACATAAAAAAAAATACTATTTATTAACATAAAAAGAAAATTAACAATATATACATATAAATCAGAAAAAAACAAAACAAATACATTTCCCTCGCAGCTGCGGATAATACCAGGTATGCAAGTTTAAAATGTCGTTTTAATTCCAATAGAATGCGCTCTTAGCCTATTGAAGGATTTGCTTATCTCTAAACGCTATTTTGTTTGTTAGTCATTTGTTTACAAAAAGTCAGTTGTTTTTAAGTCGTTTACGTGGACGTATCATACCTTTCTTTGGTGTTAAAAATGTCTAATTTTAAGCCAAATAAAGAGCATTTGCGGCATGTCATGATTTTCTTATTTAATCAAAAGAAAAAGGCATCTGAATGTCATCGAATACTTGTTGAGACTTATGGCGATGTTGCTCCAACCGTCAGGACATGTGAACGTTGGTTTCAAAGTTTCAAACGTGGTGATTTTGATGTTACTGATCAAAAACGAGAAAATCGACCAAAAAAGTTTGAGGACTTCGAATTGCAATCTTTATTAGACGAAGACAATACCCAAACCCAACAAATGATGGCAGAACAGTTGAATGTCACTAGGCAAGCCATTTCCGATCGCCTGAGAGCTATGGGAAAGATTCAAAAGGTTGGAAAATGGGTTCCACATGAATTGGACGAACGACAGATGGAAAAAAAAACGAAAAACTGTGTGCGAAATGATGCTTTTACGCCACGAAAGAAAGGGTTTTTTGCATCGAGTTGTAACTGGCGATGAAAAATGGATTTATTTTCAGAATCCCAAACGAAAAAAAAATCATGAGTAACGCCAGGACAACCATCCACATCGAGTGCAAGACCGGATCGTTTTGGGAAGAAGACAATGCTGTGTGTGTGGTGGGATCAGAAGGGAGTAGTCTACTACGAGCTTCTCAAACCCGGCGAAACAGTCAATACCGAGCGCTACCGACAAACAAATGATCAATTTGAGTCACGCATTGATCGAAAAACGCCCAGAATGGGCTCACAGGCACGCCAAAGTCATTCTTCAGCATGATAACGCTCCTGCACATTCAGCCAGATTGACTAAGGAAACGATTTCTTCGCTTGGTTGGGAACTCCTACCCCACCCGCCGTATTCACCTGACCTGGCGCCTTCTGATTATCACCTCTTCTCATCGATGGGACACTCATTGGCGGAGCAACACTTCAACAATTTCGAAAACGTACGAAAATGGCTCGATGAATGGATTTCAAATAAAGATGAAGCATTCTTTTGGAATGGTATCCATATATTGCCCGAGAGATGGACAAAATGTGTAGAAAGCGAGGGTCAGTACTTTGAATAAAATATATTATACTTTTTTTTAAATTACTGTGTATATATTTTAAGAAATAAACGACATTTTAAACTTGCATACCTGGTATAGCGAAAAAATAGATTATTGTTAAAGATAAAATGAATTAATTTCATTGCTAACAATTATTAAACGTAATAATGTAGAATTAAAAAAAAGGAAAATGAATAAATAAAACTTTGTTAAGGTCATAACTCTTTTGATGATTACCGTGATTGTCTATTGAATTAATTGTTATGATGAAAGTCTATTGCTGACTGACCTGGTCAGTAGGGATACAGGGTACCTGTGGTTCCTGAATATTCACATCTTCTGATACATCCTGGATGGATCCTGATGTGGTGGTGAGTTGAGAGAAGAAACTACGGCTGCGAAAATGTTCGCCAACTGTTGTCCGGGGCCGCTAACTTCCTTCCTCAACAGTCGAGACAGCACTGGCCTTATCTCGCGAGAGTCTTGGGCAGTAAACATTGTTGTCCCACACTTATTGTTTACACTGGTATATACACTTCACATAACAATCACGGTCTCCTATTCCTTTTATTTATTTGAAATAAAATTTTAAATCTAACTATACACAATTAAAAAAAATTAAACCTTTAATTATATAATTATATTTACAAAAAAATATAAAAACAAAGAAAAAAAAATGAATTACTTTGAATAAATTAAGTTTATTTAATTTAATTTAACTCTAAATCCAAAAAAAAAAAAATAATATTGTTTCTGAAACAACAACAATGGCGGAATATCCTTCGGATAACTTAAAAACCGTTAAATCATTGTAAATTAAAAACAGCATCCTTCAGGACGAAAACTAATATATATATACATCGGTGTGTGTGTGTGTGTGTGTGTGTGTGTGTGTGTGTGTGTGTGTGTGTGTGTGTGTGTGTGTGTGTGTGTGTGTGAGAGAGAGGTTTGGCCATCTTTGGATGTCCTTCCGCCATATTAAAACAGCATCCTTAAAACTAATTTTATGTGGGTAAGGAGAGTGGCCAATAATGTCCTTCGGCCTCAAAAAATCGTCAGATCCTGGCAGATAAACAAATATTTTGTCTACTTAAGCGTTTTAGTGAGTTATAGACAAGGCTTGACTTGAAAATACTAAAAAAAAATCCCGTATCATATAATTTTGGTTCCCGTTCAAAATTATAAATGTTTTGAAGAAGGAAAACCCACAAAAGGTTTTTTATACTGGGTGTTTTTGTGAGATAAATGCAGTAGAACTTCCATTTTCCGGGATCTTTTAACTTAGGTTCCATTTAACTGGGGTTCCGATGTGCCATTTTTTTTTGTTTTTTTTAATAAAGAATTTTTAATTTTTACATAATTTATTTTATATGCATTCATTAAAAAAATTACTACGTAACATTATTTCTAACAATTACATAATTGTTAATTATATAATGTTCTTAAAAAATAAGAATGGAAAAAAACGGAAAGTTGGTAAGATATAATAGAATGTTTCCGGTAAATATGTACTGAACCAATCCATATTTTAGGAACAGTGATGTTTCCAAGTCAATCAATGAAACTCCTACTGGCCTGTTTGCCTAATATACAAAATTATTTACTCAGTTGTTTTTTAATCTCCATTTAAATGCGCTAAAAAAATGTTCCAAAAAAAACAACAAAAAAAAAACGCATTGTTTTAATATTTCAACAGAAATTAATGATAATAAACAGAGCAGAGAAAACGTGAACGGGTTAAAACAATGCCCGGTGATTTAGGAATTGGTGAGAAAACTGGTCGAGATATTTTGAAGAAGAAAAAAAGACATTTCCGACCTCGTATCGTCGCACACGGGAGGTCTTAAATATGGCGATCGCGCTCAAAACTCCAAAAGCTGTTTTCGTTTTATAAATTTATTTTAAATAATAAAATGTAGGATAATGTTATAATTGTATTTTTTTAAAAAAACTTAATTTTCAATAAAAATTAGTTTTTTTAC
Organism: Euschistus heros; assembly: GCA_003667255.2. Classification (NCBI taxonomy): domain Eukaryota; kingdom Metazoa; phylum Arthropoda; class Insecta; order Hemiptera; family Pentatomidae; genus Euschistus; species Euschistus heros. The sequence goes on along the minus strand of RCWM02000803.1, from coordinate 348,083 downwards.
CTCCAATCTCATCATTGCCTCGGATAACAGGGGTTATACTGTATTTGTATAACCAACTCGATGAAGCCAGAAATTGTCATGTACCATGATATATAATTTATTCTATAACTTTTAATTATTCTAATTCTTCTAAATTCCACAAATATTTTGTCTTACCCGACTGTTTTGAGGAAATAGGTTCAACTCTATCATAATGATTTTAGAATTATGATTGATCCGCTACCTAGGACTCCACTTGGACAAACGTCTAACTTGGAATCCACATACAAGAATAAACGACAAGAAACTGCCCGTCGTTACAGACTTCAACATTTACTAGACAAACGTTAAAAGCTCCTAATTAATTACAAAAGATACCATTTACATGACTGTGATTAGACCTATTTGGACGAACGGAGTTGAGCTTTGGGGCTCTACTAAACCATCCAATTCATCCCATATCCAATCCTTACAATCCAAAATCCTTCGAAAAATCCTCAATGCTCCTTACTTTGTGACCAATAAACTTATCAATAAAGATCTTAATGTTCCATATGTTTCTGATTTAGCCCAAACCAGATACCTATCCTTCCATAGTAAGCTCCATAACCACTCCAATCCACTAGTCTCCCAACTTGCTTCCTCCTCCATCCCCGATAATCCTCCGAGGCGTCTGAAAAGAAGATGGCCTAGAGACCTTTTAGTGTAGATTTTATTGAAGTGCTACTAGTGAATAGTTCTTCACAAGTTATTTACATGCCATTGTATTCACTGTCAACACATTTACTTGGGTGTATTATTTTGTACAGTTGTAAATATCAATAAATGAAAAAAAGGAAAAAAAAAAAAAGAAGAATTATGACGGTATGGGGTATGTAAACTTTACAATTTATTCAAAATTCCGTTTAAGAAAAACTTCTAAATTATCCCGTAGTTTCTGGTCATTTTCATGAAAATATCTTAAACTAGGAAAGACCATATAAATTTTATTTTAATGAGAGTTTTTGTTTACTTATTGACCGATTATATCTTCAATTAGGATAGAAGAATTTATTGCTTTTATTAATCAATTATAACATATATAATTTAACAAACAACAGGGATTTTTAACTCACGGATTATTGACAAATAACAATATATTTAATACAAACACACACAGAACAATATTCATTAAGATAAACACTATAATAATAGCGGACATTTAACTACTATTTACTAAACCAATAAACACTACACAAAGTTATAACCACACTAATTACCTTCCATCTTGTTATTATTATGTCTCCTAGCAACGAGTAAATACTTCTTGGTGAATCTAGGTCGCTTAGCAACAGGGGTAGTAATCCTTATTTCGTTACAATAATCCATACTATTTAAGTAAGTGCCAACGTTTTGGAAATTTTGTATGTTTTAGAACTAAAGATGAATGTTAAGCATTCGAAACTAGTTTTTTAATAAAATAATTCTAATAGAAGTGGCAATTAATTCATCAATCCTAATTATATTGATCCCTCTATACCATCATGGTGTACCTCAAGTGATTGTACCCACACTTCAAGAAGTAAAAAATTTCATGTTCCATGGGTCGTACATTTTTCCCCTATATTAAAAAGTAAAATTTGTCTTATATTTTTGAAACCCTACAAATATTTTATCCTACTTGAAGATTTTGAAGTCAGGAGTATGTAAACTTTACAATTTGATCAAAATCCCGTAAAAAGAAAAAAAAATATCTTATTTTCTCAATCCCTCAACATTCCTCATTCAATTACGCTTTCCGGTTTCAAATACCACATACTACCCATCCAGATCCACGAAAACTGTCAATAGCCAATTTTTAGCTATCTAAAATATTAAAAATTTATATTCATCAATTTTTTTTTCTTAGAGAAAATTTATTTTGAACAGATTCGCTACCTAAAACTCCCACTTGGACAAACATCTTACATGGAATCCACATACAAGACTAAAGCTACATGAAACTGCTCGTCGTTACAGACTACTTCAACATTTACTAGACAAACGTTCAAAGTTCACAATTACAACAATAACAATAGACTCATTTACATGACTGTGATTAGACCTATTTGGACATACGGAGTTGAGCTTTGGGGCTCCACTAAACCATCCAATTCATCTCGTATCCAATCCTTTCAATCCAAAATCCTTTAAAAAATTTTCAATACTCCTTACTTTGTCACCAATAAACTTATCCATATATATCTTAATGTTCCATATGTTGCTGCTTTAGCCCAAACCAGGCACTTATCCTTTCATAGTAACCACTCAAATCCACTAGTTTCTCAACTTGATTCCCATTCCATTCCCGATAATCCTCCGAGGCGTTTGAAAAGAAGATGGTATAGAGATCTTCTAGCGTAGAATTTTTATTGAAGAGCTACTGATGAGTAGTTCTTTTCAAGTCTTGACATGCTATTGTAATATTTATCAACAAATTCACTGAATTTATATATTTGTACAGTTGTAAATTTCAATAAATTGATATAAAAAATTTTTAAAAAACAATTTCGGAACTTTTTATTAATATTTTTTTATTTTGTTATTATGATTTTTTATTTCGTTCCAAAAATATTATTTCATTTTAACGCTTTGTAGGGCTTTGGCTATACATCATTTTTTATTCTTAAGAGACTGAAGGTCCCGAAATAAATAAAGATTTTTTTAATAATAGTTATTATTAGTATTATAATGTAATTTTTTGTTCTTTTTGGGAAAATGTCTTAAACTAGGGATGGCCACATAAATTTTAATTTACTAACCGTTTTAGTGAGATTGAAACTATACCTGAGTTGGTACCAGAAAAATTCTTGTATTTATTTACGCCTTTATTCAAAATTGAAATTTGTCTAAAGTTTTTGAAGTCAACAAGTATTTCGTCTTACTGAACAGTTTTGAGGCCAATGGGTATGTATGTAAACATCCCGTAATTTATTGCCCTTTTTAGGAAAATGTTGTCTTAAACTAGAAAAGCTCTTTCTCTTTTCGTCGTACTAAGCGTTATAGTGTGATTGAAATTATACCTCACGATACCAGAGTTTTTCTTTTAATATGAGGCGTAAATTTTTTTTTTAATTTATTCAAAATTTTAATTCGTCTTAATTTTCTAAAGCCTACTAGTATTTTGTCTAACAGTTTTTAAGTTAGGGGGCTCATCTCAATCAAAACAACTTAAGTAAGACATGTCCCGCATTGAAGGATTTTTGGTCCTTTTTAGACTAAAATTGTCTTAAACAAGGAAAGTCCTTATAATTAATTTCTTACTTAGTGTTTTAGTGATTCTGAGACTAAATCTGACTTGTTGAAGCCAAAAATTTCCATGTACTATGCCACGTAATTTGCGTCTTTTTATAAAAAAAAAAAAAAATTAGTTCTATTTTTTTAAAGCTCAAAAATATTTTGTCATTAACGATAATTTTGAGTTTATAAACCCAATGAAAAGAAAAACCGTTAACGAATGAAACCTTTTTGGTAATTTTCGGAAATTTCGAAAATTGTAACATCGTTAAAACAGGTCTGATGAGTAAGATAATAAAGTTTTTTACAACCTTATCCATTAATTCCTTATGGAATTCTCAAAAAAAGTTTTACCTTATCATTTGGGTTTTCTGACCATTTTATGTTCCAACCAGCTGGTTTAATACAGATGAAAAAAAAAAAAAGAATGTCGATTTAAGTTCTTCATGACTGATATATTTATAAACGAATACATGTTCATTCACTGGTATATTTCGTCTTAAATATATATATATATATTATGAAGTTTATTGATTGTTTCCAAAATAATAAGAGTTTCAGTTATGGCATTGGACATAAGAAAATTGCTGTAATCTTCACCTTATCTTAAACTAGGAAAACCCACCTGAATTTTGTGTGTTTCAATAAAATCAAGGAACATAGTTAAATTGATACAACCTGGAATTTTCATGTACCATGTTATGTGATTTTTGTCCTTTTATTCAAAATTTGAATTTGTCTTATCACTTTATCACTTAATTTTTTACCCTTTTTAGGAAAAAATGTTCTTCGACTAGGAAAGCCCTCATAAATTTTATCTTACTAAGAGATTTAGTGAAGTCGGTACTATAATTAACTTGATGCCAGATAGTTTCGTATCGTGACTTTGCCCCTTTTTCAATATCTAAATTTTCTAAAGCCCTCAAATCTTTTTGGTGTTTTAAGAGAAATTTTGTCTTGAGCTAGTCTACGAACATTTTTTCATGCTGAGCTGGATACAATACCTAACTTCATGAAGCCTTGGCTTTTCATATACTATTTGACGTATTCTTTTCCACTTTTTCAAAAATCAAATTTTTCTAAAATCCGAAAATATTTTATTTTACCAAACGGTTTTAAGTTCAGGAAGCTATTTCAGTCTAAACATCTTAAACAAAAACAATGTAAATTGTGTCGTACCTTTTGGTCCAGTCTTAAAATTTCGGAAATTTCAGCTTAGCTTAGCAACCGGTTTGAACAGTCTGATAAAACGTCTTTTCGCAACTTCTTCCTAGGATTTCATATGGGATTCTTAAAATTGTGTTTACCTAGTGGGCTTCTATACTATGATTTCCTCTCTGACAGCTGGATAACAATAGACGAAAAAAAAAAAGAATGTCGATTTAAGTTCGTCATGGCCAGCATATTTTAAAACGAATACATCTTCATTCACTAGTTGAGTTCGACTTAAAATAAAATAGAAAGTACAATGATTGATTTAAGATTTTCAGTTGTCTATATTTTTGTTTCTAAAATTAAAAATATATGTATATTGAAAGCATTGGACACGACAAGAGAATTCTTATAACGTTGAGCCTTCGTTACCTGTTCATCCTTTAATTGGCAATGAATATGCTTCAGGTAAAAGGACAACCAATTAACCTCCTTGTCAATAAAGTAGATCGACTTAATTATTTCGATAATCGATTATGGCAGTTAATTAGAACGTTAATAAACAAGACGAGTCTCTTATTATTTTTAAGGCTGCTTCCTAAGGAACCATTCTTGTCGCTGGAGTCAAGATATGCAGTACAGACCTCCTCTCTCAGATTCCAACGTCATCGATGGCCTCAGAATTGGGTACCTCAAGTTCTTCGGGTTCTGGAAGATCATCAACGATTTCAGAACCACGGGGAAGAGAAACGCTTTTGTGAATTTCAAATTTTACACGACATTCATAATTTCTTCTCCTTACATCGCTTTTCAGTTCTACAGCTATTTCGTTATAAAAATGGATATTCAAAAAGCGACTATTATCAATTTGCACTGCCTGCCGGCCATAATGATGTGTTCTAGAATCATGGTGTTCTGGATTCGTATGGATAGTCAATGTAAGCTTTACAGTTTGATACAAAAAGATTTCCTCCATATTCCCGAACACAAGATGCCCGAAGCAAGTAAAATTTACAAAAAGTTGACGAAACATGCGAATTTGTTGTGTATAACAGCTTTCATTGTAGATTTCAGTGTTTTTTTCGCGACAGTGTGCATCCCAGGGATTCCTGTTGATTATATCATGTACTTCAAGGGGAGCATGTTCGATGTTAAAACTGGGAAAAACAAGATCTTGAGTGGATGGTACCCACTCCCGATGGACGAGTCACCGTATTTCGAAATTATATTCGTTTATGAAGTGATTTGCGTTTTTTTAGGTGGAATATTTCAACCAATATATGTTTGTCTATTTTATCAAGTCTTGGTTGCCCTCTATGCTCAATTCGAAGTTCTGGGATATCATGTATCGACTATAAACTATAAACAAAACTCTGATTCTAATGGTAACTTGGCTGATTCGAATTCTGTCAATGGCGAGAGAAAAAAAATTACTAAATATAATACAGATTCTGGTATGAATGAAGAACTATATTACATTCTAAAAGACCATCAGAAACTATTGAGGTAATCAAGTGTTCATTATAAATTTATAAATATTTTAATTTTTTAAAAATATATAATTATTGAAATGTTTTCAGTTATGCTGAAGAATTGAGAAGTGTGTACAATCCTCTTGTGGCGACAATGCTTGGCCTAGCTATTTGTTTTATTATTGTCTATGTTTTTCAGTACCATATGGTAAGTTTTTTTTTTCTTGTTCTAGGAAATTCTTATATTTTTATAATTCTAATAAAGAATTTGTGACTACAACTTTAATTTCGAAAAAAAAAAAATTATATCATCCATCATATAAAGTTAATATTCTGTACGAAAAGACCCAAGCTAAAAATTTAAATAATGGCAGATTTCAAATTAGGATGTAGTGGAAAAAAAGTTTGAGAATCTGAGAATCCCCGATACGGGGAAAGGGACGAATTTGACCAAAAAAAATGTTTTGTGAAAGTTTCATTTTGATATTATGTCATCTTTTCCAGTCAAACTAGACCAAAAATGAGCAATAAGAGAAATTAAAAATACTAGTTCCAATTTTTCAGGAATGTGTAGGGGATGGTTCCCTAACCTAAAAAAAATTAAGCCCTTCCAAATCCCATTGGCACTGGGGAAGGGGGGCATCAAATGTTCCATTTTTCAGTTAAAAAAAAAAAAAAATGGAAAATTTAAACCTAAACATTTGCACGCTAAATGTGTATTTTTTTGCAAAGTATGACCAATTTTACATGTTCATTGGGCTGGCATAGGTATTTTACGTGAATTGATCTAAATTTCATATATGAGGTATGATAGTAAATTTAACCAACTTTCAAATGGAAAAAATAAATTTTGGATCAGACAATTAGTTTTGGAGTTATACCGAAAAATGTGTTAAATAAAACTTGTGATCTCTAACAACGAAGGTGTGGGTATTTCACGGTGTTAATTATAAGTTACATATATCGGATCTAATAATAAATTTAACCAGCTTTTAGATAAAAATATTAAATCTTGGACCGGATAAAAGGTTTTGGAGTTATAGCGAATAATGTGCCAAAAAACCATGTATTTTACAAAGGTAAATGATTTTCAGCGTGATAGCTTGTGTATTTCAAGAATTTTGATAAAAATTTCAAATAAAGGATCTAATTGTAGATTTAATCACCTTTTAGATTGAAAACAAAAAATTTTGAATCGGACAAATACTTTCGGAGTTATAATGATAAATGTCCCGAAAACCATGAATTTAACTACAGTACGGGCTTTTAGGCATCTGGGATATTATATTATATGGGATATTATAACTCCGAAAGTATTAGTCCGATTCAAAATGTTTTTTTTTCAATTTGAAAGGTGGTTAAATTTGCGACAAATGTGCCAATAGACACTAGGATTTTACAACAGTACGTTTTTATTAGCGGGCTGGCATGTGCATTTTACGGAGTTTGATTAAAACTTCACTTATAGATTCTTATAGTAAATTTAATCAGCTTTAAGATGAAAAAAATTAATGTTGCATCGAACAAATAGTTTCAGAGTTACAGCCAAAAGAGAACGACAAACGCGTTTTCGCGGAGCTGTGGGACTGGCGGCAAGTTAGCCAATTTCTCCATTTTTTCCCAATAACGTAACTTCACGAAAAATAGTCCGATTTCGGATTTATTTTTTCCATTGCGTAGGTACTAGTTCCAGCTACAATTAATATTTGAAGACTTTCTTCGAAAAAAGCTTCGTTATCGTGTTATAGATAAAAAAACAAAAATAACGGTTTTTTTGCGATTTTGAATATGAAGCCGATGGTTGCCGTGGTAGCAAACTTCAGATTCGGATTCAGCACTCCAAAAAACATAAAGATCCGTTGAGAATAAAAGTTCCGCAGTTTTTTCTTGAAAACGGCCTTTTGGAGCCTTATTTTATTGGACTATGTTTCTAGGACAAGGTTGTACAGATTTTTTATTTATTTTTTATGTCGTTTTTGCTCCACCGTAGTACCCCTATTTCTGCCAACTTATATTACCGAATTTAAGACAATTTTTTTTTTATAGCTTATTTTCTGAAAACAGTAATACTAAATGGGAATTTTCACTTTAAAGTTGAATGATTTTTAATAATTTTTTGTCTTTTATTTACAATTTTGCCCTTTTTCTTCTGAACCTACCAGGTATGCAAGTTTAAAAAGTCGTTTATTTCTTAAAATATATACACAGTAATTTAAAAAAAAGTATAATATATTTTATTCAAAGTACTGACCCTCGCTTTCTACACATTTTGTCCATCTCTCGGGCAATATATGGATACCATTCCAAAAGAATGCTTCATCTTTATTTGAAATCCATTCATCGAGCCATTTTCGTACGTTTTCGAAATTGTTGAAGTGTTGCTCCGCCAATGAGTGTCCCATCGATGAGAAGAGGTGATAATCAGAAGGCGCCAGGTCAGGTGAATACGGCGGGTGGGGTAGGAGTTCCCAACCAAGCGAAGAAATCGTTTCCTTAGTCAATCTGGCTGAATGTGCAGGAGCGTTATCATGCTGAAGAATGACTTTGGCGTGCCTGTGAGCCCATTCTGGGCGTTTTTCGATCAATGCGTGACTCAAATTGATCATTTGTTGTCGGTAGCGCTCGGTATTGACTGTTTCACCGGGTTTGAGAAGCTCGTAGTAGACTACTCCCTTCTGATCCCACCACACACACAGCATTGTCTTCTTCCCAAAACGATCCGGTCTTGCACTCGATGTGGATGGTTGTCCTGGCGTTACCCATGATTTTTTTCGTTTGGGATTCTCAAAATAAATCCATTTTTCATCGCCAGTTACAACTCGATGCAAAAAACCCTTTCTTTCGTGGCGTAAAAGCAGCATTTCGCACACAGTTTTTCGTTTTTCCATCTGTCGTTCGTCCAATTCATGTGGAACCCATTTTCCAACCTTTTGAATCTTTCCCATAGCTCTCAGGCGATCGGAAATGGCTTGCCTAGTGACATTCAACTGTTCTGCCATCATTTGTTGGGTTTGGGTATTGTCTTCGTCTAATAAAGATTGCAATTCGAAGTCCTCAAACTTTTTTGGTCGATTTTCTCGTTTTTGATCAGTAACATCAAAATCACCACGTTTGAAACTTTGAAACCAACGTTCACATGTCCTGACGGTTGGAGCAACATCGCCATAAGTCTCAACAAGAATTCGATGACATTCAGATGCCTTTTTCTTTTGATTAAATAAGAAAATCATGACATGCCGCAAATGCTCTTTATTTGGCTTAAAATTAGACGTTTTTAACACCAAAGAAAGGTATGATACGTCCACGTAAACGACTTAAAAACAACTGACTTTTGTAAACAAATGACTAACAAACAAAATAGCGTTTAGAGATAAGCAAATCCTTCAATAGGCTAAGAGCGCATTCTATTGGAATTAAAACGACATTTTAAACTTGCATACCTGGTAAGTTCCTTTCACAGTTTTCCTTATTATTTCGTTCTGAAATTATGCCGATAGTTTAAATTTGTTATTGGAATAGAATTCGATTAATAAAAGTATATTATTTTCCTCAAGTGAATCGTTTATTTCAGAAACCACCTTTTTTCAACTTTCGGAAAACTTAAAAAAAAATGCGCTTGGGTTCTTTCTGAAATAAACGGATTATTTTCAAGGCTGCCAAAAAGCATAGCTGATATAGAACATAAGTTATTTCTGCACTAAAAGATGTATTTATCTTTAAATTGTACAGTGCCACAAAAAAAAGCACGTTTTGATATTTTGTCCCCTAGGTGGTTTCTGAAATAAACGATTCAATTGATTTTGATGTTTTTCGGAGTTTTAAATCTGAATTTTAACTTCGCTTATCGCTTTTTTTTCGATTTTGTTGCTTCCATTTGAGAAAATGCACAAAATAAATAATAAAAATAAATTATCTAAATTTCCTTTAAGTTGTTTAGTATAGTTTCTGTTTTTAACCAGGCCGTTTGACTGAGGGGTAGCAATATGGAAGCTTCTTCCTTATTTGAATTAGTTAGCGAACTCTTGAAGATCATCTGTTATAACCGGATGAGTTTCATTGTAATAATATTAATAAAAATTATACTAAAATAATCAAAAGTATATATAATAACTATTATAGCAATAAAAATAAAATTTAAATTAGAAAATTATATAACAAAAAGATAATTCATATAGAAGTGTCTTGAATAGATAAAAAATAAAATTTTACAGGTATAATTTTGTATTTTAAAATCAGAATATAAGGGACTAGTGTACCCTTATATTCTGATTCCTTCTATAACATTTGCTGAAAGGATCATTTTGGTAAATAGTTGAACGACTCCGTCTAAAATCCCTTTGATAGTCTCCAATTATTTCATTCACGCATTCAGTATACTGTCAGTAATTCATAAATACTAAAAATCAATCCAGAAAAAATAGTTGAATATTTTTTCCCATGATTTTCTCCTCCAAATACTACAGAGTTACTGCACTATAAATTCAATGCACATTAGTGCCGAATAATTGATATGACAAAAAAATAAAACAAAAAAAAAAACATGAAAAATAATGTGAAGAAACTTTGATAATGTTTGTTTTTGTATATCCATATACTATATAAAATACAAGCCATTTTTCGTTTGTGATCTCTAACAACAAAGACTACTAAACCAATCTGTATCAAATTTTAACTACATCATCTTCATAGATTAAGAAAGGGTTTGCAATAATAAAATTTACTAGATTTCAATTTAATTAATATTTAAAATGCGATTAATATGTTGATTCCAGTGAAGTTTGGAAATCGGCCGATAGGTGGCGAGCACCATTTTCCAACAGATGTTAGAGCGGTATGATGTTATCTAAAGCTTGAAATTGATAATAGAATTTACTTATATTCAACTAAATTGTTTTTTAAAAGAGTTGAATATTTTGTGCACCATGTAGATTTTGAAATTCAACGGACATTCCTAATATTATGGTAAATATTCTCAGCCCATCTGGATAACTAACTCATACATTAAAATTAAAAATCGGATGTCCAATTATGTTTCTACGATAACTTGAACTACCTGATCTGTGCAATGGAACAATGTTAAAGTTGAAATATCTTTGAAGCACTATGAAGAAATCGCATTTATTTTTAGAATACCAAAACACTACAATTTCCAAATAATTTTTCTCTTTTCTATTACTATTAATAAATAGTATGGCCTGACTTACAAAAACGTTGTAGTAAATCGATTAGTGTAATGCGGGCTATTCGATTTTTTTGGAACGATTAGTATTAAATATTAAAATATTGGCAAGAATTGAAACCTACCTTACCAACATAAATAGAAATGTACTATCAAGTGTTTAAGCTACATAAATTTGAATTTTTTGAACTGTACGATTTCGGAAAATATCTCAAACATTCAATTCAGTTTTCCTAAAATCGCAATTTTCACACTTAGCCCACTATTCACAGTTGCCACAGATATCCCTTGTGTACTCACCTTGTTCTCTGGGACAGCAATGCTCACCTCGGGTCAATATGACCCGAGAATTTATAATAATTATTTAAAGCATTTATTATGTCAAATATATTAGGAAATTTCGTTTTTAGTTAGGAGAAACCTTTGTTTATTGAATAAAAATAAAATGGTGAAAAAGAAAAATTCCTAAATCATATTTTTATAATATTTTGAAAATCTGTGTAAATCCATGGGTTCCATAAAACTGACAACTTCAAATTATCATATTTATTTCAAAACCACCCCAATCATTGCAAAATATTATGTTTTAGAAATAATAAACACAGTCAGGAATTATAAAAATAATTAAAATACTTAATATTTATAGGAACAATGTAAAAAATACCAGAGAAAAATTGCACTTTTCTTCTATGTGAGAAACTAAATATGTACTTCGAAATGACTTTTTATACTAACAAACTAAGAAATTATCACGATATTATTGCGGTAACTAAAAAGAAAGAAAAAAAAAAAAAAAAAAAGGACGAAAATGCTTCAAGTTCATTGCCAGTAGATTGAAAATTAGTCCGTGGGCCTGGAAGCCTTGTAACTAAATTTGACTGGCGAGTTCTCGTGGAAACAGTTTGCTGTTTTGCACATTTGGATATTCCATCTTTGGATTTGAAGTACTCAAAGGGAATTGCGTATTCGAAATCTTCTCCATGCACTATTTCTATTTCTGAGTCCGTGTCGTTGTCGCTTTTCTCCTCATTGTCGATGTCTTCCTCAGCTCTATCGTCGGATTCAAGATACTTATCAAGAGGTTCCTCACGATTCTGACGTTCCAACTCCTCCCTTATCTCTTCGTCAGTAGTAAAAATAATTCGTTCCATATTCCAAAAACTGGCAGATATAAATAAAATTAGGAAATAAAAAATTCAATACATGAAAAAATAATTACATATGTACTCACGTAGGGTCAAAATGTTGATTTCTAAGAGTGTGTGAATGGTATGGAATACAAAACACTACTAAATGGAAGTGGGGTGATTAATAGAGGATTAGAGAGTAATGAGCGCCTTCAAAAAGGGAAAAAAGCACGTCATTGTTGGAAAAAAAATCTCGCCGGGTCACATTGACCCGACGTGAGCACTGAAGGGATATAAGTCTTGATGATGAGTTATTTATCTTTAAATGTTAAATTGTATGTTATATAATTGTTAATAACATTAAAAAATTCTGTAACATTATAATATAATAAATATATCATTATTTTAGGGAGAGACGGGGGACCTTATCTTTATAATTAAAGGCTCTTCAATTCCTGTTCGCACAAATGGTTGAACTGGCAATGTTTTGCTTTGGGTCTACTTCACTCAAAACTGCGGTAAGATTTTGTATTTTATAACTTATTTCCTATTTTTAAGATACGATATAATATTACTTTCTTATTTAGATAATATTAAAGAAACAGAAGTAATGAAATGAACTTACTCTTCTAAATGCTCTAGCAAAATTTTTATTTTGCTTTAGGATTGATGTACCTTTTAGCAAATTCTCAAATCTGAATTCACTCACTCAGTCTCTCACGGATCTTGTTGGCAATTTTTTTGGAGGTTCTTGGTCAAACAATATTAGACAGGTATTTTGCCGTTCCGACCAATGGGCCCTAGGAGCCGAGAAAAAATAAAATAGCATTAAACTAATTTATTTTTTATCTCGAGTTTAAAAAATGATATCGACGTGATTCTTGCACAAAATTTTTAATTTTGATTGCGAATTTAAGGAAAATTACAGCCGCTCCATATATTTTGGTATAGGTTAATAAAATTCTAAAAAAAGATTAGATTTTCAAGGAAACTACCTCTATAGATTTTTTCACACAAAAATTGACGTCAGATTCTAATTCAGCACCCTCAAAAACATTGAAAAACGCTTATTTAACAAAAACAAAAAATATAATTTTTTTTTCGCCCCCTTCGAGGAAACTGAAATTTTTAAACCGATTATTGGCTAAATACCCTTAAATCGCCATTACTTTGTCACACAATTCACTGGTTAGTAACAAATAATCGGTTTAAAAATTTCATTTTCCTGGCAAAGGGTGAAAAAAATGATATTTTTTGTTTTTGTTAAATAAGGGTTTTTAATACCTGTCTAATATTTTTTGACCAGGAACCTCCAAGAAAATTGCCAACAAGATCCGTGAGAGACTGAATGTGTCCTCCCCTTGTCAGTAAAGGGGAGGAATAGCCCTGTCAAAGGGTCGATTATACAAAAATGATGCCAATCGATGTTAAGATCGATTACTAAAACTGCGTATTTTCACATTGGATACTTTGCAGTTGTAGGGACGATATTTTCAAACTTTATTACTTACCACCTATAAAGAATTCTAAATTCAGCACATGGTAAGAAAGTATTTATACGGGCTACCCTTCTCACAGTATACATATTTTTATGGACTATTTTTATGAAAAAAACAAATGAATATTATATGTATCATAATAAATTACTAAATTTTAATTTATAGCCCTAAATAATGCCTGCAATGTAGGACAAAACTTCGACAGACCATTACATTTTTTTAACTTGGTTGTGTTCGCTTTTGCAATCCCAGACTAATTTCTCCTCAAAATATTCTACAGTCAATCATATTATCTCTAATCGAAAATCTGTAGTTGAACTTTTACTTCTAAAGGCCGATTTACACTCTAATGCCACTTGCACAAATTTATGCAAATCAAATTTAAATTCATGTTGCCCATACAGTTCTGTTTGCACAGTTATGAGGTCAAAATAATGTTTTGTTGAAAATAGAAAATTGTAACTAAGAACTATTAATTCTTGCAAGGGCTGTGATTTGTATTATTAAAAAAAAAAAGAGCAAATCAAGAGTCGCTAAAAGGAAATATGTAAACCACGTTTGCTAAATAGGTTTTCTCATACCAATTTATTGAATGAATTACGCAGAGAGCCCAACGATTTCCGCAACTTTTTGTCTATGGACGAAGCCACACACCACATACCAGTTCTTGATGAATTGCCTGCCACTAAACCCAAAAGCCAGTGAGGGATACTGGTTTTAGATTTACCAGGATCTGGCGATTTTTGGCGGCCGAAGGACATACTTTCTGTCCATAAATTAGTTTTCGTCCTTAAGGATACTATTTTTAAATATTCCAGGACTTACCGATTTTTAAGATGGCGGGAAGACATCCTTGGTCACTCTCCTTCCCGAGAAATAATTAGTTTAGGTTGAAAATGGTATGTTCTTAGCCGTTTGATCAAATAACTCGGATACCGTTACTTTTAGCGCATTTTGTGCCCTATACTTTATTAAATCGAAGCAAATTCGGTTCCATTCATTATTTTTCTCAGATTAATAGTTTTAAAGATGTGGGGGATCGAAAAACGAAGAGTTTAGCTAAATTGCGGTCGCTCTTATTCTCCGCGAAAGTGTTGTTACTCTTTAATTTCTTTTATTTATCTATATAGTCCAGTAAAATAAGGCACCAAAAGGCTGTTTTAAAGAAAAAACTGCGGAACTTTTATTCCTAACGGATCTTTATGTTTTTTGGGGTGCTGAATCAGAATCTGAAGTTTGCTACAACGGCAACCATCGGCTTCATATTCAAAATCGCAAAAAACCCGTTATATTTGTTTTTTTTTATCTATAACACCAAAACGAAGCTTTTTTTCGAAGAAAGTCTCAAAATATTAACTGTAGCTGGAACTAGTACCTACATAATAAAAAAAAAAGAAATCCGAAATTGGACCATTTTTTGTGAACTTACGTTATTGGAAAAAAAAATGGAGAAATTAGCCAACTTGCCGTCAGTCCCACTGCTCCGCGAAAACACGTTTGTCGTACTCTTTTGGCTATAACTCTGAAACTATTTGTGCAATACAGCATTACTTTTTTTCATTTTAAAGCTGATTAAATTTAATATAAGAATCTATAAATGAAGTTTTAATCAAACCCCGTAAAATGTACATGCCGCGTAAATAAAAATAAATAAATAAAAACGTACTGTTGTAAAATCCAAGTGTTTTTTGGCACATTTGTCGCTCTAACTCCTCAAATATTTGTTCGACCCCAAATTTCTTTTTTCTATCACAAAGCTGATTAAATTCGCTATCAGATGCTATATATGTAAATTATATTAAATCCTGTAAACCACCCAAGCTAGCACACTAAATGTGTATGTTTTGGCAAAATATGTAAATTATGACATGTTCAGTAGACTGGTGTGGGTATTTCACGGTGTTAATTATAAGTTACATATATAGGATCTAATAGTAAATTTAACCAGCTTTTAGATAAAAATGTTAAATTTTGGATCGGACAAATAGTTTGGGAGTTATAGTGAATAATGTGCCAAAAAACCATGTATTTTACAAAGGTAAGTGATTTTCAGCGTGATAGCTTGTGTATTTCAAGAATTTTGATAAAAATTTCATATGTTGGATCTAATTGTAAATTTAACCACCTTTTAGATTGAAAAAAAAACATTTTGAATCGGACAAATACTTTCGGAGTTATAATATCCCATATAATATAATATCCCTGAAGCCTAAAATCCGTACTGTTGTTAAATCCATGGTTTTCGGCACATTTATCATTATAACTCCGACAGTATTTGTCCGATTCAAAATGTTTTTTCTTGAAAACGGCCTTTTGGAGCCTTATTTTACTGGACTATATAGATAAATAAAAGAAATTTGGACAAAAGGTTTCGGAGTGTGTATATATATATATATATATATATATATATATATATATATATATATATATATATATATATATATATCCAAAGTCACATTTCCGGAACAGGAGAGCAGTTTAAAGAAAAAAATATTTCATTTCCTGAACAGTTTATTGTACTTATGTGTACAAAATAAATCTTGACTTTCCCATCCAGGCTAGAATAGGTTGGTAACCCGTCCTTCCTGTCCTAATTGGAGTACATAAGGGATTTATGCCCTCCCCCAAAAAAGAAAAAAACATTTTTGTGTGACTTACCTTATAATTAATTGGTCTAGGACATAGAATTCTATACCTCTGTATAAAGGGAAAAAAGGTGAATAAGAATACGTAATAATATATTTGTAGTAAAAAAAAAGGACATAATGTTCTGTATCATATATCTTTATTTGAAGAGAAGATCTTTCAAAACCAAAATTTTGGGATTCTCGAAAGTGATGCAGATTCCAAAAAATCTACACTTATTATCTAAAACTCATAATTTATGTAGTAAGGGTATTTTTTATTTAGGAAGATGAACACTTTATTGGACTAATCAGTTTCTCTTGTAGTATCAAATTTTGTGTTAATAACGTTGTAGTAAAAACTATAAATGGTTGGATGCGTTAGCATTTCACTGTAAGTTGTGCAATTGATGAGACGTGTTCTCTAAGACTTTCAATTTTTATAATGAATACAATACATATTTCAAAACTAGAGATAACAAAATCGTCTTAGGCTTCTTAATTTTCATAAGATGCCAACCCTCAACGGAACATAAGCCAAAGTGTTCAACATTTAGGAATTGAAACATTTTTTATATAATGTTTCCAGTTTTATTACATCAATGAAATGTATACAGTTTTTTTGTTAGCTGGTGCTAAAACAATAAAAAGGTTAAAACATACCACAAAGTTTACAGAAAAATAGAAATTTTCAGAAAATGAGAATAAATTTGCGTCATTAATTTTAAGTAAATATGGCGTTACTTGCTGCTCTCTGTAGAAAACCCTTACATAGCTGCTCAAAATATTTTTAAAAAAATATACAATTTATCCTCTAAACTAGTGGTAAAATTCTCTTTATTTCTCCGAAAGAGTAACAACACTTACGCGGAGAAGTAAGAGCTACCGCAAGTTAGCTAAACTTCGTTTTTCGCTCCCTCACATCTTTAAAACTATTAATCTGAGAAAAATAATGAATAGAACCGAATTTACTTTGATTTAATAATGTATAGGGCACAAAATGCGCTAAAAGTAACGGTATCCGAGTTATTTGATCAAACGGCTAAGAACACACCATTTTCTGTCGGAGTTATAATGATAACTTAGGCGTCAGGGATATTATATTATTTGGGATATTATAACTCCGAAAGTATTTGTCCGATTCAAAATGTTTTTTTTTTTTTTTTCAATCTGAAAGGTGGTTAAATTTACAATTAGATCCTATATATGAAATTTTTATCAAAATTTTTGAAATACACAAAGCTATTTCTTCGAAAAAAGCTTTGTTATCGTGTTATAGATAATAAAAACAAAAATAACGGGTTTTTTGCGGTTTTGAATATGAAGCCGATGGTTGCCGTGGTAGCAAATGCCGTGCTTCAGATTCGGATTCAGCACCCCAAAAAACATAAAGATCCGTTGAGAGTAAACGTTCCGCCGTTTTTTCTTCGGCAAACCCTTATTTTACTGGACTAATAAGCTAGTTAAATTTACTATCAGACCCCACGCTGAGAATCCCTTTCTGTTGTGAAATCCTCTTTTTTTTTTTGTTACATTTGTAGCAGTAGCTCCAAAAACATTTGTCCAATCCCGAAATTCTTTTTTTCCATTTCAACGCTAGTTAAATTTACTATCAGATCCCATTTATAAAATTTTGATTAAATTCCATTAAATACCCCTTCCAGCCCTCTGAGCATGTCAAGATCGTTATATTTTGCCAGAACATTCACATCTAGGATAAGTTTGCTAAAATTTAAAACCATATGCGCGATTCATTTTTCTTCAACATCTGTTTCTAATTTTCTTTTCGCAGATAGAGCTCAGACCTTCAGTTAGCAGTCTATAGAAGTGATTGGTACAAGGCAGACGTCAAGCTTAGGAAAACTGCTCAGATGCTGATGATTGGGGCGAAGAAAGGGGTCTCACTCACTGCGGTCAAGATGTACCCCGTCAATAAGGAAACTATCATGTCTGTAAGTACTATTTTAATAGTATTATTATATTCTGGTTTAGCAGCTTATTTTCTAAAAAAAAACGGACTGTAATTATACGGATTATAATCATAATGTATAAATAGTAATTTATAAATAAATAGTAATAGTAATATTCATCATTTTTATATTCATAGTCCTTTTATTTATTTATTATTATTATTTTTTTTTTTTTTTTTTTTTTGTCGTTTCGTAATTGTTTTTTTTTTTTTTATTCATCATTTTTAATATTTTAAAAATCCGATTGTCCTTTTTTTTTTTTTTGTCGTTTCGTAATTGTTTTTTGTTTTTTTTGTATATTCATCATTTTTACGGGTGATTAGCCCAGTGTTAGAATAGAGATAGTCCTTTTTTTTTTTTTTTTTTTTTTTTTTTTTTTTGTCGTTTCGTAATTGTTTTTTTTGTATATTCATTCAACAAAAATAATTTTTTTTCATTTGTTTCTAAACCGAACAATACCGACCTATTGTCATTTGAGAGTAAAAACTGTTTTTGACTGAAATGAACTGTCACTGTTGACCACATTCACAAAGGCAACAGGTTAATGAGAATGGGTAAAGTGCCCTCTGTTAGATTTATCTCCATACTTTAATACTGTAATTGCTACCTAGTGTAGTAATTAGTTACAAAAATTTTTCCCTTAAAAAATTGGCCCATACTTTTTTTTTTTTTTTTTTTAACCAATTTGTTGAAATTTACAACTGAAAAAAGTAATTTATTACAAGTTAGTATTTACAAAATATACAAACAGAATCATGTAAATATTAAATTGAGGATTTAAATAAGGAATAAATCAGTTGATATCTAGCTGCTGTTCGTGTATTATTTCATCCCTTTTACTTTTTTTTTTTATCTTTTTATTCTCAGTGAACATAAGTGGTGCCGAAACCCGGGAACACGTAAGAGAAAATTCTTTATTATTTTTTTTTTTATCTCTCTCTTTTCTAAGTGTTGTGGAGATAAATTCTCTTACGAGAACGTGGTATTCTATAAACTATTTTATGAATTTAGAGGAAAAAAGATGACTGACATACCACAGATACCTGCGCAACCACTGTCGGCAGCACATGCTAATATTCTGGAATTATTGAAAATAAAGACGGCCACCGCACAAGATCTAAGGAGGGCGATTTCCGACCTTGAAGGATATGATGGGGAAATCGGAGAATTAAACCACTTCCTCAAAGGAGGTGACAGGTTGTTGGCAAGAATAGATGCTAAGGCTGCTGATAACTTGTTGGATCACGGGGATGCCAACACCCTCAGGGCCGCCCTAGTATGCAGAGTGAAGAGGAGTGTTCTGAACCATATCCTGGCAGATGAGGACACGCCTTGGCCGGTGGTTAAGGAGAGGTTGAAGAAGGCATATGGAGGTGGTCGGTGGACCCCAGAGGAGGACATATTTTTAAATGTTTCGAGAAACAAACGGTCCTACCAGTCGAACGGGCGCTATGCAGGGACTCTTATCAACCACTACAACCGTATAACTGAGAAGATGAGGGAGACGGAAGAGTGGGGACAAGTGGAAGCGAAGATGACATTTCTGTCTACCATCCTGAAAGTGCAGTTGGCACGAGAAACGGGAAGGAAGGAAGGTCTGCCCAGAGAGAAGTCGTTCCTAGAGTGTGCCCAAGAGATGGTTGACGCCGGAGCCAGAGATGAAGAGTTTCGGAGGAAAGACGTAGAGGAGACCAGCTGGACCCGAGTGAGTAACAGAAGAAGAGACGGAAGAAGGAGCGATAGGAGGAGCTACGGCACGGAGAGGAACGAGTCAAGTTCTGTCAGAAGGGAGAAACCGTGGAAACGAGAGGGACGTCGGGAGACTGAGAGGAGGAGCGGAAGAAGGGAAGAAAGACGCTGCCACGGGTGTGGGAAGACCGGACACCTGGTAGCTCGTTGTCCGCGGACAAAATGCTTTGAGTGCGGCACAGAAGGTCATATCGCCAGACAATGTCCATATATGAGTAGGCGCAAGGACAGATCTCATGGCGAACCCATGGAGGTAAATGCACATAGAGTATGGCATCAGAGAGGGACCCCAGCGGAGTCAACAAGCTCTTCGGAATCATCGGAGTCGGAGTCGGAGAGGAGCGAACCAGGGAACACGGTGGAAGGAAGGAGGACGGAGAAACCGAGGAACAGAAGCAGAGGAACGCGGGTGGAGAGGAGAGCGTCACAGGAAGAATGAGGAGGGTGTGCTTCGAGGGGCAACCATGTAGTGTTAAATAACATAGAGGGAGTAAGTGGTAGGTTGCCTATTATAAGAGTCGCGAGTGGGGTTAAGTGTTTAGTAGATACAGGTAGCTCGAACACCATCATGAGCCGGGAAGCAGTGGAAGCATTCTGTAAGGGAGAGAGGAGACCCCGGACAAAGGTATGTAACTGTAGACTAATCACACTAAACGGACCATGCAGGACAGAGGGGGAAATAGAATTAGAATTGAGTAAATGGGGGAGAAGAGGGGTAACCTGAAAGTTCACGTAGTGGAGAGTATGCCTCGAGAGTATGGGGCGATCGTGGGATGTGACCTTTTAGGGATGTTAGGGGCGCGAGTGAGGGTAAAAAACGGGAAATGGACGGTTCGGATAGGGGGTTGGAAGTTTCGGGGAAAACGGGATGACAGTCAAGCACGGGATGATAGGGGTGGTAGCGCAGTCAGGGGATTGGCGACAAGCAATCAGCAGGGAATACAAAGATATTTTCTTCAGGGAGGGAGAAACTTTGAGTGCAACTGGAGAGACTGTGCATGAAATCCCGTTGAAACAGGAACGAGTGGTGTACGTGAAAGAGAGAAGGTACCCTCAGGCTCTGAGGCAACATATCCGGGAGGTAACATATATACTTCGCCATTTAACAGTCCTTTGTGGGCAGTCAAGAAGAAAAGTAACGGAGAAATGGGGCAGGAGAAATATAGGGTCGTGGTGGACTTGACTGGACGATATACTAGACAGACTGGGCGGGGCAACCATATTCTCGACTCTGGACCTTAAAGCAGGTTACCATCAAATTAAGATGCACCCGAAGGATAGGCAGAAGACAGCGTTCACCTTCGAAAGGGGGCACTTTGAATTCACGAGGATGCCTTTTGGACTAAAAAACGCGCCGGTAACGTTCCAAAGGTTAATGGACGAATTCCTTAGAGGGTTGGACGAGAATGTTTGCCAAGTGTACATGGACGACCTCTTAGTTTTCAGCAAGGACGAAACACAGCATATCGAGGACTTACGGACCGTGATTAGACGACTAAGTGAATTTGGACTAAAACTTTCGCGAGAAAAATCTAAGTTGGGGCTAGAAGAAATTACTTTCCTGGGGCACAGGGTATCGCGGGAGTGTATACAGCCAGACCGGGCCAAAGTAGAGGCTATTCAGCGTATGGCAATACCCACAGACGCAAAGGGTGTACGTAGACTGATGGGCACATTGAACTATTACCGGAGGTTTGTACCGGAGATGGCAGAGTGTCTGGTGCCGCTAAATAATCTGCTAAAGAAAGGGAAAAAAATTGTCATTACGCCTGAAATTGAAGAGAATGTTCGCAAATGCAGGGAGCGTCTCCAAACAGAACCGATCTTAGCGTTCCCAGATTTTAACAAATCATTTATTATTACAACGGATGCGAGTGAGTACGCACTAGGGGCGGTCCTATCGCAGGACGGGGAAAAGGGCAAACGACCGTTGGCATACGCCAGTAGGCGCCTAACCAGGGCAGAGGCTAGGTACAGTGCAGTGGAAAGGGAATTACTGGGTGTGATATGGGCCCTGGAACATTTTAGACCTTATGTGTTCGGACGGAGATTTACAGTAAGGAATGACCACAGACCTTTACTCTGGGTAGGAAAAATAAAGGAGTCCTCAGCGCGGGTCACCCGATGGAAGGAGTACCTGAGGCAATACAACATGGAAATCGCCTACAAACCTGGAAGGGAAAATGTCGTAGCGGATTGGCTATCCCGAGCGATCCAGGTGAACGCAATCAAAAGAGAGGAAGGGGAATACTCAGGCGGCATTCGGGGTTTCATTAGGGAGTGGACACCGGAGGGGGAAGGACATCAGACAAACCCAGACGAGGCCGAGTGACAAGACGATGGGGAGACGAGTGCATCAGAGGACAGACCAACAGACATGGAGGAGGATGATACTATTATTAATGACAAACGACGACAAATAATTTGGAAAACGAGGACTACGGGATTGTTAAAGATCGAGTATACTTCTTATGCCGGATGTTCTATTACGACTGTTTGGTCTCAACCGGGGATTAGAGAGGAGCAAATTATAAAGGCACTCAATGACTCATCGAAACCGGGAAACACATACCATTTATACGTGGGGAACAATACGGTGTGGGACAAGATTCGGCGAGTATGGAAGGAAGAAAAGATTGGGGTTGATCGGACCTTTACTAGATGCACTAGGAACGGGGAAACGATCAGGGACCCCGAGAGGCAGAAAGAGGTCACACTGGCACACCACCAGGGGAAGACGAATCACCGGGGCATCAACGAAACGTTCCAAGCACTACGGCGAAAGTACTTCTGGGTAAACATGAGGAAGACGATCGAAGCGGTGTTGGCAGAGTGCGAAGTTTGCCAAACCACAAAGTATGACAGACGTCCACCTACTGGAGTTCGGGAGGAGACTAGAACGCCATCGGGACCGCTAAAGGAACTACTGATGGACACATCCACCTGGAGGGGTTCGAAATGGGTGAC
The DNA here is from genome assembly GCA_003667255.2 of Euschistus heros. Classification (NCBI taxonomy): domain Eukaryota; kingdom Metazoa; phylum Arthropoda; class Insecta; order Hemiptera; family Pentatomidae; genus Euschistus; species Euschistus heros. The sequence continues at coordinate 325,110 of RCWM02000803.1, read as the reverse complement.
GATACTAGACATCTTTAGTAAATTGGCAATGGCGTATTGGATTCACGAACGATCGGCGGAAGCAATCCTGGAGGCGGTACGCACATGGTTCCTGTTTTATGGGGTACCCAACCAATTCTCTTCGGACGGAGGAAGAGAATTTGATAATGGAAATCTTCGAGAAGAGTTAAAACGGATGGATGTGGAATGGCACAAAAACACTCCGGGACACCCTAAAGCAGAGGAGACGTGGAGAGGCTCCACAGTACGCTGGGCGACCATCTTCGTATTTTCCATCTGGACAAAGGGCTAGAACCCAATGAAGCGATGCCGAAAGCAATAGTGGCGTATAATCATTCGGTGCATTCATCGACAGGGTTCACACCGTTTGAGATACTCTTTGGTCCGCGAGAGAGACGGCGAGACGAGCGTATCACAGAAGTAGACCCCGACATAGGGGACAGCATAGAGGCAAATAGGATCGCTGTACGGAAGATTCGCCAGAAGGTAGGGGCAAAAATCGTGGCGGATAAGAGTAGGAGGGTGGAGCGGGAGAACCTTAAGGTGATAGATGGGATGGGCAAAATAAGAATTGGGACGATAGTATGCCGAAAAATTGTTTCAAATCGGAGTAAGGAAATAAAGCGGTATGAGGGGCCTTACAAAGTGGTTACGATTCGTGAGCATAACGTAGTTACTATACAGGACGTACATGACTCCAGGAGACGACGGACGGTACATTTAGAGCAATTGAAAATTCCCAAGGATACGAAGACATAGACGACGCGTGGACAGTGGATCCTCTCTCCCACTTCTTATGAAAATGGCTCAGAAATGGTGGAGGGGATATCCCACATAAATGGTGAATGTTTGTAAAAAAGTTTTTGTGTTATATTGAAGTGTTAATTTTAGTTATTAAGTGTCAATTTTAGGTGTTTTTTTTATTTAAGTGATACTGGATTTCAGTGTAGACTGTAAAGTTTTGATTATTTTTATTTTATTTTTTAATTCTAGTTTTAAATAGTTTACGAGGACTGTTCGTAAACTGGCAGGAGGAAGTTAAGGATAGAAGGGACCTATATACAAGCTAATCCTTAAATTTAATACTGTAAACAATAGAAATGTATATATAGAGGATTTATATAAGGAATAAATCAGTTGATATCTAGCTGCTGTTCGTGTATTATTTCATCCCTTTTACTTTTTTTTTATCTTTTTATTCTCAGTGAACATAAGATATATATATATATATATATATATATATATATATATACATACGTTTCCTAAGTTTATGAGGGTGCTGAAATGGAATTCTAGGGCTAAAAAAATTTTCTAGCACATTTTACGGTGTAAAAGCTAAACATTTTCCAAGTGCAATACGTTCAGTATATTTTTTTCACAAGAACCGACATCGGATTCGAATTCAACATTAAAAAAAAAAACCTTAAATATGAAATTTCATCCAAAAATAAATATAAAAATTTGTACGCTTTAAAATTTGCCTGACCAAATTAAATGGTAGGCAATTTTTGTTTAAATTGACAAAAACATGAATTATGCTTTGACGGTTAAACGTGAGGTAATACGCTTGAAATGTCTTTGGTTTTATCATCCAATCTGGTTTCAAGCTCAAGCTAAAAAACAAAACATTTTTTTGATTTTCCAATTGTTTTAATAGGTTTTTGTTAATCGAATTTTGCATTTATATACATCAAAAGAAAGCTGAGGCTCTCTTCTTTCCAGCGATGCCAACCAGTGAATTGTGTGACAAAGTAATGGCGATTTAAAGGAAAGTAACCAATAATCGGTTTAAAAATTCATTTACCTCGAAGAGGGTAAAAAAAATTATATTTTTTGTTTTTATTGAATAAACGTTTTTCAATGTTTTTGAAGGTGCTGAATTAGTAGAATCTGACGTCAATTTCTGTGTGAAAAAATCTATAGAGGTAGTTTACTTCAAAATTTAATCATTTTTTTAGAATTTAATTAATCTATACCAAAATCTATGGAGCGGCTGTATTTTTCCTTACATTCGCAATCAAAACTAAAAATCTTGGTGCAAGATTCATGTCGATATCATTTTTCAAATTCGAGATATAAAATAAAGTAGTTTAATGCTATTTTTTTTTTCGCGGCTTCTAGGGCCCATTGGTCGGAACGGCAAAATACCTGTCTAATGTTTTTTACCAGGAACCTCCAAAAAAATTGACAAGATCCTTGAGAGACTGGGTGTGTCCTCCCCTTGTTAGACTTACAGCCCATACTTACAATTAGAAAATTGATTTTAAGATTCAGATTTTTCGAATGGTTGACTTGATTTGGGTAGCAAAATTTGTATAATTTAAACGTCATAGTAATACTTCAGAGAAAAATTATTGAAAATATAAGCTCAACCCACCAACCCATTCTCTCACTTAGAATTTTAATACAATTAATGAACTTCTTATTTGTTTACCAAAATAGATTATTACCATATATTTTTTTAGATACTGGTGTCATATAAAAAATAAATAAATAAATTTTATAAAACTTTAAAGAATGAACCACAAAAATTAACAAAAAAGATACCTAATAATAAAAGTAAAGAATCACATTTATACTATTATATAAAAGAAAAAGCCATTTTTCGTTTGTGATCACTAACCACAAAAACTACTGAACCAATCAGTACCAAATTATATACACCATCTTTATAGTTCCAGGAAGGTTTAGCAATAATAAAATCATCTGATTTTCGGTTAATCTATGATTATAAATGTGATAATATGTTGATAACAGTGAAGTTGGAAAATTAAAAATGGAAAATGGCTTGCTTCTTTTAACAGTTACTTTTCGGTAACCAGTTACGGTTTCACCGGATTTGCTCGTAATCGGTTATAATTTTAGCGATGTTTTTGGAATATTTAAACAACGATCGGAACAAAAAAATATTAATTTCTGCTAACACTATGCCCGGGTGGATATACACCCATCCGAATACGAATTTGAAGATGCCATTGGCCATTACGTTTACTAGACAGACATCACCAGGTGTTGCGTTTTTCATTTCCAAATAAATTTCCGAAAAGTCAATGTTAACTCTATTACAATGAGTAAGGCTGTTGATATGGTGTCTCGATCGGCTCTGCGACTCAATGATGATGTAGTTGCAATTTTTTTGTTCTGAGCGGTATCTCAGATCAAAGCTAGGCACATTCACTAGCATGGCATTTTCCATCCAAGTTTCGCTTATTGCCAAATGATCAGGTTCGGTTGACGATTGTATCGGTAGACATGTCTTCTGAGTGCGTGGCCAAGCTGTTTGCATTAATTGCGGTTATAAGTATAAAACAAGTGTTGATCAGGAACACTATCACAACATTTTTGATATTTTTTTTTATTCTAACAACTTATTATACTCACTACCACTACTTTAAAGCAATGTTTTATATACAATTGATAGATTTTGACGACAGCTGACGATTAAAACTCAAACGAACATCGTTGCTTCTCTGAGTCAAAAGTCGCAAATCTCGTTACGCAGCAAAATAACCTCAAAATTGCGGCGCTTCTCCTTCCACCACACGCGATGCGTCACTGTTCTCGCTTATCGTAATGAATTCTTTGATCTTTTAGCTATCCGGAGGTATAATTTAATTTTGGATCTAGAAGATAGATTCGAAACTACAACGCCAAACAGTATCCCCTACTTTGTTATCATTAGGTTTTTTGGATTGCCCCCATATGATAGCAAATATTCACGTCAATAGCTAGAAAAGAAATGTATAAAAGTGTTAAAATTTATTATTTTTATAAACAGTCTCTAAACGAAACGAACAACAATTTATTATAAAATGGCAATAGTAAAAAGCCATAAATAAAAAAGTGTGAGAATGATTTAACTAAAAACTAATTATATTATGTTATTAACAGTAGAATAAAATGATGTCCATAATAGTAGTAAAAACTACAAGAAGTAGTCAATAAAGGTGGCTGTATAATTAATATATGAGAATAAGGTATTTATTTTTGTTTAAAAGTGTTATAGAATAATAAATGAACATTCTGTGGTTGCTTTTGCTAAAAAGTCGGACCTTAGTGAAGAGCGGTGAGGAAAATTTAAAGGCTGGAAAACATCGGGGCTGTTAGTATGTGGTGATAAAAGGAAAATTGAGTTCTAATTTCGAATGTCTACCACTAGAATGCGCGATGGTAAGACAGTAACTGGTTACCGAAAAGTAACTGTTAAAAGGAGCAAGCCACCTCTTTGCAAGTAATAGCTTATCAAATCTAAATGTTGATTTTTTGCTTTATGGTATTCTGGGTAAAAATATGTTGCATGTGCCTTTAGTTGTAATTACTGATAATGCAGTCCATTATCCGCAAGAGTTTGTCAATATTCTGTCCTTCTGGATTACCAACTTATACATTTAAATTAAAAATTAGATGTCCAATTATGCTTTTACTTAATCTTCAAAGACCTAATCAGTGCAATTTTAACCAGGCTATGCGAGAAAATATCAATGAAGAAATAATGGTTTTTAATTGAATGCTACAATACTACATATCTAAAAAAATAAAACTTAAATTATTAGTTAAAATGATCTAAGTTTTTTACTTATGAGAGCAGTTGAAGCCGCAAAGGGGTATGCTAGTAAACTATAAAAAAGTAAATACTAGCCCACATAAATAAGATTAGTCTAAAAAAAAAAATGTATAAACATTTATACTAATACAAACTAATATATTTTATTGAAATAAGTGTACAATCTGCCTCAGTAAAGGGCAATAGGTACAGAGATAAATGTATTCACTCATACCATATTTACAAATGCACACACACACACACAACTAATAATTATAAAAAATAAAATAAAATAAATAAATATCTTCATAAAAATATAACTAATAATTATTTACAATAATAAAAAATAAAACAAAATTGAATTAAAATTAAAATACACAAATTATTATTCATTCATACTTTATGTACAATACAAACACACTCTGCCCGGGGAACCCCGAATCGAACCTATTCCCCACTTATTGGGAGTCAAGGCCAGACGCGTAGAGATCCCAGCGCTGCTCTCTCGGCTGCATCACTGGTAATATCCAGTGGAGGCTGAGTGGGAGCGCTATGGCCACAGATACTCAGGACTTGAGTTGAGAAGCTGGTCAATACCAGAACTCCAACATAACTTTATACATTACAAAAGGTCTCGGGGCCATTGCCGTTTTAACCTTCTTAGAGGGTTATAAGGATGGTTATGACTGGATAGGGATTGAGGCAGAGGATTGGGATGACTAATACAAACTAAATTAGATTTTCGTCACTTACATAAAGCCTATGTTTAGCGATAAACATTTAAAATTTATAGATAGAAGTAAATATTACAATTTGTCTAGATCAAGAGCCATAAGTAATACAGATGGTAATGAAACCTTTCATAAAATATGTACAATAAAAGTAAGCAAATAACCTCAAACTACACAAAAACAATTAAAAATGATAATTATATTATTTTATTACTTTTTATTAATTTATCCAAAGATGGTCCAGCTGTTGGCATATGCAGATTGCATGGACTTCATGGGATGGCCATTGGACTCCATCAAAGAGGGATTTCTAGCCCTGTTAAAGGCCACCAGAACAGGGGCTGGAGTTGAATGAGGGGAAATACTAAGCTCATGGTCACAGAAGAAGTACCCTTACCTGGTGAGACCATCCATATTGGCCTCTTTAATTTCCAGATAGCGGCCCAATTCGCCTATTTGGGTTCAATGGTGATCGAAGATAATGTGAAAAGAAAAGAATATGGATGCCTAACAGGTGCTATTTTAGCCTATGCAAGGAACTCTACTCTCGCCTTTATCCCGATGGACCAAGATCTATTTGTACATAACATTAATACACCCATAGATCATAGATCTGGAGAGGGCATGGACTATCCAAACAGATTGAGCATGACTTCCTTGTCTTTGAGAGAAGAATCTTTGGTGGAGTTTTTGTCGATGGAAACTGAGAAGAAATAATAAAATCTGCTCAAAATACAATGAAGCAGATGTTGTCCAGTCCTTGAAGATTAGAAGGCTACAATGAGCTGGCCTTGTGGCTAGAATGAAGGATGAGGCTATTCCTAAATGGCTGTTAGTGGAACCTCTGTATGGCATGAGAAGGGGAAGACCAAAGCTAAGTAGCCGAGGACGCGAAAAATATTCTGAGAGTAAGGAACTGGATGGCGGCTGCAGAAAACTGGAGAAAGCTGGTGGAGGAGGCCAGGACTCGTCACCGAGTTGTAGTGCCATAAAATAATGATAATAATTAATCCAAAACAGTAGAATATACAATAAATAAAAAATATATAATTAGTAAATGATATTGGCCAAGTATAATAATAAATGATGATAAAGATCTATAATCAGTAAATTTAAGTAAGTAAAGGGCTTCAGTAAATTTTAAGTGATTACAAGAGGAGATCTCTCATCCACATCCTTTACAATCTCCTTGTATTTTCAGGTATACATTTTATGGCCATAGTATTAATAAATGTATTGTTATTTCTTCAATAAAGGTAATAACTAAATAAATATAATCGGGCATACTCTCTCAAGACAGACAAAACTCCACCTTAATAAAACTACAATTCGTCCTGTTCTGATGTACGGTTCAGAAACCTGGACTCTGACAAACACAATTGAACAGGACCTCCTGACTTTTGAAAGAAAGATCCTGCGAAGGATAATTGGTGGACTATGTGAAAATGGTGTATGGAGAAGACTTAAAAATCAAGTAGTTTATAATAACTTTAATGAATTAAACATCGTCCAGGTCATTGAACTGGGCAGGTTGCGGTGGGTCGGACACTTGGCACGGATGGAGGGTGAAATGCCTAAAAAAATACTAACTGAGCCCCTCCATAGAGCCAGAAGAAGAGGAAGGCCAAAACCGAGATGGGCCGACGGAGTGGCAGCTGATGCAAATGAATTCCTGGGGGTTTGGAACAGGATGGCAGTGGCCCAGGACCATGAAGATTGGCGGAGGCTGTTGATGGAGGCCAGAACCCGTCTCCGGGTTGTAGTGCCGTGAGAAGAAGAAGAATGTTAAATATATTATCTTATACACTTTATTTTAGCTAAACTCCTTGTATATCAATTTATTTTCACAATGTGACATGTTTTGAGATATGTTATCCCATCATCAGACTGAAATACAATGTTATTACATTAAAATCTCCTCACATTTCATTTAAACAATACAAACCAAATGAATCAACACACCAGAAGAAAAAAAAAAAAAAAAAAGAGGTGAATATACTGTTTTTATAGTTGATTAATTATTAATTAGGTTGATTTATTTGATTTGTATTGTTTAAATGAAATGTGAGAAGATTTCAATGTAATAACATTGTATTTCAGTCTGATGATGGGATAACATATCCCGAAACATGTCACAGTGTAGTGAAGATAAATTGATATATGAGGTGTTGTTATGTTTTTCGATAAGCATAAATGAGAATGGAAAGTTGTGTTACTAAATATATAGGTGATTTTAAAATAAATTTAAGCAGTTCATGTTGAACAGTTTTAAGCCTTTGTATGTAGGTTTGCTAAAATTGAAAAAATTGCTATATAAAAAATCTGAGAAATTAAAACTCCAAACTGTTTTAAGTAAGATAATAAAAAATAAAATAAAATAAAAATTAAGATACAATCATACTATATATACAATGTATGCACACATTAAGCCTAAGGAACCATGAACCTAGTTTTTCCACTTATGGAAGGACAAACAAGACTCAAACAGAACACAGACCTGCTCTCTCAGCTACTTTAATTACACTTTATTAAAGCCTGGAACTATTTATTTATTTATAGGAATTTAACTTATGTTCAAAAATTAATAATAATAGGAGGTAATATAATGTTTACAGATCGTTCAGTTTGCCTATTCTACAAGCGCTTTGATGTCAGGAATGTTGAAGAAATAGCCTTGATGTGGAATCCTTAAAATTAAACTGAAGTAGAATATGTGGAAAATAAACAAATATATTACTTTTATTCACTTTAACAAACTACAAATACTATTACTAACATTTAAAAAAAAAGACCATAACGCACATTTTGCTTTAAATAAATGTAACAGTGTATGAATCATTATTTGAGGTCAACAGCTGATTTGTGTGCCGTATGTTTTAATTGTGAGTTGTGTTCTACATGTTTTATTTGTTGTATATACTCATGTTTGTACAGATTTCAATAGTGGTTTATTTTGAATGTGTTTTGTTAAAACCCACTATGTTACATTTCTGTCCTCAATCAACTATAGACTGATTTGACTCTTAAATGAAAAATAAATCAATAAAACAATCATAAAATAGCAAACATACATATACAAACTATAAACAAGCTTACCTTAAAATGAAAAATCTAATTTTACAATTAATAAGATAATATTTCATAGACAAAACACTGCTTAAATATTAACCCTTTAACGGACAGGCTGTGAATTTTTGAATCCATTTCTTCTTTTTTTTTCCTTTGAATGGCTATAGCCGCACTAATCCCCACAAATGTATCATGAAATTCAAGGGTTGAATAAAGGATATTAGACGATAATGAGTAGGATAAAGTATCGGACACAAGGTAATTTATTGAGCAAAAGGCATTAAATATGTGTATCCTCTAGGATACATTGCTTGTTAAAGGGTTAACATACAACTTATAAAAAAAAAATATGGTACATAAATCATAATTAAAAGATACAACACAAAAAAACAAAAAAAAAAACAGCTGTTTTCATCTCAAACAATGATTCATTAACTTTCTTATATAATAACTATTTTACAAGATAATAACGTAACTGAATCTGTAAATGCTGATAGTTAAATAATGTATTGATATGTTTAGAAAAAATTATATATGTATAAATATATGCACAATACTTGGTATATTTAGTAGCTATATTTTGTTTTTGTTTTTCTTATTTTGACCATGTTTCAGCTTAAAAAGTCAACAATAATAATAATTTAGGGAAAATATGATAAATGATCAATTTTATTTCATTTATTTCTTCCTGCTAATTTCATTTACATATTTAAGTTTTCTGAGTAAGTACCAAGATGGCCGCACCCACACTGCACGCCTAATAATCGCTCTGTGATTGTGACTTTCTTTAACAGTGTACTAACTAAAATCCAGCTCTTATCTTTACCATCAGGTGAAATTAATGACAATAGAACATTATTATATTACTTTTAGTGAGGTGAGTGAAAATTTTAAATTAACTGTGAACAATAACAATATACGTGGTGAAGCAGTCTAACTGGCTTGCCGTAATCCTACCGGCTGGTAGAATACATCGCTATCTATCACACGGTCAAGGTTAGTGTTGATAGTTAAATGCCTCCCGTTCGAAACTAGACTATATAAAATTTTTTTTTTTTTTTCTCTCTCTCTACTTCTTTGGACTATTTCATTTATATATTATTAATATTATTATTATTTTTTTTTTTTTTTTTTTTAATATTCTTAGTGTCATTTTTAAAGATTTTTTTTATAATGTTTTACTCCAGAAATATTGTATAATTTATGTAAATATGTTCTTCATATAGGTAATAATCTCAATATTAATTGCTATTATTATCATAATTTAATTTTAATTTATATACATTTCATTTTTATTTTTACTTATCAAATGATGGACGTTGTCACATCTGGTGACGAATCGGAGGAAGATGCCCCCTATTCGGAAATCAGTGAAACTGATTCCCAATCAAGAAGAGTTCTTCAAAAGCGCCACCGAAATAGTGCCCCTGGATCAGCGGGCAATTCACCGAACAAAAAGAAAAATAAGACGGCAAAATTAAAAAAGCCACTTACCAATGCAAGTCATCAAACCCGCAGTAAATCTACTGCAGCGAAAACTAATCAATCAATCACACCTAGTACCTCAACTTTTAATGTCTCTAAACCATCAAACAATAATAATAGTGACTCAAATCCTCAACAGAATTCTGACTCAGACCCGCCACCAATTTATGTACATAAAATCGAAAATTTCCTATCATTTTGCAAAGAAATAGCAGATTTGATTGGAGAGACCAACTTCGATTGCTATTCACGAATCAAAGATATTAAGGTGAAAACATCGTCGAAAGACTGTTATAAAAAAGTGATTAATCACCTAACAAGTAAAAACTACGATTTTCACTGTTATCAGCTGAAAGAAGATAAGGCTTATAGAGTAGTACTCCGAGGTCTCCATACTACTATCCCAACGAGCGCCATAAAAGACGGTTTAGAAGCAATTGGATATAGCGTTAGGCGAGTATCTAATGTGCTTCATCCCAGAGAAAAATATCCGCTGCCTCTATTCTTTGTGGACTTGGAGCCGGCCAGCAACAACAAAGATATATTTGACGTCACTAGACTAGTATACTCCTGCGTAAAATTCGAAGAACCTAAGAGGAAACCGACTATAGTCCAGTGCACTAGATGCCAAGGCTTAGGACACACGAAAACGTATTGTCACCATCAGCCAAGATGCGTAAAATGTGCTGGCTCACACGCAACTGAAACATGCCAGCAGTCACGCGATACTCCTGCTAAATGCGTACTGTGTGGAGAAGCTCACCCTGCGAATTACAAAGGTTGCATTGTCTACAAAAGTATGCAAAGCCAACGAAAGCCAAATACATCCACAATAAAACAAAACCCTCACACCCAGGCACCTGATTTCGATAACACCACAGTATTCCCAGAAATGCGAGTAAATCCAGATCAAAGAATAGAACAACAGCAATCAACCTCAGCAGATGATCATCCACCACGACAACAAGCCCCTTACTCGGACAAGACGAAGCAGCAACCTAGACGTCAGGCGCCTCAAACCTCCCAACCCCAGCTTCCTACATCCCGTTCTCATCCTCAACCTCCTCGACAGAGCATCCCTACACATAATTTACCATTAAAGGTAAAATTACCACCTGAAAAACAAAATCCAGTTCATAATCCAGTTCAGATCAATCCTTTACTCCAAGCATCATTGCAAGTAGATGCTGCTCCTCCTATTCAACGAAGATTCCCGATCCCAAACAATCCACTCACTGAAACAAACAATATTCCCCAAGCTTCCAATTTATATCCTCTTACCTACCAAAACCCTACTGACATCAACAGTATCCTTTCCTCATTTCTTTCAGAATTGAAAGAAACCATAAGACCACTCATCACCCTTCTTACAAGAGCCCTTTCGGAAATTCCTTTCAATGGTGCAAGATGAGTGTTAAGCCTCTTGCTATCATTTTATGGAACGCGAACGGACTGAAAAATCACCAAGACGAACTCGACATATTTCTTCACGACAATAAAATAGATATTGCCCTACTTACTGAAACTCACTTTACTCAACGTTCATATTTTTACATACGAGACTACATCACTTACAGATCAGACCACCCAGACAACACCTCCCATGGCGGCTCTTGCATTCTTATCCATAGATCAATACCCCACTCTCTTGTTCCCTCTACTCCATCTGACACCATTCAATCCACCTCAGTAACCATTTCAACTCGTCCTTTCCATATTACATTCTCAGCTGTATACTGCCCTCCTGGTAATTCCCTTTCCTATAGCCTCCTTGATTCCTTATTCCGCTCCCTTGGACCGCGCTTTATCGCTGGAGGAGACTACAACGCCAAACACCAGCGATGGGGTTGTAGAACATCCAACTCCCGTGGTAACATCCTATCCCGTATTGCAACCTCCAACTGTTATCCTGTCCTCTCTCCCTTGAATCCTACTTATTGGCCTACCTCTCCTAAAAAACGTCCCGATGTCCTTGACATTTTCATTTCTTCCCAAATTTCCACCACTCAAACTGTCATTAAATCCATGAACGACCTTTCATCAGATCATAGCCCTGTTTTGCTTCTATTACATTCAAATCCCGTTCCTAAACCCTCTCCTCCTAGGCTGATAACAGGACGCGTAGACTGGGATGGATTTCGATGTGACCTTGAAAACCAATTGGACCTTAAAATTCCCCTTAAAACAAAACAAGATATAAACATAGCAATTGACAAACTTACTTCATCAATACAAAATAGCATAACTGAAAACACCTCACACCGAAAAAATCCAAATAGTCAACAGTATAACTTACCACAGCATATTCGCAACTTATTGACAGAAAAACGCAGAGCAAGAGCGAAGTGGCACCGTACTAGATACCCATCATACAAAAAAAAAATACAATAATTTAACGAACAGACTGAAGACAGAAATAAGAAAACTGAAAATTCAAAACCTACAAAACCATACTGAAAACCTAAATACCTCCGACAAGTCATTATGGATGACCACGAAAAAGCTCCTTAATTACAAAAATTTTAATCACCCTCTTCTAACTGATTCTAAAACCTGGACAAGATCAGACGAAGAAAAATCCCAAATTTTTGGTATGCACCTTTTAAAAACATTTAACCCACATCCCGACATCTTCAATCCTGCTCACATTGAATGTATTGAAGCAGAACTAAATGTCCCTCTCCAAATGTCTCCTCCTCCTAATGCATTCCACCCTTCAGAAGTATCCAACATAATCCTCAGATTACCTTCCAGCAAAGCCCCTGGATATGACCTCATTACAGCCTATATCCTAAAATTCCTTCCTCGGAAAGCTATCCTATTTCTTACATACATATATAATGCGGTACTCCGCACCACATATTTCCCTGATCCTTGGAAAATATCGATAGTAAAGATGATTCCTAAGCCCAAAAAACCACCTGAACTCCCCATCCTCATATCGTCCAATATCACTTTTGCCTATTATGGGCAAAATCCTTGAAAAACTCATCCTGAAACGCCTGTATCCTATCCTAGATTCCAATCATATCATCCCAGACCACCAATTTGGTTTTCGAACGTCACACTCCACTATCCACCAATGTCATCGCGTGGTGGATGTGGCCTCCTCAGCGTTAGAGCGCGGAATGTACTGCACGGGAGCCTTTCTCGACGTAGAACAAGCTTTTGATCGAGTCTGGCACCCAGGACTGCTTTACAAGCTCCGCAAATTCCTTCCCTCAACATACTTCCTTATTATCCGTTCCTATCTTAGTGATAGAACGTTTAAAGTGAACCATCAATTTTCTTACTCTTCCCTCTTTACCCAATCTGCCGGTGTTCCTCAAGGTAGTATTCTTGGTCCCATTCTCTACACGGTCTATACAGCTGACATCCCAACTCATCCTACCACTGTCCTCACCACTTACGCTGATGACACATGTGTATTATCAGTAAACAATGATCCCTTCATTGCCTCCCAAACACTCCAATCCCATATCCTAAACATTCAAGAATGGTGTCAAAAATGGAGAATCAAAATAAATCCGAACAAATCTCACCAAATAACCTTTACCCTTCGTCGTAAACCTACGACCTCCTGTCCTACAGTATCCTTTAATGATATTCCACTAATCCCAGTTGAACAGATCCGCTACCTAGGACTCCACTTGGACAAACGTCTTACTTGGAATCCACATACAAGACTAAAACGACAAGAAACAGCTCGTCGTTACAGACTGCTTCAACATTTACTGGACAAACGTTCAAAACTCCCAATTAATTACAAAAGACTCATTTACATGACCGTGATTAGACCAATATGGACTTACGGAGTTGAGCTTTGGGGCTCTACTAAACCATCCAATTCATCCCGTATCCAATCCTTACAATCCAAAATCCTTCGAAAAATCCTCAATGCTCCTTATTTTGTCACCAATAAACTTATCCATAAAGATCTTAATGTTCCATATGTTGCTGATTTAGCCCAACACAGATACCAATCCTTTCATAGTAAGCTCCATAACCACTCAAATCCACTAGTTTCTCAACTTTCTTCCCTCTCGATTCCCGATAATCCTCCGAGGCGTCTGAAAAGAAGATGGCCTAGAGATCTTCTTGTGTAGATTTTTATTAAAGTGCTACTAATGAATAGTTACTTTCAAGTTTTACCATGTTATTGTAAGCGTTTTTAACACATTTACTTAATGTATTTTTGTACAGTTGTAAATTTCAATAAATTGTAAATAAAAAAAAAAAAAAAAAAAAAAAGTTTTCTGAGTTGTTCTTCTCATCCTCCTAGACTCTGAAATTACTTAAATAGATATTTATTGAAAATAAATAAATAGAATACTCATAATAAATGTAAAATAGTATATAATTTATCAGATATTAGAATCAAGTGAGCAAACAAGGAAACATGATGAATACATGGTCTTGAACAGGAAGGCAATAAGAAGAGTAGAAGTTTGAAGAAAGTTGGTAATCAGGAAATTGTGAAAATGATTTTAGCTCTAGATGTGATCCAAGCAATATTAGATATACCAGGTATGCAAGTTTAAAATGTCGTTTATTTCTTAAAATATATACACAGTAATTTAAAAAAAAGTATAATATATTTTATTCAAAGTACTGACCCTCGCTTTCTACACATTTTGTCCATCTCTCGGGCAATATATGGATACCATTCCAAAAGAATGCTTCATCTTTATTTGAAATCCATTCATCGAGCCGTTTTCGTACGTTTTCGAAATTGTTGAAGTGTTGCTCCGCCAATGAGTGTCCCATCGATGAGAAGAGGTGATAATCAGAAGGCGCCAGGTCAGGTGAATACGGCGGGTAGGGTAGGAGTTCCCAACCAAGCGAAGAAATCGTTTCCTTAGTCAATCTGGCTGAATGTGCAGGAGCGTTATCATGCGGAGCATTATCAATTCGTCCAATTCATGTGGAACCCATTTTCCAACCTTTTGAATCTTTCCCATAGCTCTCAGGCGATCGGAAATGGCTTGCCTAGTGACATTCAACTGTTCTGCCATCATTTGTTGGGTTTGGGTATTGTCTTCGTCTAATAAAGATTGCAATTCGAAGTCCTCAAACTTTTTTGGTCGATTTTCTCGTTTTTGATCAGTAACATCAAAATCACCACGTTTGAAACTTTGAAACCAACGTTCACATGTCCTGACGGTTGGAGCAACATCGCCATAAGTCTCAACAAGAATTCGATGACATTCAGATGCCTTTTTCTTTTGATTAAATAAGAAAATCATGACATGCCGCAAATGCTCTTTATTTGGCTTAAAATTAGACATTTTTAACACCAAAGAAAGGTATGATACGTCCACGTAAACGACTTAAAAACAACTGACTTTTGTAAACAAATGACTAACAAACAAAATAGCGTTTAGAGATAAGCAAATCCTTCAATAGGCTAAGAGCGCATTCTATTGGAATTAAAACGACATTTTAAACTTGCATACCTGGTACATATATTTAATTAAAAATATAAAGTTTCAAATTTATTGATTTCCATAAAAGAAATTATTAATTATTTTAAAACATGAGCACAAAATTAAGATTGATTAAAAGATTGTGATAAACTAAAAATCAAAGAATCATTTGCTACTTCTATTGGTAATTTTTATTTTAAAACTAGTTTTTGAATGTCAAACATTCATCTTCAGTTTTATAAACAGAAAAAAATTCAAAACATTAGCAATTTGATATACAGATTAAATAAAGCAATTTTTAAAATGTTAGATAAAAAATTGAAAACCTTGAAACACATCTAAAGAAGTTAAGCAGAAGTGCTTCTTGAAGCGAGTAGTTCATAGAGTGAAATGTAGGGGTATAGAAACAAATGTGAGGTGGGATATCCAATTGAATAATCAGATAAATAGGCAATCCCTTACATTTTTCATATGACTGGACAGTTTTTCTATTCCTATAGGAAAAAAAATAATTAAAATAAGATCATTGGATAAATTCATTTGATTAATTCAAATGCTTCTCTAAAAGAAAACCTGGATATTACTAATAGTCCTATTTTAACCCTCCAAGGTTGGAAATTTTTTCTATTAAAATAAGATTTTTTATAAGTTCTTCAATAAAGGAGTTACTTTTATTGATCAATAATAGTATAATAAACAGCATTTAAACTCCTCTTTATTATGAACCACAAATTCAATTTTGATAATGTTAAAATCTTACAACACGAAACCAAAACACATAATAGAAAAATAAAAGAAGCAATATACATTAATAAAACAATAAATAATGCAATAAACTACAAAACAGACACAGATAAAATAGGATCCATATATGCTAGTATAATTAATGAATTAATAATATAAGATTGGCCAACTTAGTTCTAAAAACAACTGTAGAAATTAGGATTGACCCTTGTACCCATAAGGTAGATGAATTATTCTATTGACTATGTAAAAGAGATGTTGTCCAGTGTGAATATGTTGAAAATATAGTGTGATTATAATAAATTGTTAAATACTGTTTTCAGTCTGATGATGGGACCTTGTTTCCCGAAAGATTTTTTATTTTTTTCTTTGTTAATAGACATGCTGAAATTCAGGAAAATTTTTTTAAAAAAAATCAAACTCACCGTTTGCTCATAATTGGGGGTGTTCTATTGGATCATGCTAGGCCTTCCCCAAGATGATTTGTTCAGTACGCAAAGGATGTTTTAAATTTTGGAATTTCATAATAGAAACGCTTTTATTAACAAAATATATTTTTTATTTTAACTAATATACATTTGTTACAATAAATATTTTATTGTACCGTTAATATACATATACGAACAATAAATAATTATTTAATATAGAACTGATTTTTTTAATGAAATCCCATGAAACATTTAGCAGCAGCCGTTATCTGGAGTATCAGTAAAAGTACATTAAAAGTCTTAGCTATCAATGGTAACATTGCTACCTGAAAGGGTAGATAGGTAAGAGAATGGAATGAAATTTGAGAAACAAATAGTTTCTGTATAATGACAATCAACTTCGAGGAAAGCCATAGAGGATCAGTCTGATTGGAGGAAGATTGCAATAGAAGAGCAAGTGGCTAGCTGTTGTTTTAATCTATGTGTACTTACTTGAAATTTATATTGACTTTTTTTTCTTTATACTGTATACATTTTTTTTTTTCTGATGATTAAAGACAACAGAATAGTTAAAAACTATAGAAAAAGAAAATTCATAATTTAAAAAATGAACAGGAAACAATCTTTAGCATGTTACTACAGTAGTGTGAAAAATAAACACAATACTTTCTAAAATTCAAATAATGTTCATTTAAATGGTATTTATACTGTTTATTTACTCATTAGATCTTTTCGGATTCCACTTTGGGCTGTAATCTCTTATATTAGAGGCATTGTATTGTATACTAGTGGCAATCCAAAGTTTAGTTTGAAAATAAATGAAATTAGTCGACATTACAGTGAACTTAGCAGTGAAAAAAAGCAATAATTCTCTTCGAAGAGAAGAACTAGAGGAGCAGTGTAGACAGAGAACCAAAGGGAGCAGCATAGGCAGAGGATGAAGACATATTGGCAGAAGAGGAAAGAGAATGAAGGCAATAGAAGAAATGTAAGTTGTACAGTGGTTGTTTAACACAATCCCTAGATAGCCAAAATCAAAGCAAAAAAAATAATGATTATTTAAACAATTATTTTGTATTAAATATTTTTTTCTAATTTAAACATATCAGGAAACATTGTAAACAGTAAAAGAATTAGTACCCTGAACCGCACAATGTATCTGCTATGTAATAGGATGTATAAAAAAAAATGACCGTTTAATCAAATTCCAGAGTTCAAAAGTCTGAAGCAACTCGTGAAATTATAAAATATGAAGGGGAAGGTATCCTTGAAGAGCACACTGCATGTTGGTTTGAAAAAGTTAGATGTGGAGATACAAGGTTGGAAAGGAAGAAGGGCTCCGGACGGCCATTAATGAATATTGATGAGGTTCTGAAGGAAGCTGTTGAGTCAAATTCATCCACAAGTACTAGCGAACTTGCCAGGAAATTTGGTGTGTCGAAATATACTGTTAGTCGCCATCTTCTCTCCATGGGGAAGGTGAAAAAGACCTGTAGACTGGTCCCTCACGAACTTACTCCTTAATCATCAGCAGAAAAGTTTACAGAACTTCATGGGTTTGAACTCCTGCCTCACCCACCAACTAGTCCAGACCTCATACCTTCGGATTACAACTTGTTTTGATCCATGGCCCATTTTCTTCAAGGGAAAAAATTTGATAATTTTGCCGAAGTTGAAAATTCTGTCCAAGAGTTCTTTGACAGCCATCCCAAGGAATGGTATCAGCATGGCATCGAGCAATTGGCTAGCAGATGGGTAATGACGGTAGATAACAATGGACTATACTTTGAGTATTAATTGTATTTCATATCAAAGAAATAATAATACAAATATTTGTTTAAGAAACTGTCATTTTTTTTTTTATACATCCCATTATTTGAATCCATTAGGTGTGATTGCTGCATTATGGTTAAAATATAAATTGCATTTACATAAAAGTAACTAAATTTCCAATAAAATAATCTAAAATGAGCTGGAATAAAATTTGTTGTCAATTTGTTTTAGTTATGTAACTAAAAATTATATAATTTAAATTACATTAATTATAATATTTTAAATATGCCTGATAATGAGATGTGTTTCCTGAAACATTGTGTGCTGTAAACTTTAAATTTGAAAGGGAGAATTAATAACTAAATACTATTAGGATTACTGAAAAAATCTCCTTAAAAAAGTTTATTATTTTAAGATTTTTTTTTGGAAATACTAGCATTCCCTTGCAAATGTTAATGTCACCAAAAGCTTTATTGTATGAAGGCAAGGAAGTGCAAAAAAAATGAACAAACAAAACCCATTCATGTGGACAATGTACTGTTAGTTATATCTCATGAGTGTGTTCGACTTTCAATTAATTTTTTGTATGAATGAGGAATTACTCTTAATAAATATTCATCCAGGTGCCTGGCCATAATTTACCAATTCTCACAGTGAATATGCCAATAAACATTTCTATTTTTCTTAATCGTTCAAGACAAAATTAATTTCCTAAGCCATACATGGTACATGTAAACTTCAAATGGAATCAGATGGGATACATCAATTTCAATGAAGATATAAATTATAGTCTTGTTTTTTAAACTGGCAAACATAATTTTACTTCTATTTTCAACTTATAAACCATATGTTTTTATATTTTTTTATTTTCATGCACCAAATTTTATATAAATTGCATTTACATAAAAACAGCTAAATTTCCAATAAAATAATCTAAAATTAGCAATTATATCAACTAATTCTTTATCAGTTCAATAATTTATATAATAATCTATATCTTTGTCATTTCAATAATTTTTTCTTTTTTTTTTTAAATTTAGTAAATATATATTTGTGTTCCTTGTATTAACTTAAATTCAAACATATCACTATTTCAATCAAACTGCAATCTGACAATAAATCCCATATAATTATTCTTTTTCAATACAGTCAACCAAAAATGATTTTCAATTTAAAAGCCAACTGTCCACAATATTTTTAGCAAATGAAAATCCCTGGGATGTTCCTCTTTTGTGCTCTTTCTGCATAGAAAAATGATTAATTGCTTTTTTGAAAGGTTTATCTAATGTATGTGCGTATGTGTATACATCTATATATTAAATAGTTATAATAATGGTTTATGTTCACAGTTTTTATTATTAAAATCTTTAATTTTCCACTCCTTCAACATTTACTTTACAAACGTTCAAACCTTCTGATTAATTACAAATTTCTCATTTACATAACAATAATTAGATCTATTTGAATACGTGGAGTTGAGTTCTGGGGCTCCATTAAACCATCATCATATTAATCTCACATCCAATCCTTATAATCTAAAATTCTTAGAAAAAATCCTCAATGCTCCTTACTTGGTCACAAACAAAATTATCCACTAAGATCTTATTGTATCTTACGCTTCTGACTTAGCCCAAACCAGATTTCTATCCTTTCATGGTAAACTCCATAACCATTCAAATTCTCTAGTATCTCAACTCAGTTCCCACTCTATTCCAGAAAACCCTTCGAGGCACCTAAAAAGAAGATGGCTGCGTAAGTTTCTAATTTAAAACTTATTGAAGTGATACTAATCGGTAATTGCTTTACAAACAATTGACATGTTATTACAAACATCATTTCATTTACTAGATACATTTTTATTTTATATGTATAATGTTGAAAATTTCAATAAATAACTTTAAAAATAAATCTTTAATATTTCACGATTTAGTGAGTAATAGCTTCCGAGGAAGAAGATCTAAGTTATATGCTAAGGAAGCTAGAAGAAGAATATTCTAAATGGGGCAAAGAAAATCAGCAAAGAAAAGACAGAATACATGGCCTTCAATGCCTCTACAGCTGCTCTGCTATTAGGAAATTGGTCGCTACATCGGAGTACTCTCTTCAAGTATTTGGGAGTTTATTTCGATGACAGGGGAACGCTTGAGAGCGACATAAAATAAAAGATAAAGAAAGAAAGAAAGCTGATTGGCATGATGAACTCTGTACTGTGGAGCCCAAATGTTTCACTAGAAACCAAGAAAAGGATTTTCCACTCCTTTTTTGAAGGAGTAATCCTTTATGATAAAAGTATGGTTGACTGGTATGGAGAAGATAATCAGGGATGCAGTCAAAGTAACACCACTTTTTTCTATCTCAAAGCTGATTAAATTTGCTATCAGATGCTATATATTTAAATTATATTAAATCCTGTAAACTACCCAAGCTAGCACGCTAAACGTGTATGTTTTGGCAAAATATGTAAATTATGACATGTTCAGTAGACTGGTGTGGGTATTTCACGGTGTTAATTATAAGTTACATATATAGGATCTAATAGTAAATTTAACCAGCTTTTAGATAAAAATATTAAATTTTTGATTGGACAAATGTTTTTGGAGTTATAGTCAATAATGTGCCAAAAAAACATGAAATTTACAAAAGTAAGTGATTTTCAGCGTGATAGCTTGTTTATTTCAATAATATTGATAAGAATTTCATATATAGGATCTAATTGTAAATTTAACCACCTTTCAGATTGAAAAAAAGCATTTTGAATCGGACAAATACTTTCGGAGTTATAATATCCCAGACGCCTAAAAACCCGTACTGTTGTTAAATCCATGTTTTTGGCACATTATTCTTGAAATATACAAGCTATCACGCTGAAAATCACTTACCTTTGTGAAATACATGGTTTTTTGGCACATTATTCGCTATAACTCCAAAACCATTTGTCCGATCCAAAATTTAATATTTTTATCTAAAAGCTGGTTAAATTTACCATTAGATCCTATATATGTAACTTATAGTTAACACCGTGAAATACCCACACCAGTCTACTGAACATGTCATAATCTACATATTTTGCCAATACATACGTTTTTATTAGCGGGCTGGCATGTACATTTTCGGGGTTTGATTAAAACTTTATTTATAGATTCTTATAGTAAATTTAATCAGCTTTAAGATGAATGAAGTTATAGCCAAAAGCGTACGACAAACGTGTTTTCGCGGAGCCGTGGGACTGACGGCAGGTTGGCCAATTTCTCCATTTTTTTCCAATAACGTAACTTCTCGAAAAATGGTCCGATTTCGGATTTCTTTTTTTCATTATGTAGGTACTAATTCCAGATACAATTAATATTTCTTCTATAATATTGAAGACTTTCTTCGAAAAAAGCTTCGTTGTCGTGTTATAGATAAAAAAAACAACAAAAATAACGGGTTTTTTGGCGATTTTGAATATGAAGCTGATGATTGCCGTGGTAGCAAACTTCAGATTCGGATTCAGCACCCCAAAAAACATAAAGATCCGTTGAGAATAAAAGTTCCGCATTTTTTTCTGCGGCAAACCCTTATTTTACTGGACTAATATAGGTCTAAGGTCGTCAAATCCGATAGAAAAAAAAAGTAAATTTTTTCATGTCCAGCATAGAGATAGTTTTTACAGGTACATCTTAAACTGAAAATTTTGTAATCATTTTACAACGATGTCTATTATTTTTAATGTAAGAAGTTTTATTTCTAATTCCTACAAGTTTATAATCGTTAAAATGAAATAATTTTAATCATTTTAAAGAAATCTGTTCTGTATTAATAAACCATAAATAAATTAACATTAATATTTTTTAGTTAATTTCTTTTTGGTTGAATGTTTTATTAAAACTATTTTCTTTAATTTTTTTTTTATATAAGGCATTAATAGTACAGTTAAGATTAGATTGATTAAAATGTATTTCAATTTTTTGTTAATGTATGCAGCTGACATCCCTACGCACCCCAGCACCAACCTCACTGTTGTGTATCAATTTGTAATTTAATTTAAAACACATGTTTTTTTATAATGTATATTTTTATAATTAATAAACAAGGTTAATAAGTTTGTTCCTTTTCCTAATTGATTTGTAATTCAATATATAACAAAGTGGCGACGAGGATAAAGACAGCCGATATTTTTATCTAACTTTTTTTTTGTCAAACGGGAACGATGGACGCTGCTCAATTCACCCAGTTTTTGCAACTACAACAACGACAATTTTCTGCTATGTTAGAAAAATTCTCATCCATGAATCATAGCTCTTTAATACTTCCTCAACATCAGGTAAGTAAGTTTAATACTTTTGATAAAAACATAGAAACTTTTCATCAATACAAAGAAAGGTTCGACAACTTTCTTGCCCTAAAAGGATTAGCTTTAGACACAACACTCACCACATATGCTGATGACACTTGTGTGTTATCAGTAAACAATAATCCATTTATTGCCTCCCAAACACTCCAATCCCATATCATAAACCTTCAAGAATGGTGTCGAAAATGGAGAATCAAAATAAATCCCATCAAATAACATTTACCTTTCGTTGTAAACCTATGACTTCCTGTCCTTCAGTATCCATTAATGATGTCCCGCTAATCCCCGTTGATCAGATCCGCTACTTAGGACTCCATCTGGACAAACGTCTTACTTGGAATCCACATACAAGACTAAAACGACAAGAAATCGCCCGTCGTTTTCGACTACTTCAACATTTACTTGACAAATGTTCAAAGTTCCTAATTAAATACAAAATTAGTTTTTCGTATACATGACTGTGATTAGACTTATCTGGATTTACGGAGTTGAGCTTTAGGGCTTCACCAAACCATCCAATTCATCTCGTATCCAATCCTTACAATCTAAAATCCTCAGAAAAATCCTAAATGCTCCTAACTTCGTCACAAATTTATCCACAAAGATCTTAATATACCTTACGTTTCTGACTTAGCTCAAACCAGATATCTATCCTTTCATAGCAAACTCCACAACCATTCAAACCCATTAGTATCACCACTTGCTTCTCATTCCATTCCAGAAAACCCTCCGAGGCGTCTGAAAAGAAAATGGCCTCGAGACCTGCTAAAATAGTACTTCATCATATAGAACCTTTATAAGTGCTACATAATATTAGACTATTATGTATGATTTTTTATTAATGTTCATTAAAAGCATGCTAAAAAACTTGTACTGTTGTGAAATCCTCGTTATTTTGAACCTTTTTCACTATTACTCCGAAACTATTCGTCCGGCTCAAAATTTCTATTTTTTTTCTCAAAGCTGGTCAAATTTAAAATTAGACTTTATATATGAAGTTTGTATCGGGTCTCTGGAAATACATATGCCAGAACGCTAAAGATCCCGTACTTTTATAAAATCCACGTTTTTTTGGCATACTGTTCGCTATAACTCCGAAACTGTTAATCCGATCCAAAATTTCATTTTTTCGTCTCAGAGCTGATTAAATTTCCTATTAGATCATATATATCTAATTAATATTAAACAGCATGTAATACCCACCAATGGGTAGTTGCTTTTAAAACAAGTAAAGTGTTATTTTTATCATTATCATCACATTTATTTGATGTATAATATATTTATGTTGTATATACAGTTGTAAATTTTAATTAAATAAAAAAAAAATTATTTTTGTTAATTTATATAATTTTGATAGAATTAACTTTTTTTATAATTACTTCATAATGAACAAAATAAGTTATTTTTAGTACCTTAATTATCATATTTTGCTTATATATAATTATATATTTATAAAATGATATTTGTGTATGTTTAATTTTCCCTAATTTAAATATGTATTACTAATTTATTATTTACAAATAATTTATTAATTATTGATGTCCTTTATATATCATGATTATTTGAAAATTAATAATTGCTGTTATATACTATTCAATAATAAATATAAGAAGTAAAATCGAAGAAACGTGCGGTAGGTCGCACTTCTCCACACGTATTCTTTTGGCTATAACTCTGAAACTGTTTGTCCGATCCAAAAAAAATTTTTTCATATTAAAAGCTGGTAACATTTACAATCAGATCCAATATATGAAATTTTGATTAAATCCCGTGAAAAGGCCAAGCCAGCCCACTGAACTTACCAAAAGCGTCATAATTTGCCAAAACATACACATACGTTTAACGTGCTGGCGTGTGTATTTCCTGGAATTAAACCAAAATGTAAGATATGATAGTAAATTTTAAATATTAGTCAGTCAAATGGTTTTAAAATAAGGCTTGAAGTGGAAAATGTATGGGCAATTGTTCTTTATGGCTAACTTTATATTTTTTACACGAATCTGAAGTTTTCCAACAAAATTTCCATTGGCAAATATGAGAAAAATTAGAAAAAAGCTAGTTATTTTTTTTCATTATTTTGCTTGTAACTTGCAAAGTAATCATTTTAAGCAAAATACTCTTCAATATTAAGATAAAGTGGAGAAAATGGCCTACAATTTATGTCGTTATGTTTTTTTTGTCAGACGTAAGGTAATCCACAAAGGAATTTGGCCAACTGGGGGCCGTCCCACTTCTCCACAAAAATATGTTTGTCGTACTTTTTTGTCAATAACTGCGAATCTATTTGTCCGATTAAAAATTACTTTTTTTTCATCATGAAGATAATTAAATTTACTATTAGTCTATTAAATATGAAGTTTTAATAATGTCCCTTAAAAGCACGCTAAAATGCCCGTATTGTTGTATAATCCACGTTTTTCTACACATTATTCGCTATAACTCCGAAACTATTCGTCCGACTCAACATTTCTTTTTTTTAATCTAAAAGATAGTCAAATTTCAGTCCCTTATTATTAGTTATTAACTTGAGTGGTTTTACAGTGGCTATTGAAAATTCTTTCAATTAACGAAAAGTTAAAATTGATTTACAAGGTGCAGAAAGAAGAAAGATGTTGGGTGTTTGTTGCTAGTGAATTCCGAATTAGTTCTCTTTCAACCGTCCTAAAGAATAAAGAAAAGATCGCTACTGTTGGAAGGCGGTAAGTCTACTTTTAGGCACCCTCAGAAAAAAGCGCAATTCAGTTGAAAGTTATATGATAAATTGGTACCAGGTATTTAATTTTCTGTATCAATGATTTTATATGTATGTACAAACAACATACACATACCCATTAATGAAAAATATACGTAATGATTTCAACTCCGATTTTGTGTTCAATTTTCCCAATTACATGAAGGGAAGTGGAATGATAACCTCGATAAGTCTTTGTTCAGTAACTCGAACTATTTTTCAGGGTAGCTTGAAAATCGAGAATTGACTATATAAACAAAAATACACTCACCACTAAGATGTGAAAAATAAAAATAATTTTTAGAGAAAAAAACAAAACCGACTTCAAGATTAAACCTACATACACAAACTTGAACTAAAAAATAAAAAATAATGTTTTAATTGCTTCAAAACAAAAACCATTAAACGAAAATCAGTGAAATTATCGATACTTATATACTTATTCACAATTTATGATCAGTTATTTTTGGAGTCGGTGCCAACCAAAACAAACAGAATTTGAAAAGAAATTGTAATCATAAAGACCACTGTTTCATCACCGCCACACAACTGACTCCAGCAAATAAAATTCGAAAGTTTATTGTAAAGGCAGGATTAACTGCCCTTCTTGGCTGGCACCGACTCCAAAGATAACGGGTCAGGAATTGTAAATAGGCATATAAGTATCGATAATTTCATTGAGTTTCATTTAATTGCTTCAAAACAAAAACCATTAAATGAAAATCAATGAAATTATCGATACTTATATGCCTATTTACAATTTCTGACCAGTTATCTTTGGAGTCGGTGCCAGCCAAGAAGGGCAGTTGTCTCCAGCAAATAAAATTCGAAAGTTTATTGTAAAGGCAGGATTAACTGCCCTTCTTGGCTGGCACTGACTCCAAAGATAACTGGTCAGAAATTGTAAATAGGCATATAAGTATCGATAATTTCATTGATTTTCATTTAATGGTTTTTGTTTTGAAGCAATTAAAATATTATTTTTTATTTTTTAGTTAATTTTGTGTATGTAGGTTTAATCTTGAAGTCGGTTTTGTTTTTTCTCTAAAAATTATTTTTATTCAGATCAAAAGTTATAGTTATGTTGGGGAAGGAAAAATTGAAGAGATTGTCTAACTTATCCAATTTTGTTTGGCACATTTTTGTGAACTCCAAAAATATTTATGTAGTCCTGTAAAAAGGTATTTTGAACTAGAAAGTTTACGTGAAACACCCACGCTAGCATGTTAAATATGTATATTTTGGTGAAATATGAAAATTATGACATGTTCAGTGGACTAGCGTGGGTGTTTTACGGAATTTGATACAAATTGCATGCATATATACGGTATTGTAGTAAATTCAACCAGCTTTGAGATGAAAAAATGAAATTTTGAATAGGTCAAATAGTTTTGGAGTTATAACGAATAATGTACCAAAAAAAAAGTGGATTTCATAATAGTACGGGATCTTTAGCGTTTTGGCATGTGTATTTGAAGAAACCCAATTAAAACTTCATATACAGAGTCCAATAGCAAATTTGACCATCTTTTAGATTAAAAAAAAGAAATGTTGAGTCGGAAGAATAGTTTTGGAGTTATAGCGAATAATGTGTAGAAAAACGTGGATTATACAACAATACGGGCATTTTAGCGTGCTTTTAAGAGACATTATTAAAACTTCATATTTAATAGACTAATAGTAAATTTAATTATCTTCATGATGAAAAAAAAGTAATTTTTAATCGGACAAATAGATTCGCAGTTAGCAAGCAGCCACCGCCGAAATGCCAATACTGCGGTGAGATAATCGCTGTTAAACATATATTTCAGGAATGCCCCTACTATATAATTCAGTTAATGAATTTAGGACTTGCACCCGACAAATACAAAACTCTTGGAGATAATGAAAACAATTTAAAAATTTTATTCACTTTTTGTAAAAGTTCAAAATATATATAATAAAATATAGATTTATCTAAAAAATAGGAATTTATAAAATATGACATAGGAAAATAGGAAAAATAAATACAAATTTTATCAAAAACCATAGGCGTTGATGATCTTTGAAGTTTTACGCCTTTAAACAAATCAAACGAACAACAAATTACTGTCACTATAAATACGCAAATTGAGGTAAATGGGTTAGTTACAGAAGACTCATTTGTAAGACAGTAATTAAATCTATTGGGTCTATAAGCATTGAGTTAATCTGTAGAACCCGACTAAACTGTTTCATCCAAATCCTTAATATACAAAATCCTTTTGTTAAGTCGTCAATGTTCTTTATCAATTTACAAATAAACTTATACATAAAGATCTTAATATCCCATATGTTGCTGATTCGACGCAAACCAGATACCTATCCTTCCATGATAAGCTCCATTCGAATCCATTAATCTCTCAAATTGAGATTTCCAATAACCTGAATTGTCTGTAAAGAAGATGGGCAAGAGACCTTTTAACACATGACTTTTATTGAAATGCTACCAATGGGTGGTTGATTTACAAATTATTGACTTAAGTTAGTTAATGAATTATTTCAAAGTTAAAAAATCGTTAAATGATTTTTTTAAAAAATGGATATGAATATTAGTTTATATAATATTATAACGGATAAGCACTTTAATATGTATATGATTTGTATTCATAGCTAAAAATTTGTAGGATTAGAAATTCTATAATTAATTTTCTATTTAATTTATTTGATAGAACTAAATTATACCCAATCACCTTTACTCTCAGACATACCTTTTGTCCAACTGTTTTCATCGACAACCAAAGCCAACCCATTACTCAGACAAACAAAATTCATTACTTTGAACTTACAGTCTATAGAATGACCTGGGACCCACGCGTAAAATAAAGGAAAAAGTAAAACACTCTCAGAAGACTGAAAAGATGCTGGATGAGAGATCTGCTCAAATAATTTTATTTTTTATCCAAGGAGGTACTGCTGAGGGCTACTCTCTCTCATGTCTATAGGGCCTATATTGTTACATGTACTGTCGGAAAATTCACTTATCGTTATATTTATTACAGGTAGGTATATATTTAGAAAAGAGAGCGGGAAAAAAATATATATAAAACCAATCAAAGCCTATTTTGGTCTAAAACATGTGTTTTATTTTAGTCAGCTGTTTGACTGTTTTTAGTTGTTTTTTTTCTTCAGTTAAAAACTTAAATAATTAAGAAACCTTTTTAAAATACTGGTTGGAAATAAAATTGTGTATGCACATTGGGAATGAAGTGTCTTTGTCTCCCTCGCGATGTTTCAACTTCCTCTACTTCGTCTCGTAAATTAAAAACCATGGTTTTAATACAACTTATGGTTTATACATAACTATTATTAAATTTTAGTTTCTAAAATTAAAAATAAACAATATTTCAAACACTGTTCACCATGGCAGAATTATAACATTTATCTTTTCGCTGTCTCCTTTTCATTTAATTGGCCATGAATATGTCTCATGTAAAGAGACAACCAATTAAACTCCTTATCAATAAATTAGATCGACTCAATTATTACAAAAATCGATTATGGCAGATAATTGGAACTTTAATAAACAAGACATCTTTATCATTCTTAAGGGATCCTCTTTCTAGAATTTATTCCGGTCGCTGGAGCCAAGAAATGCAGTACAGACCTCCTCTCACAGACAACAACATCATAGATGGCCTCAGTGTCGGCTACCTTAAGTTCTTCGGCTTCTGGAAAATCATCAACGAGTACAGGACAACCGGGAAGAGAGACACTTTAATAAATTTACAGTTTTTGATAACTTTTCTCATTTCTTGCCCGTACATTGGCTGCCAGTTCTTCAGCTATTTCGCGGTCAAAATGGATATTCAAAAAGCCACTATTATCAATATTCACTGCCTGCCGGCCATAATCATCTGTTCTAGAATCATGGTCTTCTGGATCCGCATAGACAACCAGTGTAAGCTGTACAATTTGATACAAAAAGATTTCCTCCACATACCGGACCATAAAATGGAACAAGCAAGGAAAATTTACATAAATATAACTAACCAAGCAAATTATTGGTGCATATTGCTCATAATTGTGGATTTCAGTTGTTTCTTCGGTGCTGTGTGCACTCCAGGGATTCCTGTGGATTATATACTCCATCACAAGGGGAGTTTGATCGAGGTGAAAACTGGAAAGAAGAAATTATTGAACAGCTGGTATCCACTGCCGATGGCCGAGTCTCCTTATTACGAAATAATATTTGTTTACGAAGTTATTGGTATATTTACGGTAACACTATTAAATCCGATGTATGTCTGTATGTTCTATCAAGTTCTGGTGGCACTCCAAGCTCAGTTTGAAGTTTTAGGGTACCACGTATCAACGGTTGGCATCAGAACTGATTCTAATTCTGACAGCAAAGAGAGAAATCCAAATTCAGATTCTAACAGTGGCATAGAAAAGAAAATTACAAAAGAATATAGAGATTCTCTTGTAAACAAGGAGTTATATACAATAATACGTGATCACCACAGGCTATTAAGGTATTTAAATGTTCCTTTCAATTTTATAAAAATAACCTAATAACATATTTTTTAATACGCTTTTTATTCCAGTCAGTGAGTGCTGCAATAAGGGATGTAGAGTGCATGGAATATGCGATATTTTTTGACTACATAGCTTCGTTAGGAATAGTTGGAAGGTAAACATACTAAAAGTCCTCGCTCCTGGGGGGTGAGCTAAGAGTGGGAAGAAGGGGAGAAGTTCAATTTTTTTTTGTTTTTTTGATAATATCTCGTAAACGGTTGACTCTAGAAATATATATTTCGAATAAACATAAAAGCTGATTAAATTTCCTATAAAATTTAATATATATAAATTTGTCGTAATTCTAACCGTTTATGAGAAATAGGTTATTGAAAATCGGTGATTTTCGGGGAATAAGAAAATCTCACCTCAATTTTTATCAAACTTTCCTTCTACTACGTTCAACAATCGTTTCTAAAAAAAAAAGGTCAGAATCAAAATTGTGAGCATTAAATTTACTTTAATGTCATTTATACCTTTCTGGTATTTGCTTTAAATGTTTAACAAAAACTGAGGTAAACATTTTTTTTATTTCTATAATTATCGATTTTTAATAGCATATATCTCGAAAACTGTTGGAATTTCGGCTAATACATATATAATTAATTTTATAGGAAATTTAATGAGCTTTAATTTTGATTCGTAGCATATTTATCTAGAGTCCACCGTTTTCGAGATATAATCGAAAAATAAAATTGGGACCTTCTCCCTCCCCCACAACCCTCAGGGGCGGGAACTTTTAGTATGTTTACCTTCTAACTATTCCTAACGAAGCTATGAAGTCAAAAAATATCGCATATTCCATGCACTATACAATGTGTTTATTTACTGGACAATTTATTAACATCACCTGTATGTAAAGGAATCTTGCATCTTAATTTTCACAAATTTCCAGCTATCTGATTAACTTAAAAATTAATACACGTGTCAAGGACCGATGACAATACAATAATTGCACAACTTTGTTTTAATATTCTTACTTAGTCCAGTCGAAATAGCCCCTAAAAGTGGGGTCTGCCTTGCAAAAGGCGGAGTAGTAGGTTGTATGATTTAGTATGGTCCAGATGGTTCCTGAGGAAAAAAAATATCAAAAATGTGGCTAAATTTGGTAAGGGGAAAGTTTTTGGGGTGCAAAAAACCCCCTACATTTTTTAGATTTTTGCAAAAAAAAATTATACAAAAATGCATTAAATCGAAAAATAATGAAATGAAATGAAAAAAATAATCTTTACTCTGGGACGTATTGTCCCCTAAGAATAACAAAATTGTGTCATAAAATAGTACAATGGTCTGGCATATATATTTTCATACAGAGGTATTTATATATGAGGAACAATAGACATGCAAATACAGTTAAGTAAATAATTGTCTAAATAACTTTAGTAAATAAGATAACATAAGAAGAAGAAATGAAATAATACTAAAAAAAAAAAAATAAAAAAAAATAAATAACCCTGAGAAAATGAGAAAAGATATATACAGGGGATGAGCTATGTCTATATGTACATTGGATGAAGAAAATATTTACAGAGATTACGATATATACTTATATACACTGCACTCATTCACTTATACACCTATACACACAACTATACACATATGAATTGTCGATAGATAAAATTTCTTTGTTTAGGAAAAACATTTAAAGTAAAAAATAAAAAAATAAAAATAAAAATAAGAAAAAATAATTTTTATAAAAAAATAAATAAGATGATTATTTACCAATGTGGAACAAATAAAAGATTATTATTATATGAAAGAAAATTTGTGAGTCAATTCACCGGTATCAAATTTATAAAATATAAATTTGTTATAATTTGTTGGTATAAAATATGTTATTTACATAATTAAAATTTTATTTTTGTGCGTTTAAAGACACCTTTTAAGCTGAATTTGATATAGGCGTTTAGCCACTATCGATTGTTAAATATCGACGTATTTCACCAACTTTCACAAAAAGTTAGTTTTGGTCATGTTTAAGAGTCTATAACACAAAAATGGCTATTCCAATCCAAAAATGTTATATATTAATAGTTCTTTTTTTTAGTTCGGTTTGCTATTGAAGCGTGTTTTTTTATTTTTTTAAACTAAATTTTTTTAAAAAGGGTAAATCACTAGTTGTCATATTTAAAGGAACTTGTCGATTTAAAAGATTTTAATTGCTTCGTATCATTGTCTTTGGGGTCGACAGACGGTCTCACATATCTTGCCGGTACAATAAGCTAAGGTGGCTTTTCCTCGATTTTCGACGGCAATACTTCTTCGGCTCTTTCCTGTTCCAATCATTAAAAACCAATAAACCCTCCTATATTAAAGACCTACTTACTCTGCGTTCCTCTATTCACCACCTGAATACAAGATCCCAACCTTCCAACCTATATACCCCCTCACATAGAACTGCCTCCTTTGAAACATCCTTTGTCATCCGTGCTACCTCTTTTTGGAATTCCTTACCTACCAGGTATGCAAGTTTAAAATGTCGTTTTAATTCCAATAGAATGCGCTCTTAGCCTATTTAAGGATTTGCTTATCTCTAAACGCTATTTTGTTTGTTAGTCATTTGTTTACAAAAGTCAGTTGTTTTTAAGTCGTTTACGTGGACGTATCATACCTTTCTTTGGTGTTAAAAATGTCTAATTTTAAGCCAAATAAAGAGCATTTGCGGCATGTCATGATTTTCTTATTTAATCAAAAGAAAAAGGCATCTGAATGTCATCGAATTCTTGTTGAGACTTATGGCGATGTTGCTCCAACCGTCAGGACATGTGAATGTTGGTTTCAAAGTTTCAAACGTGGTGATTTTGATGTTACTGATCAAAAACGAGAAAATCGACCAAAAAAGTTTGAGGACTTCGAATTGCAATCTTTATTAGACGAAGACAATACCCAAACCCAACAAATGATGGCAGAACAGTTGAATGTCACTAGGCAAGCCATTTCCGATCGCCTGAGAGCTATGGGAAAGATTCAAAAGGTTGGAAAATGGGTTCCACATGAATTGGACGAACGACAGATGGGAAAACGAAAAACTGTGTGCGAAATGCTGCTTTTACGCCACGAAAGAAAGAGTTTTTCGCATCGAGTTGTAACTGGCGATGAAAAATGGATTTATTTTCAGAATCCCAAACGAAAAAAAATCATGGGTAACGCCAGGACAACCATCCACATCGAGTGCAAGACCGGATCGTTTTGGGAAGAAGACAATGCTGTGTGTGTGGTGGGATCAGAAGGGAGTAGTCTTCTACGAGCTTCTCAAACCCGGCGAAACAGTCAATACCGAGCGCTGCCGACAACAAATGATCAATTTGAGTCACGCATTGATCGAAAAAACGCCCAGAATGGGCTCACAGACACGCCAAAGTCATTCTTCAGCATGATAACGCTCCTGCACATTCAGCCAGATTGACTAAGGAAACGATTTCTTCGCTTGGTTGGGAACTCCTACCCCACCCGCCGTATTCACCTGACCTGGCGCCTTCTGATTATCACCTCTTCTCATCGATGGGACACTCATTGGCGGAGCAACACTTCAACAATTTCGAAAACGTACGAAAATGGCTCGATGAATGGATTTCAAATAAAGATGAAGCATTCTTTTGGAATGGTATCCATATATTGCCCGAGAGATGGACAAAATGTGTAGAAAGCGAGGGTCAGTACTTTGAATAAAATATATTATACTTTTTTTTAAATTACTGTGTATATATTTTAAGAAATAAACGACATTTTAAACTTGCATACCTGGTATTCATATTCACAAAGCCTCTTCCTTAACTTCTTTTAAACATCTTTTATTTATCCACCTCCTCGATCTTCAATCTTCCACAAAAATGTAAATAATATGTAAATGTACATAAGTGTGTTAACATTTCCACTGTTGATTGGTTTTTTTTTAAATTTTATTTATTAATTTTTTTTTAACTTAATTTTAATTTTTTTTCTTTGTTTCTCATAATTTAATTTGTAGTACTGATGTGCTGGTTTGTAACTAATCTCAGCCAGACAATTGTACCTTTTATTGTGCACTTTAATTATTCTTAGGGGACAGTCTGTCCCAGAATATAGTTTATTTTCTTACGAAAAAACATAGCAAAGGCTAGTTACGGTCATGTGGCGAAATAATATTTAAAAATATATTTTTAAAAATTTAAAAAAGACTATTAATTAATGATTAATTAGAACTTTGAAAATAATCTAAACACTAATACATCGTGGTCTAACAAAAAGTAAAATATATATTTAAAAACCCAATCATTCGATGCACTCATTCACAAACTTTGTATTTAATTATGAGGTTATTAAAAACCGTCATGAAATGATAGTTGAAAATGGCTTTAAACAACTATTTATCAGAGTATAATTTATCGTTGATTTTTCTACATTAGCAAAATAACGGCATACAATATGGTAATCATACCAACTGAATCTTAAATCCTTTTCAGAAATATTTATCCTGTTTATATTAAAAATAAATAAAGTAGACCCTTATGATTGCAATAATTGTATCAGCCTGCCCATTACTTGTGAGGTGACCATAACTAGTGATTTACCTTATTACTCATTAAATAGTATTAATTTTTCCAGATATGCTAAAGATTTGAGAGGTGTTTACAATCCACTTGTGACGATGATGCTTGGTATTGCAATTGGTTTCATCATTGTGTCCATTTTTCAGTACCATATGGTAAGTGGAATAAACAAAAGATTTAATAATATTTCTTTTTTTTAAACTTTATCACATGTTGTTGTTAAATATTAACACCTGTTGAATAATTAATTACAACAGTCAATATCGTCAAATTATGTAAAACTAACGAATATGAAAAAATCTTTTTTTTTTTTTTATTTCGTTCGTTCACCGACGTATTCTACAACGCCTTGTGGTAAAGTTTCGAATCTAATAGGCAGTTAAAAGACCGAAGTCTATAATCTCATGTTTGCGATATTCCATAGCATTATACCACAAGGTAGGCTTGTTGAATACAGCGGTAAACGAACGAAATAAAGAAATGTGTTTTTTTTTCACATTCGTTTGTTTAACATAATGGCGAGGATATAAAAAAAAAAAAAAAAAAAAAAAAATCAATTTCTCCTTAAATGGGAAAAACTATAGATCATGGATATGTACATCTATAATATCACTGCATTTATAAGGCCTATATTGTTACATGTATTGTCGGCATATTTAGTCCAAGCAACGAAGACCAAAAAAGGCCGAATAGGGGACATAATTCATGGAGAAGCAAATTTTGGCACAGTTGTAGGGGGAGGTGTCCTTAACAACATACTAAAAGTACTGGGGGGTGGGGGTGGAGCTAAGGGTGGGGGGGCGCTCTAAAGGTCGGTTTTTTTTTCAGTTTTTCGTTAATAACTCGAAAACTCTTGTCTCTAGCGAAAATATGTTTATGTAATAAATTAATTTACATAAAATTGTTTACAAAAAAGGTTCTATATATGTTTTTTCTGGGATCAATGCTTAAAAAGATATAGAGGGAGGAATATGGAAAAGGTAAAAAAAAAACACGTTTTTATTGTTAAAATTTATATATTAATTGTTAAAATTCCAATGTTTATTGTTACAAATGAATAGTTCATTATTATTAATTGAATGCTTATTGCTAAAAATAAAATTATTATCGTTAAGCCTAATATGCTTATTATAGTACTTGCGGTAAGTACTTTTCCTCATAAACACGTTTGTCGGTACTCTTTTGGCTATAACTCCGAAACTATTTGTCTAATCTCGAATTTCTTTTTTTCATCATAAACCTGGTTAAATTTTTTATCAGACACCATGTATTTAGTTTTAATTACGTTCCGTGAAATATCCTCTCCACCTCGCTGAATTCCGCGTACCGTTGTGAAATCCTTATTTTTTCGGAACATTTCTCGTTATAACTCTAAAAATATTTGTTCGATTCCGAACTTATTTTTTCCACCTCATAGTTGGTTAAATGTGCTATTAGATCCTGTATATCAAATTTTGATTAAAGTCAGTGAAACACCCACGCCAGCCCGCTTAACATATCAAAAATTTCATGTTTTGCCAAAACATACATATTTAGTGTGCTAGCATGGGTATTACACGGAATATAATTAAAAGTCGTAGATAAGACCTGATAGATAATTTAAGTAGCTTTAAAATGAAATAAGGCTATTTGGGATCGGACAAGTTGTTTAGGAGTTATAGAGAAAATATGCCAAAAAAAAAAAAACTATAATATTATAACAGTTTGCAGTTGTTACCGTGCTGGCAAGGGTATTACACAGAATTTGATCAACATTTGATATATAGGATCTAATAGCAAATTTAACCAGCTATGAGATGGAAAAAAGAAATTCGGAATCGAACAAATATTTTTAGAGTTATAAAGAGAAATGTTCCGAAAAAATAAGGATTTTACAACGGTACGCGGAATTCAGCGAGGTGGAAAGGATATTTCACGTAACGTAATTAAAACTAAATACATGGTGTCTGATAACAAATTTAACCAGGTTTATGATGAAAAAAGAAATTGAGATTAGACAAATAGTTTCGGAGTTTTAGCCAAAAGAGTACCGACAAACGTGTTTTTGAAGAAAAGTGCGACTTACCGCAAGTACTATAATAAGCATATTACGCTTAACGACAATAATTTTATTTTTAGCAATAAGCATTCTTCTCTTCTCTTCTTTAACTTTCTCTTTTGTGCCTTTCAGCGTAGAGTTGATCCAACCCAGGACCTCCATCCGTCTCTGTCTCTCGCAAGAGCTGTCATCTCTTGCAGTGTCTTTCCTCTTGCTTGTCCCAACTTGGATATGTAGCTGTTGTAGGTAAGCCGAGGCCTTCCTCTAGGTCTAGTACCTGCTGGTCTCGCCTCCATAAATTTTCGTGGGTCTCTGTCTGGGCTCATCCGGCATACGTGCCCATACCATCTCAGCTGCCTCTTTTCCAGGGTCTCTTTCATTGCGGGGATATTTAATTCTTCCCTAATTGTTTCATTTCGAATTCTATCCCGGCGTGTTTTGGAAGCCACTCTGCGTAAGTACTTCATCTCCGCAGCAGTTATTCGGCTCCATTTTTTATCAGGAAGGACCCAACTCTCTGCTCCATATAGCAGAACTGGCATATATACCGCCTTGAAAATGCGGAGCTTGACATCTTTCCCTATCTCTCTCTTTCCCACAATTGTGTTGCAGATGGAGTAATATATGTTGTTTGCTTTGGCTATCCTTTGGGATAGTTCTTGTTCTAATGTTCCATTTCTGCAGATCACAGTTCCTAGGTAGGAGAATTCATTTACTACTTCAAGCTCCTTATTATTGCAGGTCAGATGGATTTGTTCGGGCTCTCGTCCTACTTGTAGGAGTTTGCTTTTCGACACATTGATATTCATGCCCTTCCTAGCGAGTTCTGCTTCCCATTCTACTAGGGTTTGTTGGAGGCTGTGTGCAGAATCAGCAATTACACGATGTCATCAGCATATACCATTGCTTGTGCCAGTATTGTTCGCATATTCCAATGACCTATCACCGCCCTTGCTGTTCTTCTCTTGCAAATCTTAATAATTTCATCCATAAAGATGATGAAAAGTAGAGGACTTAGACTGTCTCCCTGCTTAACTCCTTTTTCTATTGGGAAACACTTTGACTCCATGCCATTTATTCTTACAATGCCTTTAGGAGCCTGGTACGTTGATTGGATTGCTTCAATCAGACCTGATGGGACGTTTTTAGCTCTTAGGGCACACCATATTTCTTCTCTTGGCACTGAGTCAAACGCTGCTTTTATATCAAGAAAAGCAAGGTACAGGCTTCTGTTTCGATCCCAGGCTTTCTCAGTTATCATTCTTAGGGCAAAAATGTGATCTTGTGTTTGGCGCCCTGGGCGAAAAGCAGCTTGCTCTTCCTCCAGGTTGTCTTCGACTAATGGCCTCAGCTTCCTTTCTAGAATCGAGGTGTATATTTTATATACGACTTGGGAGAGACAAATTGGCCTATAATTACCACATTCACTTGTGCTTTCCTTCTTGTGGATTGGTACGATGATGTTGTTTTCCCAGTCTTCAGGAATCTTCTTTTCCTCATAAATTTTCTGGAATAGACCCTGCAGCACTTTGATTATCTCCCTTCCAGCATATTTAATAAATTCTGGAGAGATTCCGTCCCTACCTGCTGCTTTCCCAACCTTGATTCTTGCAATAAGCATTCAATTAATAATAATAAACTATTCATTTGTAACAATAAACATTGGAATTTTAATAATTAATATATAATTTATTTTTTTTGCATTTTTTTTTTTACATTTTCCATATTCCTCTCTCTATATCTTCTTAAGCATTGATCCCAGAAAAAACATGTACGTTTTTTGTACACAATTTTATGTAAATTAATTTAGTACATAAACATATTTTCGCTAGAGGCAAGAGTTTTCGAGTTATTAACGAAAAACTGAAAAAACCGACCTTTCGAGCGCCCCCCCCCCACCCTTAGCTCCACCCCCCTCCCAGTACTTTTAGTATGTTGTTAAGGACACCCTCTAAAAATCCTTCGTTGCTTGGACTAATTCACTTTTTGTTATATTTATTACAGGTAGGTATATATTAAGAAATGAGAGCGAGAAAAAAATATATAAAAACAATGCTACATTCAAAGCCTCTTTTGGTCTAAAACATGTGTTTTATTTCGGTCAGCTGTTTGACTGTTTTCAGCTGTTTTTTTTTTTTTAAATTAAAAACTCAATTTCCCCCTGACTGGGAAAAACTATACATCATGGATATGTCCATCTATAATCTCACTGCTGTTACATCTACTGCTTGTTATGAGGAAACTGTCGTCAAAGCAAAACGAACAGAACTAGAACGTGTCAAACTGTTACATTTTTGAAGTTGGAACAAAGTTACAAAAACTTGACATTTTCTTTCAAACCAATATAGCTCTTAAACGGAAGATCTTAGCAACAGATGTTATGAAACATAATATATTCTCCATTAAATTTCTGATCAGGGAATTATCATAACATTTTCGATCCAAGCAGTAACAACACAGCTAAAGAAAAATGTAGAGTAAACATGACTTATTTTTCATTCAAATCAATTTAACTCCTTAACCTTCCTAGGACTTGGTGGTTTGTAAAACGTTTAAGATTGAGTGAGGAGCGCTCACACCCCAACCTTTAAATTTCAATTTTACATAATAAACCACAATTAATACTTTTTTCTTTAATGTATTTAATATTTAGGTATATTATAGGTTAGAATATAATAAAAACATTTTTAAAAATAATTTTTATTTATTTAATTACTAGCTGAAAGTACCTCTACGCTCCGCTACGGTTTAATATCAATAGGATGAAGACAACTTAAATTAGTAAAAGTTAAGCTTATCGTTGATAATTATTATTACTTAAATAAACCTGAACAATTCCATTCTTAGAATAATTTCAATAAGTAAATTTGACAATTTGCAAAAGTTAATTTTATATCATTTTGATAGCCCTCCAGTGAAGCTTCGAGGCAGCACTATCATCTTACCCAGCTCTGATACCAGACCATCAGCTTTTCTTATGGCATACTTTAAAGTAAATATAGTCTTAACTTCTCAACTTTTTTGAAGAAAGTTTAGTCTTTCTGTTTCTATTTTTGCATACATATCAAGCATAAATTGGTTGAGGAGATTACAAAATTAAAGTAAATAAGGTTCTTCACCTCCTCGCTCCACTAACATTTAGGCGTAAAAATCAGCTGCAGACAGTTTTCTTAAGTGATGTATTGGAGTTTGGGTCACGCTGAGGAATGTTAATACTGTACCTTTCTTGTCCATGGTAGAACATGATACGATACTAAAGAGAATCATACACTTGGTAGAACTATTGATTCTTATCTGTTTTTTGTCCCTACATCGAACTGGCCTTACATGTCATCACCAGAGAACATAAGTATTTTAACCTCCTCTTTAACATTAGTCTTTTAATAGTTTCTCGTCACGAAACAACTCAAACTTGTAAGGGTCCACCTCTGCAGCCACCATCACTGTTCACAGAAAGTACCAATATTATAAGGTTTCGACATCGATCGTATTTTTGTCTGTTTACAACTGAAAGGAACTTAATTTGTGGTCAAAGTGTGGGGCTTAAATATCTAACCTATTTTTTAACTTAGCTTATCTCCAAATACCATATGATAATTAATCTTTTATTTAAAATTCCTTTCTTAGCGAGCACCTACGGCCCTAGAAGAAGCTACATATCGAATTTCATTTCAATTCGTTCGGTGGTTTCTGAGATTTCGTGTTAAATGAGTGAGTGGTATTTGACAAATATATAATAGATAAATTGTTTAATAAATTTGTACATTTTCATCATAAAAATTATTGATTTACAAAAAAAAAAAAAAAAAAACTTTTATCTTTATAAAAAATATGAAAGAAAAAAAAATATTAAAAAAAGAAATAAAATTTTTAAAAAAATATTAATTTTCAACATTTATACAATTTATACATAATAGTTCTATCATTTTTACTGTCCGAGAAGAATACATTTTGACACATACAAATGTAACACGAAACCGATACATCAAAACAGGGAGAGAGACAACTAAAATCTAAAGGGAAGGAATTTTTAGAAAATTCAATTACGATTTATGTAAGAAATAGACTTTAGAATTCCTGTAAAATAAATTAAACCCCATTAACTCCATGTATTTGAAATGGTTAAGTTAATGTCACTGATTTGATTTACTAACAAGAAAAATTAATCTGAAAGCTTTAAAAAAAAAGAAAGATTTTATTTATACTAAACTAAATTAGGTCACACAGATGACTACGTGGGGTCAGAGCGCACCCCAGGCATGTTTTCGAAATGAAATGAAATGAAAAAATAAACTTTATTCTGCGATTTACTGTCCCCTAAGAATAAAAATAATGCACAGTTGAAAGTACAATTGTCTGGCATGTTATTTACAAATTAAATGCAACAGTAATTACAGCATACATTTTTTATAGGGAAAAAAATTAAATTAAATTTAAAAAATAAATAAAAATATGAAATAATAATTATAACTTAAAACACCATCGTATATATATATATATATATATATATATATATATATATATATATATATATATATATATATATATATATATATATATATATATATAAACATGATATATGTATCTATTTTAAAATAGAACTATATTATGAATATATACATGAGAAAAGAAAAATAATAATAATACTAATATGCTAATATAATTATAATATGATAGTTACAGAAAGATGAAAAAAAATCCATGAAATAAAACAAATATAGTGAATAGAAAGGAAAAGATATATAGAGAAAAAAAAAGTTAACTATTTGAATATTAATAAGACAAAATATTTACAAATACCTGAAAATATATATTTACACATCTACTTACTGTTCTCTTATATTATATACTTGTAGCTATATGAGACAAAAATAAAAAGCAATTTTTAGACAGACAAATGATTAAAGTTGACAAATTTACCAATAATGGTATAATTATTGAAGTAATTCATTAATATTGGATATAGTTGAGATTGACTGATTGGATTTTTAATTATTACACATATTGGCGGCGTCTAACTGGGATTTAAGCAGATATTGGAATAGGAAAGTTTTAAATGAGTTTAAGGAAGGAGCATGTCTAATTTCAGAACGTATAGAGTTCCAGAGGGTAGTACCTCGAGCTTGGAAGGAGTGTTGTTATTATTATGTTCGGTGGAGGGAAGTATATAGGTCAGAGGAACGTGATCTTGTTGTGAGTTGGAAGCGGACGGAAGACTTGAATTTCAACAGGTTATGGATGTAGGGTGGGCAGTTTTTTTTTTTTTTTTTTTTTTTTTTTTCTTATCCTCCATTTATTCTATTTATAAACATAAAGAACTATAGATATATTTTAAGATCTTAGATTGCCTGTTGGCATTTGAAGATCGGTGTCCTCGGCTTCTAGTAGGTACTCTGTAGACCGATGGTCTCCTTTCTTCTGTGATGAGTGAGGAGTCACTCTGCTGGCGGTGGTGGCACTAGTCTAGTGGGTCAGTCTGTAGAGCCTGAGCCCCTTCCCTCGGCGAGTACGTCCGCTAAGGGGGTCAAACCTTGCCACCTCCCAGGCCTGGGAGGCGGGGTTACGTCCCTAAAGAGAGGATTGGCACAATATTTCAGCCCGTCAAAAAATTTGACGTGCCTGCGGCCAATGAACTTTGGGATGGATGCCATCCGCAGCTGTTCGAGGATGTGATTGTTTTTTTGCCCTCTCTAGGCTAGTACCCCGGACGATTCGCCGAAGGACGGAATTCTGGAACGTCTGGAGTGCTCGGAGAGTACTTTTAAACATATGGTGTAGCAGTGGAGCGCCATGTAGGAGAGTGGGTCTGATTATAGATTTGTGAATTTGTAGCTTGAGGAGTGACAGTTGGGGACAGGTCAGAAGATGATAGAGGCGATAGGTTTTCGCCCTGGCCTGCTTGATTCTATTTTTTACGTGTGTGGTAAACGTGAGGTGCCGGTCAAAGTTAACCCCAAGATATAGGACGGAGTCGGAGATGGGCTGCTCTACGTTGGAATAATTTGAGGATTCTTACTGATTTTGGGCTATTTGGGCGATTTGGGGCTTCTAGGAGAGGGTTTGGTCAATGATGATTCCTAAAGTTTTGGCAGAGGAACAGAAAGTGATAGGTTTTAAAATTTTAGGTGATAGGTTTAAAATCCAATTGGTCCAAGTACAGATTCTATCGTGGTCTTCCTGCATCCTTGATAAAACGTCATGTAATTCGTTAGGAGGAAAGGATAAATAAATGTTGGCCATATTTGTTCAAGTAACATGAAGTTCATTTAGTTTTTTCTATTTATTTGTTGATTCTTTGAATCAAGACACTTGCAGAAGAAAACTCCTAGAAAGACTAATGGATATCTATAAATTTATAAAAATTGCAAGAGAAAAATGAGCCGTGGGGTGCGGGTACACTCAGTCCTATGAAGGTTAATGTTTGGTCCTAGCGATAAACGTTATATTGGAAAAAAATATTCTCAATTAAATTTATGATAAATTAACTCACTGACTATTTGATCTAAGCTATACAAACAGAGCTAGAAAGTGTAAAAAAGAAGAAGAAAAGAGATTAAAAAAAAAAAATGTCGGCAAATTTTCAATAGCTAAAGTGTGTCAAAAAAGTTCCAACAATAAAAAAAAAATAAGCAAACATATGGTCCATATATCTGTACCATTTGGGAAAAACTAGATAGGTGCATTTTTGTTCACAATAAGAAAAATATTTTGAGCAACCCATATTGAGTCCTACACATGATGTATAAGTAGGCAAGTTGTAATGTCAATGGTATCCTTTTATACAATTGACATTACAGCTTTACATGATGAGTAGGACTCCAATATTAGTCCAGTCAAAAAGTGCTGAAATGAGGGGTGTAGAGTGCATGGAATATGCGATCATTTTTGACTTCATAGCTTCGTTAGGAATAGTTGGAAGGTAAACATACTAAAAGTCCCCGCTTCTGTGGGGGTGAGCTAACGGTGGGGGGGAGAGGAGAAGTTCCATTTTTTTTGGTTT
The DNA here is from genome assembly GCA_003667255.2 of Euschistus heros. Classification (NCBI taxonomy): domain Eukaryota; kingdom Metazoa; phylum Arthropoda; class Insecta; order Hemiptera; family Pentatomidae; genus Euschistus; species Euschistus heros. Next base: position 281,744 of record RCWM02000803.1, on the reverse strand, counting down.
TTCGAGAATATATCGAAAACTGTTGACTCTAGAAAAATATGTTTCAAATAAACATAAAAGAAAATTAAATTTACTATAAAATTTATTATATATAAATTTGTCGTAATTCAAACCGTTAGCGAGATTTACGTTATAGAAAATCAGTGATTTTCAGGACAAAACAAATGTCACCTCACTTTTTGTCAAACTTTTGCTTCAATTACGTTCCACAGTCGTTTCTCAGAAAATATGTCGGAATCAAAATTGTAGAGCATTAAATTTAATTTAATTTCATATATACATTTCCGGTATTTGCTTCAATTTTTTTAACAAAAAGTGAGGTAAACATTTTTTTTATTTCTAAAATTGTCGATTTTTAATAGCGTATATTTCGAAAACCGTTGGAATTTCTACGCATACTTATATAATTAATTTTATAAAAAATTTAATGAGCTTTGATTTTGATCTGTTACATATTTTTCTAGAGTCCACCGTTTTCGAGAATGGGACCTTAAAAATAAATTTCAGATCTGACAAATAGTTTCGGCGTTATGATGAAAACTATGCCAAAAAAAACTTGGACTTAAAATAGTAAGCGGTTTTTAACGTGCTGTTATGAGTATTTAATGGGACTTGATCAAAATTTCATATACCAGGTATGCAAGTTTATTTCTTAAAATATATACACAGTAATTTAAAAAAAAGTATAATATATTTTATTCAAAGTACTGACCCTCGCTTTCTACACATTTTGTCCATCTTTCGGGCAATATATGGATACCATTCCAAAAGAATGCTTCATCTTTATTTGAAATCCATTCATCGAGCCATTTTCGTACGTTTTCGAAATTGTTGAAGTGTTGCTCCGCCAATGAGTGTCCCATCGATGAGAAGAGGTGATAATCAGAAGGCGCCAGGTTAGGTGAATACGGCGGGTGGGGTAGGAGTTCCCAACCAAGCGAAGAAATCGTTTCCTTAGTCAATCTGGCTGAATGTGCAGGAGCGTTATTATGCTGAAGAATGACTTTGGCGTGCCTGTGAGCCCATTCTGTGCGTTTTTTCGATCAATGCGTGACTCAAATTGATCATTTGTTGTCGGTAGCGCTCGGTATTGACTGTTTCGCCGGGTTTGAGAAGCTCGTAGTAGACTACTCCCTTCTGATCCCACCACACACACAGCATTGTCTTCTTCCCAAAACGATCCGGTCTTGCACTCGATGTGGATGGTTGTCCTGGCGTTACCCATGATTTTTTTTTTCGTTTGGGATTCTGAAAATAAATCCATTTTTCATCGCCAGTTACAACTCGATGCAAAAAACCCTTTCTTTCGTGGCGTAAAAGCAGCATTTCGCACACAGTTTTTCGTTTTTTTCCATCTGTCGTTCGTCTAATTCATGTGGAACCCATTTTCCAACCTTTTGAATCTTTCCCATAGCTCTCAGGCGATCGGAAATGGCTTGCCTAGTGACATTCAACTGTTCTGCCATCATTTGTTGGGTTTGGGTATTGTCTTCGTCTAATAAAGATTGCAATTCGAAGTCCTCAAACTTTTTTGGTCGATTTTCTCGTTTTTGATCAGTAACATCAAAATCACCACGTTTGAAACTTTGAAACCAATGTTCACATGTCCTGACGGTTGGAGCAACATCGCCATAAGTCTCAACAAGAATTCGATGACATTCAGATGCCTTTTTCTTTTGATTAAATAAGAAAATCATGACATGCCGCAAATGCTCTTTATTTGGCTTAAAATTAGACATTTTTAACACCAAAGAAAGGTATGATACGTCCACGTAAACGACTTAAAAACAACTGACTTTTGTAAACAAATGACTAACAAACAAAATAGCGTTTAGAGATAAGCAAATCCTTCAATAGGCTAAGAGCGCATTCTATTGGAATTAAAACGACATTTTAAACTTGCATACCTGGTATAGGTTCTTATAGTTAATTAAGGAGCTTTCAGATAAAAAATAGAAATTTTGGTTCGAACAATTCGTTTCGGAAAGAGTATCAATAAACCTGTTTTTTTCAGAGAAGTGCGACTCCAAATAAAGAGTGCCGAAATGAGGGGTGTAGAGTACATGGAATATGCGATAATTTTTGACTTCACAGCTTCGCTAGGAGTAGTTAGATCGTAAACATACTAAAAGTCCCCACCCCTGGGGGGTGAGCTAAAGGTGGGGGGAGGGGTGAAGGTCCCAATTTTGTTTTTCGATTATGTCTCGAAAACGGTGGACTCTAGACATATATGTAGCAGATCAAAATTAAAGTAATATAATAATAAAATTCCAACGGTTTTCGAAATATACGTTATTAAAAATCGACAATTTTAGAAATAAAGAAAATGTTTACCTCATTTTTTGTTAAAAAAATTGAAGCAAATACCAGAAACGTATAAATGAAATTAAAGTAAATTTAATGCTCTACAATTTTGATGCTGACGTATTTTCTGAGAAACGATGGTGGGACGTAATTTAATAAAAAGTTTGACAAAAAGTGAGGTGACATTCGTTTTGTCCCGAAAATCACCGATTTTCAATAACGTAAATCTCGCTTACGGTTAGAATTACGACAAATTTATATATAATAAATTTTATAGTAAATTTAATTTTCTTTTATGTTTATTTGAAACATATTTTTCCAGAGTCAATAGTTTTCGAGATATTATTGAAAAACCAAAACAATGGAACTTCTCCCTCTCCCACCCACCGCTAGCTCACCCCCCAGCGGCGGGAACTTTTAGTATGTTTACCTTCCAACTGTTCCTAACGAAGCTATTAAGTCGAAACTATCGCATATTCCATGCACTCTACAAATATTTATTGACTGGACTATATGGGTTGCTTAAAATATTTTTCTTATTGTGAACAAAAACGCACTTATCTAGTTTTTCCCAAATGTCACATTTATAATAAAATACTTATCAGTTCAGGAGGAAGAAAAATCCGCAAATTCAATTTCTGCCTGAGTAAAAAAAATAATAAACCATGGATATGTCTAACGATAATCTACTGCATTTATATTTACTGCTTCTGATAAATAAAATGTCAGGAAATATAGGATTTGAGCAACATCTACAGAGCTTGGGCGTGTCAATTTTGAGGGTAAACACAATTTTACATTTTTGAGGGTAAAAAAAATACTACACCAAAAAGGCATAGACCCGATCCAAAATGAAATATCCATGTCAAAATATTTTCTAATCACTATCGTGAAATTGTATTTGATGGATTTAGCTCCAAGCTTACGTCATGAATTCTTAACGTTAGTATTAGGTATATTAACCTTCCTAGGACTGAGTGGGGTGTACCCGCACCCCATGGCTCGTTTTTCGGTTGCCATTTTTATAAATTTATAGATATATATTAGTCCTTCTAGGAGTTTTCTTCTGCAAGTGTCTTGATTCAAAGGATCAAAAAATAAATAGAAAAAACTAAATGAACTTCATGTTACTTGAACAAATATGACTAAAAACACGTAGTCGTTAGTGTGACCTAATTTAGTTTAGGATAAATAAACTCTTTTTTTTTTTTTTTTGCTTTCAAATAACTTTTTCTTGGTAGTAAATCAAATCAGTACATTTGTATGTGTCGAGATTTATTCTTCTCGGACAGTAAAAATGATAGAATTATTATGTATAAATTGTATAAATGTTGAAAATTATTTTTTTTTTTTAATTTTATTTCTTTTTATTAATATTTTTTTGCCTTCATATTTTTTATAAAGATAAAAGTAAATCTATTTATTACTATTAGTTTTTTTTTTTTTTTTTTGTAAATCAATAATTTTTATGATGAAAATGTACAAATTTTATTAAACAATTAATTAATAAATAAATAAAAATTATTTTTATAATCGTTTTTATTTTATTCTAACCTATAATATACCTAAATATTAAATACATTAAAGAAAAAAGTATTAATTGTGGTTTAGTATGTAAAATTGAAATTTAAAGTTGCGGTGTGAGCGCACCCCACTCAGTCTTTAACATTTTACAATCCAACCAGTCCTAGGAAGGTTAAACTGTAACCTTTTAATCTGTTATTGAAAATTAATTTTAGTGCCTTAGGTCTTGACGGAGCTCTGCACATATTACCCTGGCCGATCCTATTAATCTATTAGCAACATTGATCTTGCCTTTGTAAAAAATTTATTCTAAGCTACATAACCTAAATCAATACCCTTGATTAAAACGAATAATGGCAAGCAATTCATATTTTTATTTAGTCGTTGAAAATATTAGAAACTAGGTGAAAGTACCCCGCTCCGCTACGTTTTAATATCATTAGGATGAAGACAACTTAAATTAGTAAAAGTTAAGCTTAATAACTTATAGTAATTATTATGACTTAAATAAACCTGAACAATTCCATTCTTAGAATAATTTCAATAAGTAAATTTGACAATTTGCAAAAGTTAATTTTATATTATTTTGATAGCCTATAAAATTGAAATCGCATTTTTCGCAAATTAGCCGCGATCCAGGCCGATTTTTTAAAATTCCTTTCTTAGCGAGCACCTACGGCCCTTGAGGAATCTACATATCGAATTTCATTCCAATCCGTTCGGTGGTTTATGAGATTTCGTGTTAATTGAGTGAGTGGTATTTGACAAATATATAATAGATAAAACTAAAAAATGTTAACATCGTTAATCACGGATAAAGAAGTCATTAAATAAGATAAATGAATTTATTTCAAAACTTAGGATTATATTAAAATTGGATGGAATATATAGTTATCAGATATTTCTTGTTATAAAAATATCTAAAGCCAATGTTTATATACTGCAAAAAATATCGAAATATGCAGTATAACCTTCTATAAAATTTTGATAATTTCCAGTATAGGGTAAATCACTAGTTATCGTCATTGTCTTCACTTTTAAAAACGATCTTACTAAACAAAGAGATATTTCAGGAAACTATTTGAGGATACTATTTTTTAATGGCTACTGGAAAGGGATAGGAGGGAGAGTTTCATAAGTAAATGAATCTTAAACCCTTTTCAGAATTATTTCTCCTGGTGTCACAAATAAATGTATTATACCCTTATTATTGCGATAATTGTATTAGCCTGCCTATAACTGGTCAGGTGACCATAGCTAGTGATTTACATTAATACTAAACCGATCAATTAAAAAAAGTAATAATGCCAAAATATTGACTCATATTCATAAATTACGTGAACAGGGGCAAGAAACTGATAAGAATCAGCGAGTTCTATCGAGCGTTCTAATATTAGGAAAACGATTCTCTTTAGTATCGTCTCAGGTTCTACCATGGAGAAGATGGTTACAGTATTAAAATCCATCAGTGTGACCCAAACACCAATACATCACTTAGGAAAACTATGTCTGCAGCTGATTTTTAAGCCTAATATGTTGATGGAGCGAGAAGCCGAAAAGCCTTATTTACTTTAGTTTCGTAATCTTCTCAACAAATTTATGCTTGATATGTACGCAAAAACAGAAACAGAAAGAATAAACTTTATTCGAAAAAAAATTTGAGAAGTGGAGACTATATTCACTGGAAGGATGCCATAAGAAAAGCTGATGGTTTGGTATCAGAGCTGGGTAAGATTGTAGTGCTGCCTCGAAGCTTCACTGGAGGGCTGTTAAAATAAAAAAAAATTAACTTTTGCAAATTGTCAAATTTACTTATTACAATTATTCTATGATTGGAATTCTTTAGGTTTTATTTAAGTAATAATAATTATCAACGTTAAACTTAACTTTTACTAATTTAAGTTGCTCTTAATCCTAATGATATTAAACTGTAGTGGAGCAGGGTACTTTGGGCTAGTAATTTATATAAATATTTAATTTGGTTGTCTGAAAATTAATGCAGGATTTTATGTTTACATCTCATGATAATAAACTGTTTACGTTCGAAAGATTATTTATTTCTTTGTATGGATGTCTTCATTTATTAAACGGATCTCTTCCTTAAAAAAAAGTTTGTTTACCTGTGTACCAAGCCAAACCAGGATCATCGCCTAATTTTGTTTTCATGAGTATAAAAAAGATTTTTATATGGATTTTTCAATAGTATGAGAAATTTAAATAGAAACTAAGTCTGAGGTGATGGCAGCGTGAGTGCGCCGTTCAACAGTGGTTTAAAAAACACCCGTCGGAAGATTTCAGTCTTGAAAATATAGAAAAACTCAGTCCCTTGATAAAGATTTTCTAAGAGCTTTTGTCGAAGAAAAACAACTATTCTCTAAATATAAGGAAAAATTATCATTTTTTAGGATTCCTTTTTTTTTTTTTTTTTTTTTTTTTTTTTTTTTTTTTTTTTTTTTTTTTTTTTTTTTTTTTTTTTTTTTTTTTTTTTTTTTTTTTTTTTTTTTTTTTTTTTTTTTTTTTTTTTTTTTTTTTGTATCCTCAAGTTAATGCAAATTTCATGTGAAAGTCTTGTTAATTAGCTATTTGTCTAAAATTGAAAATAAAAGTATGACTGAAAAATTAAGTCAACTCTTGATTAGTCGACCTTCAAAGGACCGTAAACAATATTTCGACTTATCTACAGTTCGACTTATAAAACAACGACTTGTCTACATGTAAATGGGATGAACTCAAAATTGGAGTTGAAATTTTTACTTATATTTTTCATGATTATACAGGGTGTCCCAGACACAGTGTAAAAAAAAAATGGGTAATACTGCATGATGAACGGGTTAGAATGGCGCAGAAACGAGTTTCCTATCTCAATCTTTTGAGGAGGTAGAATTTTTTTTGTTTTTATGTTTAAAATCTTACTTTTTTTTCTGAATAATGGCAGTTTTATCTACTTTTTGAGTCTAAAAGAAGTTTTTCTGATGAAAAACACGCTAGAGAATAAATATATGATTAGTTCACGTATCTACTAGAAAAAACTACTTGATTGAATAAAAGTATTAGTTATTTTACACATTGCGCTCTCACTCAGCCTCCACTGGGTTTTCTTTAACACCAGTGACGCAGCTGAGAGAAAGGAGCTGGGACCTCCCTGCGCCGGGCCTGTCCTTCCATGAGTGGAGGGGCAGGTTTGGTCGGGAGATCCCTAGGATGAGTGTGTCTTGTAAATAAAGTATGAATGTAGTTTTCACTTTTAATTTAATTTAGCTTTATTTTTATTTTTACTTTTATTCAATTTATTTTCATTTTATTTTATTATTATTATTTTGTCTTATGTGTTATATATATATATATATATATATATATATATATATATATATATATATATATATATATATATATATATATATATATATTATTCATATATTTCACTTGTATGTATATTCTATATTGCATATTGTTTATGTATATCAGCATAGCTCTTTTTTGTTCTATTTAATTTAATTTTCCTTTCTTTTTTATATTTTATATATACTTTTTTTTTTCTTCTCTTATTGTACATATTGTGTGAATTTAATCATGAAGTCATCTATATTACTTATTGCCCACATTTTTGGCAGATTGTAATTGTTAGGGCACCGTTAGGGTAACAGAAGTTGCACCCTTGAACAGCTTTTTTTTCCCTTGCGTACCAACTCTGGAACGCTGGTTCTGAAAGTTAAAGGTTCACTAGACCAATAATTAGTCAATAAAAAAAAATATTGAATGCCTTTTTTTCCCCCCTTTTGAAGCATTTATTTATTAATAGATAAAAGTAATATAATTCATTCAATTTCTCTCATATATCACTCTCAATTCCATTTACATTTGTGTTTATATATTAAAAAATATTTATATATATATATATATCTGCCGTAATGTTCAAAAAAGAAAAATAATAAAACAAACAGAACTTTGATTTAACAAAACAAAAAATTCAACCAAAAAAAAATCAACTGCTAATATATATACATATTTGAAACTAATATTTATCTTTACGACAAAATTACAGAATATAAATAAGTCTAAACCTTTATACTGAAGCAAACATATTAAAAAAAAAATAAACTATATATATATATATATATATATATATATATATATATATATATATTTCTTGCACAATTCCATAATAAATACCCTGTGAAAAATGTCATCCTTTCGGTCCTGTTAATTACTAAATTTGATTCTTTTCGTCTTGGCCGGCCGCATACGAACTGCTTGACGATGGTCGTGGTCCAGGAGTCACAGACGAAAAAAAATAAAGTTCTGAGTTGAGATAAAAAAACAATATAGGAGCTATATGGCCTCCCAATTGCCGATAACCGAAAGTTTGGGTATATCTTTCGGAAATTAATTCGTAATAATTACGATTAATGATAAAAAAGAAAAAAATGTTCTTGCGAGCCACACAATTAACAAAAAAACATCGTCCGTGTTACATGACGCTCACTGGTCAACAACTGGCCACCAACTGAGCCTTAATACTACGTCCTAATACATGATTGTATCAAATGAAACCAAATAGCTGTTATAAACATTTGATATAACAATATTTTGTTATTAACATTTTAAATAGATTATTTTTCCAAAAATATGAAATTGAGAAAGAAAGTTTTAAAATAATTTAATTTAAACAAATTATCAGGAATTGTTTTAAATATAACATGAACGGCTGAAACAGTAATAATTCCTCAAAAATTGATTGATTTAAAAAAAAGAAAGTTATTTTATATCTCTTGCCCAAATCCATTCAATCAAGTAGTTTTTTCTGGTAGTTACGTGAAGCAATCAAGTATTTATTTTCTAGCGTGTTTTTCGTCGGAAAAACTTCTTTTAGACTCAAAAAGGTGAAGTGCAATTGTATCATGGGTTACATCACTAAAAATCTAACTAAATTCTGCAGTTTTTTGGAAATTTGACGGCTTCTAGGGTGCTCCAGCGGGGAGTGAGGAATTTTCAAAAACTAATAAAAATTTAAGTTCTAATAAATGTTTTGTGTTATGCGCTTTAAAAAGCACCCTAAAAGTAGATTTAAAATCATCTTTTAAAAAATTTAATGCTGATTAAGAAAATATCATCATTGTTGTTTCTACGCTAAACCAAAGTAGAGAAAACAGCCATTTTTCTAAAAAAAAAGTAAGATTTAAAAAATAAAAATAAAATTTTTTTTATCCACTTAACAGATTGAGATATGAAACTTGTTTCAGCGCCATTCTACCCCGTTTAGTATGCAGTATTACCCTTTCTTTTTTTTCCCCTTTTTTTTTACACTATGTCTGGGTCACCCAGTATATTGTTTGTAAATACGTATAAAGTCAATTAAACAGAAAATTAAATACCCGTAACAACTTAATCATACAACTTTCAAGATTTGTGAACTGTTTTTTTCTGCCGGTAACTAAAACTAGGCTTACCGTCTTCCTCGGACGCGGCAATCTTTTCTTTATTCTTTAGAATGGTTTGAACAGAATTGAGCGGGATTGCAAATTAACTCGACATCTTTTTCATTTCCCAACTTCGCGGATAAGCCTTCCAACTTCTCATTAATTAAAAAAAATTTCAATATTCGCGGATTAACTTACATAATTTTCCACGTTTTTTTTACCAGAAATCGACAAATTGAGGTGAAATTTAAGTCTAATGTACTTGGGACCGTTGATTTTGTTCGACTTATTTAAGGATCGGCTTATCGATGTTCGACACATCTAGGGTTGAATCTCGCACAATCTTGCTCCATTCATTCCGATCCAGAGCCCTATTCCTCCAGTCGGCAACCCCAAGTATCCTCATGTCCTCCTCAACATCATTTTTCCAGGATTTCCTTGAGTTTTCCTTGGAAGCTCTCTCTCATAATTCTCTTCACCATTCTCTCACTGGGCATCCTCTCGAAGTTTCCAAGCCAGCTTATTCTTCCAGATTTTATAAACCGCAAACCATCCTCATGGTAGATTGATGCGTCCAGTCCTTGGTTGATTATGCGCCGAGTGCCTTGTACGCAGATTGGACCTGCGTATCTTCCTCTCGAAGACTCGAAGAGCTTGTTTGTTTGCTTTTTTGTGGGTCCAAACTTCAGCACCGTAGCGAAATATGAGCCTAAAAATTTATTTGCACAGATTTAATTTGGTTCGTTCAGAGATCAGCGACGATTTATTTCCTCAAGTTTACGATACCAAAATACGCTTTATTGTCATTCATTATTCTTTTCTGGATCTCATTACTGACCCCATTCGCAGAATTTATTTCAGTGCGTAACTATGTTAAATGATCAACTACTTCAAAGTTATAATTAGAGACCGGATATCTGTGCAGTAAAAAATCAAAAAATGTGCAGTAAAAAACTCAAAACATGCAAAATCGTGCAGTAAAAAAACTCAAAATATGCAAAATCGGGCAGTATAAAATTCAAAACGTGAATTTAAAACTTAATTCATGCAGCAATCCATTTATTTACACAAATATGCAAAACTTTACCAGCCTTGAATAAACTTAAAGACATTTGGACAAACGTTTCGTTTTAGTGTTAATTCAATCTGAAATACTTTAAAATTTGGGGAAAAAAAGGAGAATGAAAAAAAATGTTAATTAAAAGAAATATAAAATATCTTTATTAAAATTTCCTTTTACGTGGAAACATAATATAATTAAATGTTTTTTTGAAAAATAAATTAGTTTTTAAAAGTTTCGTGAAAATGTATGACATTATAAATTTCAAAATATTTCTCAGTAAAATTATGCCGCCTGTCACTTAGTAAAATGTTCTTTAGCAAAGAAAAGGAACGTTCTACATCTATAGACGTAACAGGACAATTTTTGTAGCGTGCGATTGTGGATGGATCCAGATTATCAGCTTCTATTTCCTTTCCTTTGATACGATTTAATTTTTTTTTTAACGTATGTAGACGTAGTTTTTCTCAATGATTTACTCGAATTTTGAAAATAAACATCTTCCATTTCCATTTTCAATCCGTTTTAAGCTTTCTTCGAGAGTTTCAAACAAATATCAGCTCTGGATATTCATTGGTCCATTGTTTCAATTTTGTAAAAACACTCGCGGACGTTTTTGGTATTTTCAAAGTTGATGGTTTAAAATCTTGTCAACAACTAGCCCTTTGTGCTAAATCAGAAGTGGGGAATGAAATGGGAACCGGGGAGTAAACTTTTCTGAGGAAACGTCTTAGTTCTAGGAAGTACGTCGATCCTCAATGTTTGCCTAAATCCTCAAAGCTCCCAATTCAATACGATCATTTAAAAGTAGTAGGTCACAAATAGATTTGCTTTAAGCGACTTTTTACTTTCAATTTAAAACTAATTAACCTATTTAATATAAATAATTGTTATAAATGTTGCCTAATAATCCGATGAATTTGGCTCAATTGTGCAATTTCGTGCAAAATAAAATTTAAGAATAAGAATCCTTAGGTCATGAATGAGATAACTACTTGGGTTAGAGAGTGGTAAATCAAAGCGAACTAAATGTGCAATAACATCTTCTTGATTCGGAAGTTGACATTACTAAATATTTCATTTTAGACCCATTACTTTCGAGACCAACTGTTTTACTTTCACGGTTGGTAACGGTCGGGTTAAGAGGAGGCAGCTCCTACGCGCGCCGAGAATACCTTTTATCGATTCTTACCTTCTTCCAATTTATTTCGGTGTTTTAGTGGCTACTTTTCGAGGGGAAAGGTTATTCTCATTTATTTATGGAGAAACTATAAATCCCTGTTCAAAGTATTATTAACTTCTATTTACCTTATGATATTAAAAGGTGGAATGAGAAAATAATGAAGTGGAAATAAGAAAATGACAAGATATAAGACACTAAATCAATTTTGGGTAACGGTTCGGATCGGCGACACCACCAAACTAGGTTGACCCGCGCTACACCGACCAGTTCGATCCTTACGCTTCACTTCATGTTTACATTTTTCGATAGTTCATTCCTATAACCTCACATTTAAACAATCACTTCTCCAGTTTCAACTTGGATTGTGTTGTTTAGTTTGTTATATTGATATTTAGACTTCTTAAGTGTAAATAAGTGAAACAGAAGTTCACAAAATGAGTTTCATAAAGGATTAAGTGTTTTATGAATTCATGTTTTCTTATTTCATCTAATCTTATGTGTAAAAGTGTTATAAAACTTAAGAAGATTAATTTGTACATGGATTTGGTGTTTTACATATTTATATTTGTTCTATCAATTTAAGTGATAAAATTTACGGTAATGGTTCGGATCGGCGACACCAACCCCTAAACCCGCTCAGAATACCTTTTATTGATTCTAACCTTGTACCGATTTATTTCGATGTTCTAGTCGCTGCTTTTAGAAGGGAAAGGTTATTCTCCTACATTTACTGTGAAACTCTAAATCCCTGTTCAAAGTAATATTAACTTCTGTTTACCTTCTAATATTAAAATGAGAAAAAAGGAAATATCAATGTGGAAATAAGGAAATATCAAAATATGAGACACTAAATCAATTTTGAATTAATATTAATTTAATCAACAATTAATATACTGCTGAACCACCAGTAAAGTTAATTCCTTATGAACTTTCTGTCAGAGAAGTGAAAATAACAAATTATAAATATAAAAAAGACAGAATCCTTAAGTATTTATTTGGCATAACTTCTATTTATTTAAAATTTGTAGCTACATGTTTCAGAGATAATGTTCCATCATCAGGCTTCTAGTTTTTTTTAAAAACACATTAATCTATAACATTATACCAATAGTTCTACAATTATATAGCAATGTGTCATTTACCTCTTAATCTGTGATTATTTTCACATTATCAATTCTCCATGTTATAAGCCATTATATAATATAAGACATTTCTGCTATATTTTCTCATGGGAAGTGGAAATAAGAAAACATAAAAAACCTATGATATACTTTCTCACATTTATTTATAATCTGATATGTTTTATTGAATTAATTATACAATCTGTCTCACTTTAGCATAAAAAGTAATATGGATGACAAAGAACCCATTCACAAAATATGTATACTAAAATTGAAACAACAAATACAAATATATAAAACACCAAATCCATGTACAAATAAATCTTGTTAAGTTTCATAACACTTTTATAAGTTGTAAATTGTATCACTTAAATTGATAGAACAAATATAAATATGTAAAACACCAAATCCATGTACAAATTAATCTTCTTAAGTTTTGTAAAACTTTTACATATAAGCTTAGATGAAATAAGAAAACATGAATTCATAAAACACTTAATCCTTTATGAAACTCATTTTGTTAACTTCTGTTTCACTTATTTACATTTAAGAAGTCTAAATATCAATATAACAAACTAAAAAACACAATCCAAGTTGAAACAGTAGAAGTGATTGTTTACATGTGAGGTTATAGGAATGAACTATCGAAAAATGTAAACATGAAGTGAAGCGTAAGGATCGAACTGGTCGGTGTAGCGCGGGTCAACCTAGTTTGGTGGTGTCGCCGATCCGAACCGTTACCGTTTTACAGTTATAAAATATGTCATTTACCTCTTAATCAGTGATTATTTTCACATGGTCCATTCTCCATGTCACAAGGGATTATATAATATAAGACAGAATCCTAGTTGAAAGTTATGATGTTAATTTCTGCTGTTTTCTCAAGGGCAGTGGAAATAAGAAAATATGAAACCTATGATATACTTTCTCATATTTATTTATAGATCGATATGTTTTATTGAAATAATTAAACAACTTAAATTAAATTGATACAACAAATAAAAATATACAAAACACCAAATCCATGTACAAATTAATGTTCTTAAGTTTTGTAACACTTTTACACATTAGATAAGAGGGAATAAGAAAACATGAATTGATAAAACACTTAATCCTTTATGAAATTCATTTTGTTGACTTCTGTTTCACTTATTTTCATTTAAGAAGACTAAATATCAATATAAGATACTAAACAACACAATCCAAGTTGAAACTGTAGAAGTGATTGTTTACATGTGAGGTTATAGGAAAGAGCTATCGATAAATGTAAACTCGAAGTGAAGCGTAAGGATCGAACTGGTCGGTGTAGCGCGGGTCAAGCCAGTTTGCTGCCTCCTCTTAACCCGACCGTTACCTCACGGTCTAACTTATTGTGAACTTCTATCAATTAACACGTTTTCACTTTTTGCTACGACTAAAATGACATCTGCAGTGCAGCATGCCAAAGAACTATTTCATATATTATTGTATTATATCGATTATAAGTTAGTATTACGTTAATGTTTATTATTATACATTATTATGATATAATGATTATTTATTATTATTGATATAATTGTAGGGACAGACGGGGGACCTTTTCTTTTTATTTAGAGGCCTACAACTTCTGGTGGCACAAATGGTAGAAGTGGCCATGTTCTGCTTCTGCTCTACTTCTCTCATAACAGCGGTAAGGTATAGTCCAGGTTAAATATTTTATTTTTTTAAGATTCAATAACCTACATCTTTTTTTTAAATTATATATTATCATTGTTTTCAAATCGTTTTCCTCCAAGTGATTCTTTCAGAGGCGCAAACAAAAAATAGTCACAAGGGGACAGGTCTGGACTGTAAGAAGGGTGTTCGAGAGTTTCCCAGCCCATTTCTTCCAATTTATCCCTTGTCAACAATGCGGTGTGAGGCCTTGCGTTGTCATGGAGAAGGATGACATCTCTATTGGGCACACCTCGTCTTTTGTTCCGGTAACTGGTTTTTGCTGACTGTAGCACCTGGCAGTAGTAAGCCGCATTCACTGTTCGTTGATCGTGAAGAAAATCAATGAGTAGAACTCCCCTTGAGTCAAAAAAAATTGTTGCAAGAACTTTTCCGCCTGAGAGACGAGTTTTGGCTTTCACTGGGCAACCTTCATCCTTCCTTCGCCACTCCTTACTTGCCATTTTCGATTCGGGGGTGTAATGGTGGACCCACGTCTCATCACATGTGAAAGAATCACTTGGAGGAAAACGATTTGAAAACAATGAAGACGTCGAAAAGCACGTGCGCGAATGGTTAAAAACTCGCCCTCAGTCTTTTTATGAACAGGGAATATTCAAGCTTCCAAATCGGTGGCAGAAGTGTGTAGATAATGCAGGAGACTACATTGAAAAATGTTGAAGGTATAGTTTCTGTATAATATTATTCAATAAATATAATTTTGAAAATTACCGTTTATATTTGATTCACCCTCGTATTATACGCATGTGTACAACTATACAGTCAATAGCCAACGAACAGGAGGTGGTGCGGGGGATAAACTTTGAAATAATGGGTTCTCCAGATATTGAAGGGAGTAGAAAAACTTGATGTGGTGCCTGTTAATGAACTCTGCATACTGTAGGTACATTAAATATTTGATGGAGCTCTGGTGGTTTCTTCTTACGTAGCGTCGTTGTTCTTAGTATTCTTCGCAACATGGTGTCTTGAACAACCTGTAGCTGACGTTTTGCGACATCTGAAAGGTGAATGAACCACGGCGCGCCATAGAAAAGTGCTGGGCGGATAATAGATTTGTAGGAGGCTATTTTTAGTCGAAGCGAAAGTGCCGGGGAGGTGAGGAGGTGCAGCCTGTAGGATTTTCTTCTCACCACCCTGGCCTTGCTACAGTGGGCCCACACACAGTTCACAGTACCAGTGGGCCGGGGAGGTGAGGTGGCCAGCTGGACCCCTAAATATACTAGTTTCCTGGAGGGAGCTAGTTTTATGCCAGCCACGTAGAGCTCTTTCGGTAGTAATGTTCTTTTCTTCGCCTGATGCGAGAACAATTCGCAGACCGTTTTTGCTGGGTTTACTTTGATATTAAGCAAATCCAGCCCTTGAACAATATCTTTACATGTAGCTTCGGCTTGATGTAGTGCTTCTGTGGCATTGAGGCTACTGCTGTAGGTGGCTATGTCGTCGGCAGATCTAATGTAATTTTTGCCAACTATTTCAGCAGTGTAAATGAAAAATAATACCGGAGATAAAACTGCTCCCTGGGGGACACGACAGGTGAGGGAGACGAGGTGGGAATGTTCCTCATGAACCTTTACCAAGAGACTCCTGCTACTCAGGAAAGAGCTGCTCTGGACAATTGAGGTCTATGAGTTTACGACATAGGATGCCATGAGACACAGAGTGTTGACAACAGTCAATTGAGATCATGGTTGTCTTCGTATTCTTGTTGAAATTTTTATTCACCACAGTCTGTAGTTTCATCAGATTGTGTTCTGTAATGAGGTCAGCTTGAAATCCTGTTTGTTCATGCGGGGCGGCTAGAAAAGGTTATATATAAATATATATTTAAAGACATTAGGCCCAGACTATTTGATCTTATATTACTCAAACTGCAATATATTCTTCTTCCATATCTGTCTCTAATTATCTATTCGCAGCTAGAGTTCGGATCTCCATTTAGCAGTCTATAGAAGTGATTGGTACAAGGCAGACATTGAGTTTAGGAAGACTGCTCAGATGCTGATGATAGGGGCGAAGAAAGGGGTCTCCCTCACTGCAATCAAAATGTACCCGGTCAATAAGGAAACAATAATGTCTGTAAGTATTATATTAAAGCATAATTATATACATAATATATAATATATAATAATAGCATACATACAGTATATCTAAGGGATATAGTAGTTCAATAACTCTTTGAAGTATACAAATTGTTCAGCCTAAGACTGCAGTACTTTGGGAGTCGATTTTGGGCACCGCAACATAAATTTCCTTATAAACTATGGAAAATTCTCATTTTTTTACTAATTTTTTTAAGTTTGTTTAAAAAAAAAAAATACTACTTTTTTACAAATAATTAATAGTTTACATTTTTCTTGTGGTGATCTTAGAATGTATGAGAGAAGAGGGAGGACAATTACTCCCTTTTTTCTTTAATTAATAAATTTGTTAATTTATAAAGTGTATTTATTATTTTCAGATCCTACAGTTCGCCTATTCTACGAGTGCATTGATGTCAGGAATGTTTGGAAAATAATTGATGTCTTTATGTAAATTGAAGCATTATTTTTTCAAGAAAGAATATTATTACAAGCCTAAAAAAAGCTGAAATTGCACATTTTGCATCAAGTAGTTATGGTACCTGTTTCTCAAAGGCAAATTATTTGGATATAGTCAACACCTAGTAAGACAGTAAATAATTAAACCTATACTTGAACATTGTATTGATATACATAGAAAATATAATAAATTTAATAAATGCACAACTCTTGTTATATTTAACCACATTTCCTCTGTTCAGTATTATTTTAAATGTATGTATAATTAAAAATGTCTGCAATAATAATAGAGGAAAAGGTGTAAAAAAAAAGGCACTGGTGTAAATAAGGGCACCCCTTCCTACTGGCTAAGGGAGATATTGAAAAATGGCGGTGAGGACTGTCTATGGAGCCATTTGCTAATATAAGAAAGCAGTTAACAGTCGGAACCATTCTTTCAATTAGTGTTGATGCAGCTTGAGTTATTGTGCAAAATGGTGTTCATTCTGGACTGTAAAGTTTTAAGAGACATGTGAAATCATGTTTCATGTTCTTACGTTTATTTAAAATTAATTCCACAATGATATCTGGAAATTGGATAGTTAAGCTAAAAGCAGAAAGTGGATCTTAAGCTACTTTTTGAAGCACACCTTTAGTTTAGATCTGATAGTGGCCACCTTTCTTAGGTTGAGCAGGTGTAAATATGGATCCCCATTTCCCCAGAAACTTTGACATATCTCTTGTTAGAGATCACAACTTGCATCTTTTTAGATGTAAATTTATCTGAAGACTCTCAGGGAGAGGTGTGGGTAAGATGTTCCCTAATGTGGGAACGTAGATCATGCCCGGGGCTGAAAGATCCAGTTATGATTGCGATTTCTGTAAATGTTTTCCTGTAATAAATAAACTCTCTACCATTTTGAATTGTTTAATCCTGATTTTTTAAGTAAATATTGAGGGCCAATATTTACACTCCAATTTTTCTGGAGCTAATTTGAAAGCATTTTGTAAATTGTCATTTTTGAAATGAAATAATTCATATTAAGCATTATTTGCCTTCTCGCATTTAAGAAACTTGTTATAGTTGTTAATAAAAGACAAAAATCTAGAATTTTTCAAGTTAAAAGTATGTTTAAACCAAAAACAAAAGAGGGAGCCCATATTTACACATTTGTCTGTAATGTTTTTAAAATGTTTAATTTGAATATATATATATATATTAAACATTAATTTGTTGCTTCTAGCTCATCGCCCAAGCCATATTAATATAGTATTTGTAGTAAACTGTAATTCTTCGAAATGTTTACGTTTAACTAGAATTAATATGTCATCAGCGTAGGCAATAATATTCGAATCCGTTGGTAATTTAATATCAAAAACGGTATTTAATAAAATATTCCATAGTATAGGGGACAGGCAAGATCTTTGAATAGTTAGAGATCTGTTGTCGAGATAGTTTTTGATAATGACATAGATATTTTGGGGACATTTATAATTTTTAAAATTTGTTAAAATAGCAGGCCACCAGGCATTGTCAAATGCTGCCTTGATATCTAAACTTACGACTAAAAGATTATTTTTTGTTGTATTGATGTTGATATGTTTTTTGTAAGTGCTTGTAAAGCGTCATCTGTACCGCTCTGATGTTGGAAAGCAACTTGTTGCTTGTTAATGATTTCATTAGATGAGAGGAAGTGCATGAGCCGGTTTTTTAACAGTTTCTCTAGTATCTTGCCCAATACTGGTAGCATGCTTAGAGGTCTATGGGATATCCGATCTGCTTTAGGAATTAAAACTAGCATTCCTTCTTTCCAATTGGTTGGAAACTCTTTCCTTTGGTAAAAAAGTTTATACAATTCAACTATTAATTTGGTAAAGTGTTCAAATATTTTAATAAGAATAATGGGACTGATTTTGTCGATTCCCACCAATTTTTTTATTTCTAAGCTTTTAATAATATTCATTATTTCTCCCTCCTCAAGTAGGAAATCATCCCTAGAAGAAGGTGGAGTGTTTAATATTGAAAAGTCAAAATATATAGCCTTTTCGCGAAAAAGAGAAATCCCGGCATTGGAAATAAAATTAAACTCTATAAAATTAATTCAACAAGACACTATTCGATATCTTGGTATAACGTTCGACAGGAAACTTAACTGGAACCGACATATTGACAATGTCTATAATTACTCACTGCAAACTATCAACAAACTCACCATTGCAGCAAGAGCCACATGGGGTCTCAGATCAGAAGTACTAAAAGTAATATATGATGCTGCATTAGTCCCCAAATTATTGTATGGAATCCACGTTTGGCATGAGGCTATGAACAAGAAAAGAAACCTGAACAAACTTAAAAGGCTGCAAAGACTCATAGCCATAAAAATATGTAAAGGGTATAAAACGCTATCCTTTGAGGCAGCTATCCTTCTTGCTGGACTATTACCAATCAATTTAAAAATAGAGGAAAAAATAGAATTGTTTAACATTAAAAAACTACAAACTGACTTCAGACATCTAACACATAACAATGTTGAACTTCCCATTAACTCTAAATTATGGCTTCACCCCTGTTCATATGTACATATCCAATACCAAAAGAAAACAAACAACATAGACATCACAGACATATACACGGATGGTAGCAAGGATGAAGATAACGTAGGCTGCGCTTGGTCCTATAGTGATATGCAAGGGAACACAATGGAAGAGCAATACAAACTTGCTCCGTGGTGTTCAAACAATCAAGCCGAGAAACTAGCTGTATCAAAATCGCTTGAATATCTGTTTGCAAACCCCTCACATTCTCTCTCTAACATAATCATTCACACAGACAACATGAACGTTCTACACTCTTTAGGTAACATAAACATACATGACCCACTGACGGAGGAAATCAGGAAAAATATTCTCAAACTAATGACCTTAAAAGAATCTGTTAGGCTAAAATGGGTGAAAGGGCATGCTGGTGACGAGGACAACGAAAGAGCTGACCGATTAGCCAAAGAGGCAGCAAGGAGTCAGCTACCGCCTTCTTATAGCAAGGCTCCGATCTCACATCTCAGAGCGCTGATTATTAAAGATTTGGTGAATAAATGGAACATTTCATGGCAAAACTCAAGCAAATCACCAAGCCTATACAAATACATTCCAAAAATAACACTAAATAATTACAAACAGCTACATAGTAACAATTATAAATTGACACAATTTCTCACAGAACACGGCAACACCAAATCCTACCTAAAACGCTTTAATATCATACTAACTGACACATGTGACGATGACGGTCAAATCCAAAATTTTAGGCATATTCTTTATGATTGTAAATTATTTGATAGACAAAGGTACAAATTAATACAAAGTCTAATTTTAAAAAATGGTCCGTGGCCTGAGACAGAACATATACTTTTTACTAAATTCAGAAATGATTTAATCAAATTCATCAAAGATATCGATTTTGATTTGATTTGCTGACGAACCTATATGCTTATTAAGTTTAATTTATTTTTTGTTTAAATGTTAATTGTTTATTTGCTCTTTAAATTATTATTATTTTTTTTTTAATGTTATGATTATTTTTTTTCCTCCAACCAACGATTATATGTTTACATACACATTTTTTTTTTTTTTTTTTTTTTTTTTTTTTTTTTTACAACCACACAAAGTTCATAAAATTTCAAATATCATTACATTATTGTAACAACACTCAAATAAACTGTTGGTTAAGTACAATCACTGATATGTAAAATAATATAATGTAACACATATTATACATGTAGTATGCCTGTAACGGCATGGAACATGTAAAAAAACATTAATAAACGGTCCTTTTATGGGGTTACCATAAGAGGAAAACGGCATGGAACATGTAAAAAAACATTAATAATCGGTCCTTTTATGGGGTTACCATAAGAGGAAAAAATATATATATATATTTCCTTATTTAGATAAATTATTTTAATTGACTATTTTTATTTTATTTTTGTTTTCTTAGAGATCTTCACCTATTTTTCAGTTTCTTGAGTTCTTAGCATTCCAGAATTCTATATATATTTTCATAAATTATTTAAACATCAGTAACCAAGAGGTCTCGTCATCAATCATTTGGAATTACTATCACAAGCAATAAAATAATGATACTTATAATCAAATTTAATTGTAATTTTGATGTTAAATTTTTAGATAGATTGTTAAATTTGAAGAAAATTTTCTAAAAATATTTAGGAGTTTGGAACCAAACATAAAAAAATTCAATTTTTTTTTTTTTTTTTTTTTAACTCCTCTTTGAATTAAAGTTCTTCTATTTACTAAAATCTCTTAATTTTTACTTTAGATCAAAATACAAAGGAAAAAGATATAGTTTTTTTACAAGAAATATTAACTTAATTATTGTCAAAGGGGGAAATAGCGGTGTTTTGGCCGGAATATGTATGGCAGGCTGAGAGGAAAATTCAATTCAATACCAATATTAATTTTAAAAAAAAAGAAAAAGAAATACATATTAAACATTTAATTTAAAATGTAGGTAACATAAAATTTATTAAATACAACATAAATATAAACAAAGTATTTTTAAAATCAAGACTTTTTACAAAGAGCAACAATAAAAGAAGTTATAATACATTGCTAGAAGAGGTGGTTTCATTTACAATAATGGAGATTACTAAAATTGGCTCTTGTTAAGTAATTTTTTGTTAATTCTTCACTACAAACATTCTATGTAAATACATATATCAAAACCGATATATAAAGCAATGAAAAAAACAACAACAAATAAGTAATGATGATGGTGTTTTTTTTCACTAAGTCAGGTCTGAGACCTGAGACCATATCTTAAGCAATTTCATATTTAATATGTTTAATTTTTTATTCAATTTTCTCAATATTTATTCCAATTAGTATATTTTTTAAATTTTATTGAATAAATTTTTATTTTCAATATTTTTAAATAGAGAATAAAACAGCAACTCTCATGGGAGATAAAACAACATAATTAAAGATTTAAAATAGTTAACCATTTTCATTTTTAGGTTAATTTGTAACCAGTTGGAAAACATATTTTTGTATTATTTAGCATTATATTGAATATATCATTGACATATACATTGCATGCGTACATGCTACCAAGTATAAACAGTATTTTTATTAATTTTGTGTCCATTTTATTGAAATCATTCCAATTGGTTTTCTTACTTTCTGCATATATTAATAAAATATATTAAATGAAAATAATTCAGACTATTATTATAAATAACAAAATTGATCAACCAATTTAAATAAAACATTGGTCAGCGCCTTATTAAATCAATCAAATCAAATGTATCTCTGTAAATCCGAAACTCAATTTAACAATTTAAAAACTACTTTTAATTTATTAATTAAAATCGAGTTGTTTATAAAAGGCAGTTAGAAAAGTGAAAAACACAGTGTATTGTTGAAAAAAAATAAAAATATGTGTAGAGGTAAAGAAATGCACAACATAAACAAGTCTCTTGTCACAGAACTAATCCTTTAGCACTTATGTATTAGATTTGACAGTTCGTGGAAGTTTATCGGAGAAACTATTTTCTATGTTCTCTGATAATCAAAGTACTCACAAATGTGTCGTCATACTTTCACAAACTGTCCAGATGTTGGAAGAATATAAATTTATCCTAAACAGATAGACAGTGCTTTTTGTTTTTGTTTATTAAATTGGTCAATATTATTTCACTTCCTGCCTCAATACATAAACCTTACTTTTTTTTTTTTTTTTTTTCTTTTTTTTTTTTCATGAACCATAGGTATATGGATTTTTAAGTCTGTTTTTCTGAATACATTAAAAAATTTTCATTTAATGAATATTTTACAAACAAAAATTAATTATTTTAATAAGCAATTTTGGTGGTATGTTTATAATTATAAAAAATTTGTTTTTAGAAATTTAAAACATACATATTTTTAATCGAGTTCAATTTGAATGCATACCGGCCGTAACACCTTTATATTTCAGGGATTTCTACTGCATAATAATCTGGTCTCAGGTACATACATCTTGTCAAATGCAAATTAAAAAAAAAAAATAAAGTGAATGAAAAGTATTAATATTAATAAAACAGCTGTTTGAATTGATATAATTATACAGGGGTTCTATATAACATCATATGTTTTTTGTTTACATAAATTATAAGTTGGAATGTTTGATAAGTTGCAGCATGTTAATGTACAATTTAGTGTTACTGATGTTACTATTGGTATGACAAATAGATTACAAGGATGCTCCATTAATATTATTACAAAATGTATATAGTTTTATCTACTCAACTTAAATAAAATTACAAAATTAAAAAAAAATAAAATAAAAATAAAAATAGCTTAATTTTAAAAACAAAAATCTACTGAATTAAATAACATCTAGTCCCAATTTTATTACATGTATTTACTTATATTATTAATATATACAATTTTTATTTTTATCTAAACACATGAATTAGTAAGCCTATCACTGAATCAAATACATATATCACAAGAGTCTATACATTGAAGTGTTAATTTCTGTTTTAATAGTTTATTTATTTTTTTAAAATCTATTCCTCCATTCTCATTGATACGAATCATCAAGGTACACATTATCACACATTTCTGAAATTAATATAAAAATAAATTACGCTTAAATTTATACATTGATTGTAATACAATGCTCCCTTTGTGCCGACAGTCACATGAGACAAACTGAAGCGAGCAAAATTTCAGTTTGTTATAAATAAATTAAAAATTCTGCGATGTTTCCTTGCAGATAAAAATCTGGATGATGACTGTCGTACTGCCGTCGTACCTTAACGGTTATATAAAAAAATATATAAAATTGTTATTTATGTGAAATGTGTCAGTCGTAATCATCAGGTTTTAGTATTGTTTCTAATGGGTTGGGGCCCTTTCTTTTTGGGCTCTGAGTAACCGTCATCCCTGTAAAAACAGATAAAGAATTATATTACTTTTAAATAATAACATGATATAAATATGAAAAAGTACAAGAATATAATAAGAGAATAAATGATATTACATAAATATATATATTTTTAGCAATTTTTAATAAAAAAACTAATTATATTTTTAATAAAAAACTAATGAAAATAAAAATATCCTACATGATGCACTCTCTACTGAACTATACCTAAGGTACACACTACACACCTCAGGACCACTTTCTGAGGGAAGATATAAGGTTGAGAGGTATATCCTAGCAACCAGTTGTCCTGGCAACCATGGAAACTCTATCATCATTTTTAACTTTTTTTTTTTTTTTCATTAAAATAAATAGATGTCTAATAAAAAGAGACCTTTACCGATTATTTAATTAGTTAAAAATTAATAAAAATAAAATACAATAAATATTATTCTGTAATATAGATAAAAAAATAAAATTTAATACTAACCGACTGCAGATCTTTCTGTGTCCAGACAGTTGACCCACTCAGTCAAACTGATTTTCTTGTCATGGTTTACATCGCAGTACCTCGCAAACTTCTTTCCGCATCTCTTCACATTTGGGCTGAATGAAAGGAGTAAAGTTCGCAAAGGGCCCATTTCTTTTTTCTCCAAAAACTGAAACAAGGGAAATGGTACATCCGTGAAAAAAAAAAAAAAAATGGTTCATCGTCACTAAAAGAGGCATCCGTGTGTTTGGGCAAATGTAGAAAATCAAAGCTGAAGTGCATCCTGATAAAGCAATAGCACATGTTATTTCAGTTGATAAATGGAAACTAGAAAGGCTTTGCACATTTGTGTGTGGAATCCCAGTTAATGGGCGTATTTCAGCATTTTATCTTTCATTTACATGTAGATTCAAGATCTCCGCATTATTGGGTCTACCACTTTATAGGGACAAAACAAATTTTCTCTTTATGGCCCAAAAAATGGAGTTGACTTTATTTCCAATGATCTATTTTTTTTATTTTTTACAATTTTATGTCACTTTTAATTATATTAAAATAATTTTTCATAACATTTCATTTCAATATTTATATTTTACCTTATTTTTGCTGACATCAATCACTTGGAAAGTCCAAATGGCAAACTGCTCTCCTGTTGGGTCTGAACTACTGTAATACAAAATTAATTACATTGTTAATAATGCAATCAATAATAATCTTAATTGTTAATAGTAATCAATTTGAATTTGTATACACATAGATATATATTTTACCTGGGATATTTTTTGATGAAAAACTCTCTCAATTCGTTAAGGAACAACTTCTTCTTTTGTTCTGGACAACCTTTAAACATTAAAAATTAAATTAATTGAACTATGATTTACCAAGGGTCAGAAATTAAATTAAAGGTGGATAAGACTGAGCAAGTGGAAATGGGGTGGGCATATTCTTCGGTGTAAAGGAAATAGATGGTCGAAAATTGTCACTGATTGGACTCTATATGACCTAAAAAGAAAAAAAAAGGCGCCCAAAGAAAAGGTGGAGTGACACGTTGAAGCTGCTGGCAGGACACCTCTGGTGGAGAGCTGCTAGGAACAGAGATGTTTGAAAGAAGAAGTGGACAGACCTCATATCCATATGTAATGGATAGGGCCAGTCAGTCCAGGGTGTGCTGACTATTACTCCCGAAAGGGAATGCCTATGTATGGAAGAAAAGAAAGAAAATATATCTGATATATATATATATATATATATATATTAATAGAACAAAAGCTTATAAACAAAAAGTCAATATTTTATCTTTTTTATTTTCTTCTATTTATATATTGAGTATTTATTTGTTGAATCATGTATACGTTTTTTGTTTTCATTAATAAAAAGCTATTTTATTTCATTTCATGCTGATTTTAATCTAACATATGAAACTTATAAGATGGTTAGCAGGCATTGTTTCATTGTTAACACACAAAAGAAGAGAAAAGAAAGCTTACAGTTTAATATTTAATTACATTAATTTTTTACCTTTCATTGGCCTCATCGGTAACTGAAGAGCATCACACTTGGGATTGAGATCTTTGAGTGACGTACCAGGAATTGGCTTCCCAGAATCTTCATTAACACACCAGCAATAACCTGTCAGTGAAAATAAATTAAACATGTAGAACAGAATACATTAATAACATACAATTCTTAGATAAAATTATAACCACTGCAATATTTTCCCTCAATGACCCTGAAATCAACCTACAGTTAAAATGACAAAAAATAAATTTTCTGCCTAAAGCCTGACTCGAACCCAGGCCAAAAGAGCCAGATGTCTAGTACTTTACCCACTGAGCTACCACGCTACCCATTAAATTGAACAATAATAATAAATTGAATTAGATAAATTGTATATTATAGAATAAAAAAGAAAGAATCATAGTAGTACTCAAAATAAAAATATAGAACATACCCAATTTTTTTCGTTTTAAGATAAAATATAAATAATCAAAGTTTGGCAAGGGTCAGTTTGTAAATAGATACTGGGTTAATATGAATAATGGTTGCTCAGGAATATGGTTAAATAAATGTAATACTATAAAGTTTAAAGAATGCTTCCAAATGTTTTGATTATGCAGTTTGACAGGTGAAAAATTCCACCAAATGTAGGGTAAATCAGTTAGTTACGAAAACTGTCATGAAATGACAGTTGAAAATTAATTAAAACAACTATTTATCAAAGTATAATTATAGCCACACTTCCCGTTGATTTTTCTACATAAGCAGTAATGGCATACAATATGTTAATCTCTCCCACTGAAAATTAATGAACTAAAATAAATCAGAAGGTATTTTCTGTAAATTATCTTCTTTCGATATCTCTAGTTTTCTTTAGACAGTAGTAGCCCCAGAAAGTACAGAATATAACTATATTAACTAGCAATGGTCACTTAAGAGGTGTAAGGTCAAACATGACCACTACCAGGATGTAGTATTTAAGTTTCAAGATGATCTGATCAAATGAGGAAAATTCTATTTTTTTCTTTATTAGTAGAAAGGATATTTGTAACACCAAGGAAAATTGAAACGCATAGGGCTGACCATAAGTCATATCTCATATTTTTAAAAACTGGTTATGGTCAGTTAAAAATTATTGTCAATTAAAATTCGATAGTCCAACATAATGGTTTTTATATGAAAGCCTGAATTTTAATGAAAAGCTACATAACTCAAAAACTAAAAATTAATGAAGCCATTTCACAATAATTCCTTAAGAATCCTCACTTATCAAAGCAATCTTACAAAAACATAAAAATAAATAAAAGAGGTATTTCGGGACACTACTTGACAAAAAAATTTTTTAATGGCTACTGGAAAGGGATAGGAGAGAGGGTTTCATAAGTAAATGAATCTTAAATCATTTACAGAAATATTTCTCTTGGTGATATCATAAATAAATGGATCAGACCCTTATTATCACGAAAATTATGTTAGCTTTCCCATAACTGGTCACCTGATTACTAACTAGTGATTTAATGATACCACTAGTGAATACTAGTGATTTACCCTATAATGGCCAAAAATAACGATCAATAAAAAAAACTAACCTTAGTTTATAAAATTTGCTTTAAAATAGGTAAATGGTTATTTAGAACCTAATCAATTACGTTACTTCTTAAGTTCCTTCTGAATAAAAATTACCTGTTGATTTGTAGCATTGGATCTTTTGATATCTCCCATCAGGTGTGCACTCAGGTATAAAAAGCTCAAAGTCAATTTCAGTAAGTTCACCAAGAACATTTTTCCTGTCGGTCAAACAGTCACTCACTGGAAAAACAAAATATATGATACAAAATAATATAATTTAACTATAAATAAGTCATAAAATTATATTATATTATATAGCATAATATGTTAGTCTTACCTTCGGGTTCATCTTTCTTCTCAGGAGGTACTTCTTCAACAGGAGCTACCTGCTCGTTGAGGAGACCTGGAAGACCTGAAACATCATTAGCCTACTGAAGTTATAATAATTTTGATTTATGCTAACTAAATTCTTTATCGATTATTAGTCAAGAGAGCCTAAAAGAACTGTTAATAAAGTCATTTTACAACATTTACAATGCCATTACATAATATAATCATATTAAAGAAAAAAAAAAAATATGTGCTAAAATATTGAATTATTTCTCAAAATGTGAAGTTCATTTGGGGATAATTAATAAAAAACAAAATTTGTTGATAAATGTATTAAGGTTCATATATTTTCGGCGTACCCTAATCTAATAACATCAAGGAGGCTGCGACTTGCCCAGTCATGCACGCCTATGATTGCTCTCTTTGTATCCACTGCACTTCCTCAGTTATATCATACGTTATCTAACCTTGAAGGAAACTTTGTTACAATTACAGTGTTCAAAATCGAATAGCAAACAGTTATTAAATTATTTTGTAAAGGAGACCTATACAGGAAAGCTATACTTTGATATACTATCCAAAATTATTGACACGATAAATTCTATTTGGAGTAGTGCTTATATACTTGAAAAGTTAGCGAAACTGATATACTGTTCATAATTTTAGGTAGTTTTTTTAATTCCGGCTTCGAAACTTGGACACTTAACAGAGACCAAGTAAAAAGACTTTCATTGGTGGATATGTATTTCAAGAATGGGATATATCAGGAACATATAAAGAAGGGAAAGGAAGGAAGGGGGAAAAAATATCTTAAAAGTGATCTAAAAAAGTAGATTAATTTAATACAGCCATTTAAACGAATATAATTGAATATCTATGTTGAATGACTGGATAAATATATTGAGCATAATGTCGAGAGGGACCAGTCATAAAAAATTAGAAAATGTTTGATAACTAACAAACTTTTTTTTTTTTTTTTTTTTGTGCCTTTTTGGCCATATCATTCATGGCCATCATCAGGAAAGATGAAAAATGCGAAGAAAAAAAAATAATAAAAAAAATAATTCATCATAACTACACTGCTATGAAGAGAACTAATGAGTTATGTATTCTAAAGATATATGTTAAATTCTGAAATTAATTATGGAATAGAATGCTAAAGACAATAGGAAGAAAGGAAAAAAAAGGTCTCACATGGTAACATTAAATAGAAAAAAGCATGGAAAGAGGCGGTTCAAAGGATGGCTGAGCGAAATTTGATATGCAGAGAAAAAAAAATAAAATAAAGCGTAAGCACTAATTATTTTAATTTTTTTCAAATCAATCCATTTTATTTTCACTTATAGGTGACAGGAAAAATAATCAATATTCAGAGATTTTTCAATATATATAAGTTTGATATAAAATTTGTAAACAGCTATGCACACCCTAAATTTTTCTATCAAAATTATTATTAAAAACAAAAACTGCAGGACCAATTATTTTTTGATATATTTTTTTTTTTTTGATTATAGGTTAAGATGATGTCACGTGTTATCAATAAGTTTTTCCTAAGGAATAAACTGTGGTATAGGTTTCAGAGAATCCCAAATGTGGAAATCAGAAAAAAAAATTGGAGTTGAATAGAATATTCTGAATGACATCAGTGAAAGAAGGTAGATTGTGTTTTTGTCACATTTTGAAATGCATTGGCTGCTTTGAATGCTTAAGTATAGTCAAAAGAAGAGAAAAATGTGAAATACTTTAGAAACAGTGGACGAAGGGTATCAGGGAAGATGATGCTAAAGGTCTGATAAAGGGTGACTGATATGATAGATGTTATAGGAGCGAAGCCCTATCAAAATACCAAGGATTGGAATGTGACATTGTCGCAGAAACTGAAAATAAAATAATTTTTAATATGTAAATGTAAAATGAGTTTTTAAAGATCATTCTTGTAGAAGCGGTCAAATACAAGATTTAGCAGACTGGAAATTATTTTAAGATTCTCTTTAACTTTTCTGATTTCCTATTTCATTTTCATATCCGATTTCATATCTCACAATGACTATCAATTATATATATGAATATTTACTTTTCTAAATAAAAAGAAAAAGAATAATTACTATAAAAAAAAAAAAATTACTAATTTTTAATCTATAGGAAATCAGACAAGTCAGATAATCCTAAAAAGCAGTGTATAACTCCAGTTCTCAAAACAGCGTAAAAGACCACCCCTGCAAAAATAACTGATTCCATACTTTCCTACTTAAAAATTAATATCTAAAAAAGTTAACAGCCAAATTTGTTGCATTGAACGCCATTTTTCATGAAAATAAAATCTAGTTTGACAGTGAAAATAGAAAAATAGTTTTTATTAATTGACATAATCATGATCAATTAAAAAAAAAAGAATATATATAAGAATCTTTAACTATTGAAAAAATTAATAAGGTCAATGATTGAATTTTTTTTCTAATATCAATTTGGCTAGAATACGTGGGGTGTGCATAGTTGACTGAACACTACATAAAAGTTCAACTGTACATTTATTTAATTATTGTAACCATTGACAAAAGTTAATACTGAAAGATTAAAGGGTTAGATATAATTATAATAAAATGTTAGAAATTAGACCAGAAGCACATGCACACTGTTAAGTGTTACATTAAGTTATATTTAATGTAAATGCCATATGTTATTTAACAAACATGCTATAGTCTGTAACTTACCTAAAAGTAAATCATAACCCAACCGATTGTTATTCCTTCTACCTATTGTATTAATTGTATATAGCAAGCCTTAAAAAAGCTGCTAAGCATTATGGGGAATCAACAGGACTGTTAATAGGGGTTTAATTGTATGCTAAAGTCCTACAACAATGCATAAGTTTTCTTTGGTTCGTTTTGTCTTAAGTGGCTGCTGATATTTCTTCTCAAACATTTTAGAATAATATGAATTTTTAATATTTCCAGCCAAAATAACATTTTTCTCATTAATGTAGTAAAATGTTTATACTTAAATTGTCAACTCACATATTAGATAAATTAACTGTATAAGTATAATCTTAAAATTGGTCTGGAAGGGTTTTCACTGTATCGCTATTTCTTCTATCCATAGCATTAAAAAAGAAAATGTTTTCTACATAAACAAACAATGGGTTCACAATAGTTACAAAAACCGAATCAAAAGATTACAAAGTGTTATCTTCAAAAAAAGAAAACAGAATGAAATTAATAAGGTTATATTTTTTTTATCATTACTGTAAAATAGGCAAACAATTAATGATTATAACCATTTTAAAAATTAACAAATTGATGTGTTTTTTTTCTATAAAAAAATCAATTTAATCATTCTTTTATGTCGATGCTTTTCCCTTTGACTTAATACAACAGTTGAAGACAGATATAAGTGGGCAATATATATCGTTAAATAAATATAAAAAAGGAGAAATGGCACTGCCATTGGTACAGAGAATTAGTTCAGCAAGTTTTTAAAACCCCTAATGGCCAACGAGAGGTCAAGGTTCATTTTATGGGACCACCTCAAAATAAATATTAGCCAACCCAGATGGGAATTGAACACATGATCTTCTGAACGAGGCACTCTGAAACTCTTGTCCCAACACACCCGGCCCCTTAAGCATGAGGGAACTCAGTTGAGGTACTCTTAACTCTCTGTGCTAGGTTCAAGTATGGCTTGAACAGAAAATTTCTGTTCTATTTACCATGGATTCATTCTAGGTTAAAAATCCTGGAATAGAATAAATAAAATAGGTTGTATATTTCAATTTTTTTCAACATTGTTTTAGTTTAAAAAAAAAAATGTCATTTAATTTCAAGTGCCTCTTGTTCTCTTGAACAACTGAAATGTCTTGAATAAAATTTAGAGGGGAATCCTGAAGTAAGAGTCAACATACTAAATAAAATAACTAAATTTTTTTTCATGTGTTGCCACTAATAAATATTTCATTTGCTTGACAATTCAATCATACAATATGGAAATATGTATTTTGTTTAAAATGTTGTATGTAGTAGTTAGGTAGCAGTATATCAATTTTGGAAAGTTGAAAAATCGACAACATTTAGTTAAAGATGAAATAATAGTATTCTATTTTTTTTTTTTTTTTTTTTTTTTTTCCTAATGTTATTTAAATTAAAAACACACAAAAATATATTTATTGGAAGCCTATTTCATTCAGGAAATAAATTTTGAAATTCATTTTTAAATAAAATTCTGTTCACCTGGGCTAAGATGTGGGCTTCCAACTTTTGAAGATGATTTCTTCTTCTTATCTTTAAATTTTTTGGCTGTAAATGTAAAATAAATTTAGAAACAGTGATATTTGAATTTTATTTTTTAAAAAATTTGGATTTAAAAGAGAAGTTGAAGCTACTCGACTTACCAACGGGCTTTTTGACCAGACAACTTGTCCATTCTTGATAAGTAATCGTAGCGTCTTTGTCTTTGTCGCATATGTTTATGAAATTTTTAGAACACTTCTTAGGTTTAACAGCTTTTCGGACTAGCTTTTTTAATTCTTGATACTCATTTAATGTGAGATTTTTATTCGAATTCATATCCAATGTTCCAAATTTCCATTCCACTCCCAATTTCTCAAGTTCAGTTTCATTTCCTACACAGAAGTTTTTTATATTTTTGAATTCAATTATTGATATAAAATCCTACAAATGATGCCACTCGAAATAAACAAAAGAAAAAATTACCACTTGGAGGAATCTTATCTGTCCTAATGAGTTCGACTTTAAAAATCCTCACAAGGTTGTTAATTAATTTTGTTCTGTCTATTTTTCTGCAAGCTGCGTTCAAATAAAGCTTTGTATAGTTTTTTTGTACATGTTTTTTGCTATCTAATTTACAAAATGACAACAAAAAAATTACCTTTCCTATGCTTGTGTTCTCTTCTTGGATCTCTGCGCTGTTTATCTAAAAACAAATACTTTAGATTATAATCAGAAATAGAATCAACATTTAAAAAAAAAAAAAAAAAAAAAAAAATTAAAACTAATAAAACATAATTTTAAGTAACATTTATCTGGTTTATCATATGAACATTCAATATTAAAGATGATACTATTAAAAAATGTAAAAAAAAATTGTAATTTGATAAATAATTAGTAATTCGGACAGAACTTTAATTTTGAAATATAAGAGTTGTATTATGTAGTAGTACAACAATAGATATCGATGGTTATTCCTTTGAATAAGTTAAGTTTAACATTAAGGCTTAAATGAAAAGATGAAAACAAAATAAAATAAAGATAGAAAACAGGATCTATTTAGCAAATACAAACTATTTAAAAGTAGATTTTTGTAACAAACTACTAAGGTAGGACTGTATAAAACATTCATTCAGCAAGTCCTAACATTTGGAGTGGAGAATTGGACTCTAACCACCTTGATGAATAACCTATAGACGTTGAACATAAGCTTTTAATGACAATTTATGGTCCATTCCTCCGCATGTTCAAACAAATATGTAAAAGCTTTGATCCAATACTAAGTTGAATACCCCATATAAATATGATAGTGCGGTCCAGTTTATTAAAACACATTGTCTGGAATGGTTGGGTCATATAATCAGAATGCCTACCAATAGAATGATGAGCAAACTTTTGAACTTCTTCTTCCAATTATTGAATAGACCATTACTGATCCCTGGTGCCATCCAACAATTTTTGCCAGTCTGTACATCTTTGGGCCCCTCCAATTTCCAACTCTTCGCATTTTTTGCTACAACCTCCATTCATCTAAGATGGATGATTATTTTTGATACACCTCCTATATTAGAATAAGGGTAGGATATTGGTACCTTACTTTTTTCTGAACTCTCTACTATATCAATATGATGGAGTTAAAATTTGGAAAAAGCATCCCAATTAACTTTTTTTTTTATAACTATTTACTGAGATATTTACAACTGTATTCATTATATGTAACAAGTAAATTTAATGAAAATGACATATCAATAACATGTAAAGAACTACACACTAGTAACACTTCAATAACATTTCTACATAAGAAGGTCTTTGGCCATCTTCTATTTAGAGACCTCGGAGGATTATCGGGAATAGAGTGTGAGATAGTTTTGGAGCTTATCCTAGGAGGAAGGGTTTCTGTTTTACGCTAATTCTGCAATTAATGACTAATACCATTAAGGATAAGTTTGACATAATAAGGAGCATTGAGGATTTTACAAAGAATTACTGGAAGGTATAGTGAAGCCCTAAAGCTCAACTCTTTATGACCAAATTGGTCTAATTTCTGTCAAGTAAATAACTCTTTTGTAATTAATTGGAGCTTTGAAAGCTTGTCTAATAGATGTTGGAGTAATCAGAAACGACGAATAGCTTCTAGCCTTTTAAGTCTGGAATGTCCAATTAATGGGGTGTATAAAAAAAAATGACAGTTTTTTTGAACAAATATTTGTATTATTATTTCTTTGATATAAAATACAATTAATACTCAAAGTATGGTCCATTGTTATCTACCATCATTACCCATCTGCTAGTCAATTGCTAGACGCCACGCTGATACCATTCCTTGGGATGGCTGTCAAAGAACTCTTAGACAGCATTTTCAACTTCCACAAAATTATCAAATGTTTCCCTTGAAGAAAATGGGCCATGGATCGAAACAAGTAGTAATCCGAAGGTGCGAGGTCTGGACTATATGGTGGATGAGGCAGGAGTTCAAACCCATGAAGTTCTGTAAACGTTTCTACTGATTGTTGAGGAGTAAGTTCGTGAGGGACCAGTCTACAGGTCTTTTTCACCTTCCCCATGGAAGAGAAGATTGCGACTAACAGTAGCTTTCGACACACCACACTCACTGGCAAGTTCGCGAATACTTGTGGACGGATTTGACTCAACAGCTCCTTCAGAACCTCATCAATATCCATTAATGGCCGCCCGGAACCCTTCTTTCTTCCCAACGTCGTATCTCCACTTCTAAATTTTTCAAACCAACGCCGCGCAGTGTGCTCTTCAAGGACACCTTCCCCTTCATATTTAATAATTTTACGAGTTGTTTCAGCGGCTGTGAATTTTTTTTTTCAAGTAATGTCTTAAAATTACGATAATTTCGTAGGACACTGTCATGTTTCTTCTTTGAAATAAATAACTGAACTGAGGATTTTTTTTTAAGTAGTCCAGTGTTAGAATCAAGCTAAGAGGATGCTTTAAAGGAATAATTAAGGATTGGTAAATACTAAATAGCATTAACATATTTACAGACTTTTGAACTCTGGAAATTGATAATACGGTCATTTTTTTTTTTTTTTTTTTTTTTTTTTTTTTTTTTTTACGCCCTATTAACATAAAAATCAATTGAGAAAAAAGCTTAAAACTTTAATATTCGCCAAAGTACATAATTAGTTGCACTGCAAGTGGTCACTAAGATGATCCACTTCAGAGATAATATTTAAGATAAACATATTCGATTATTTTTTTTTTTTCAATAATATATATTTTTGTTTTATAACAATGGTTAATTTATATGAAATGATAAGTACGTGCGACACAAACTGGAGTGCTATTCCTGACAGAGGTGTTGCTGAGCGGCTTGCCCTGTGGGGTTACACACCAGCAGTAGCCCGTACCCTCGTGGCACTGCACCGGGGCGTACTGTCCGTTGGGCAGGCACTTGGGGACGAAGTCCAGGCCCCCCTCGCCCCTCCTGGCCTCCTGTTCGGCGAGGCACGGCTGGTCATCTGGAACATATCAAGTACTTCATTAATATTTCTGAAATTAGTGGAGGTTTATGGTTTTAAAATATAAATAAAGCAAAACATTTTTTTATTAATATAAAATACATATAAATTTGGTGCGGACAAAAAAACGACTCAGATTATCAAACACTATGTCCAAAGTTATTAAGTTCATGGACAAATCCCAGCAAATAACCTTTACCCTACGTCGAAAACCTCCCCCATCCTGTCCTCCTGTATCCTTTAATGGAGTATCATTAAATAATGTAGAATAGATAAGACACCTTGGATTTTATCTGGACAAGAGGCTTACCTGGAACCCTTATACAAGATTGAAAACACAAGAAGCTGCTCGTCGATTTCGACTACTACAACACTGACTTGACAAACGCTCCAATCTCCGGATTCACTACAAAAAAAAACTCATCTATATGACGATTATCAAACCTATTTGGACTTAGGGTATAGAGTTATGGGGATCCACCAAATCACAGAATTCTCCCCGCATCCAATCACTCCAATCCAAAATCCTTCGAAAAATCCTAGATGTTCCTTACTTAGCCACAAATGAATTGATCCACAATGACCTTAATATCCCATATGTTGCTGATTTGGTACGAACCAGATACCTTGCCTCCAGTCCAAATCCACTTGTTGCACAACTTGCTTCCCATTCCCATTCCTGGCAATCCTCCGTGGCGTCTGAAAAGAAGATGGCCTCGTGATCTTCTTTCGTGAATATTCATTAGAGTACTACCAATGGGTAGTTCCTCTACAAGTTTTATTCATGTAATTATATCTCATATATACCGCATATTTATTAGATGTGTTTTCTAATAGAGTTGTAAGTTTCTATTAATAAAACAATAAAAAAAAGAAAAAAATAGTTCACAACCGGTGTTAGACAAGGCGATGACCTATTTCCAATTTTGTAATACTATATTCTTGAAAAGATTTCAAGAACATGGAAAAAATTTTTTTTTCAAATATTAAAAATTATATTAGAATTGGCAGGAAAAAAGAAAAGAACAATATAGAACTATTGGGCTTTCCGGATGGTTTAGAAACGGTAACAGAGGATGAAGAGATCGCCAAAATTTATATTGAAAAATTACAAAAAATTGCGTTTAAAACAGGTTTACAGATTTGTTTCGAAAATACAGTATATATGTCAACTCGTATGAATACTAACAAAAAACTAAAACCTTAATATGGTAGCATTAAAAGAGTAGATAAGTTAAAATATTTAGATGAAATTATTCAATGTAATGGTTTAGACAAAGCAGCAAATCTCACAAGAGCTAAAAGTTTTTTTATTGAAGCTAAATTGCTTCATTATAAAATAGTTGTTCGTCCTGAAAGCTTGTATGCCTATGAATGTTTGTTTCTTAACAAAAAAGGGAGAAATCGAAAACATGGAAAAGAAGGAGAGGAAAATATTGGGACCAAGAAAGACTGAAGAAGGTTTCAAACTAAACAGTAATACAGAAATATACCAAGATATTGAAAAATTAAGTAATGCAATGAGGAAACGTAGATTGACATTCTATAGAAGAATGGAAGAGAGAAGATTGGCAAAGAAAATTTTCCAACAGCCTCAAAAAACAGAAAAACGAA
Source organism: Euschistus heros (assembly GCA_003667255.2). Taxonomy (NCBI): domain Eukaryota; kingdom Metazoa; phylum Arthropoda; class Insecta; order Hemiptera; family Pentatomidae; genus Euschistus; species Euschistus heros. The sequence continues at coordinate 244,770 of RCWM02000803.1, read as the reverse complement.
CACATGAATACCGATGGTAAAAGAAGATGTGATGGTATCAAATATACAACGGGATTCAATGTGGAAGTTCGGACAGCAGTCAATAAAATCAAATTTCCAGAAATAGTTTAAACACAAAATAATAGACATTGGTCAGATGAAAGGAGAAAACATCAGGTGGAGGTGATGAATAAAGATTGTAAAGAACGTAGAGTGAGGAATGAATTGTTGAACGTGGTCTTCAGAAAGAATAAGAAGAAAATACATAATAGTTTAATACATTTCTGCAAAAGTGTCTAAAATAAAAAAAAAAGTTGGAGAGAGGTCTGGAGTGTAGAGTGGATAAGGTAGAGTTTTATAACCAAGGTCAAATAATTTTCTTCATGAGGTAATACCTGCGACATTGACGGTCAGTAAAAGCATAAGATACCCTAGTTTCGACCTTTTATTCCTTTCCGATTGCCTTGAAGTGGTATTGATATTCAGTTAATGTTTCTGGCCGATTGAGTTCCGTTCCGACCGGGTTTGATCTCATAAATTAAATTAGGCGAAAATCCAGTTTCAATATCATAGTACAAACTAGATTATATTCAAGCAGTGAAATGCTACAGAAGTCGACAAACAAAGACATCAATACAAAGAAATATTCTCTCAAACGTAAACAGTTTATTTTTTCCAGAGGTAATTTAATGAAAACGTGATATCCTGCGTTAATTCCCAAACAACCTGAAACTACAACAGAGGAAGGTTTCAAAAAGAGTGGTTATATTTAAACTGCAGTTGGCTGATAAGAGATTTATTCACACCATCAGGCAAATCTAATTTTAACAAGACTCAAAAGACAGGAAACTGTTCATCGTTTTCGACTTCTTCAACATTTACTAGACAAACGTTTCAACTTCACGATTAAGTACAAATTACTCATTTATATATCAGTAATTAGACATATGGAGTTGAGCTTTAGGGCTCCACTAAACCATCTAACTAATCTCGTATCCAATCCTAGCAATCCAAATCCTTCGAAAAATCCTTAATGTTCCTTATTATGTCACAAATATACTTATCTATTAAGACGATTATGTTTCATGTGTAGCTGGTTTAGCCCAAACTAGATACCTATCCTTTCATAATAAACTCCATGACCATTTTAACTCACTAATCTCTCAACTTGCTTTTGATTCTATTCCTGATAATCCTCCGAGGCACCTGAAAAGAAGATGGCCGAGGGACCTTCTTATAGAGATTTTTTTTCTTTTTATTGAGGTGCTAGTAGTGAGTGGTTCTTCATATGTTATAGACAAGTCATTGTAATATTTTCCTCAAATTTACTCATTGCATAATAATTGTTAAAAAACAAAAACAATTCTATTCTAAAATTATGAAGTGACAAAACATGTTGGTAGCCACAATTAATTAATGTCGCATTCTATATCTGTTCAAAGAAAGGGCAAAAGTATGTTTCTAAAATTTGCTCTAAGAGCGAAGGCAGCCGCCGAAGAAAACTCCGTCTCTCACGGATCTTATTCACCCAAATAGAAAAATAAAAATTCATAAGCTTCAAAATTTGCCTGACTGAATGGTAGAAAATTTTTATTTAAATTGAGGAAAACATGAATTACGCATAGACGGTTAAACGTATCAATTTCATATTTTTTACCCAAAATATACGGTGGTAATACGCCTGAAACGTCTTTGGTTTCATCTTCCTATCTAGTTTCAAACTCAAATTAAAAATCAAAATGTGTTTTGGATTTTACAATTTTTGTTAATAGGTTTTTCTTCATCGAATTTTGCACTTGTATACATCTAACGAAAGCTGAGGCTCTCCTCTTTCCAGCGATACCAACCAATGAATTGCGTAACGAAGTAATAGCGATTTAAAGAAAAGTTACCAGTAATCAGTTTAAAAATTTCATTCCCCTCGAAGAGGGTGAAAAAATAATATTTTTTGTTTTTATTGAATAAACGTTTTTCAATATTTTTGAGGGTGCTGAATTAGAAGATGACGTCAATTTTTGTGAAAAAATATCTATAAAGGTAGTTTGCTAGAAAATCTAATAATTTTTTAAAAATTTAATTAACCTAAACAAAAATCTATGGAGTGGCTGTACTTTTCCTTATATCCGCAATCAAAAATAAATATCACTTGAGGTACGCATGATGGTATAAAAGGATCAATAGAATTAGGATTGATGAATTAATTGCCACTTCTATTGAGATTATTTTATTAGAAAACTAGTCTCGAATGCTAAACATTCATCTTCAGTTCTAAAACATACAAAATTTTTTCAACACATCAGTACTATGTTACATAGATTATATATACTAAAGTTTTTTTAAAAAAGATAAGACAAGAAATCAAGCATAGGCACTCACTCACCTTCTAGGTAACTAAAACACTGAATTTGTGAGAAGTAAAAGGGGGGGGGGGGCAGGTAGGTTAAGTTTTAGATTTACAACAGGGTTTCCCTTATGACTCATTGGGTTTTTTCGTTCCTATGGGAAATAAATTTAAAATGGGGCTATTGGATATGTTAATCTGATCATTTAAACAAAAATCTGGATCGGTTTTAAACGATTTTATTATTTCTAGTGATTCAAAAGTATTTAATTTTAGGCTATTTTCTACTTGATATAATATTTTTACTCCCAAGTCTTTATTAAATTTGTGGTTATTTTCATTTAGGCGGATAGCGAAATTGGAATTTTGGGTCTTATTAGTGTATGCTCTTATATGTTCATTTACTCTTTGATTTACCGATCGTCCGGGTTTTCCCGTGTATTTTGCTTCACAGTCATTACATTTTAATTAGTATACGCCGTTTTTTTGGAAAGGGTCTATTTTGTCTTTCGGTGAAGGGAAGTATGATGACAATGGTTTATCTGAGATAAACCATTGGCCTCATACTTCCCTATACGTATACGAATTAAAATGTAATGACTTCATGACTTCATGGCAATTAATTCATCAATTCTAAAAATAAATATCTTGGTGCAAGAGTCATGCAAATATCGTTTTTTTAACTCGAGATATAAAATAAATTAGTTTAAAGCTAGTTTATTATTTTTTTTCTCGGCTTTAGGGCCCATTGGTCGGAACGGTAAAATACGTGTCTAATATTTTTTGATCACGAACCTCTAAAAATATTGTCAACAAGATCCGTGAGAGACCGAGTGTATCCTCCCCTTGTTTGTTTCGTTTTGCCTCATCCAGCGTACAGCTCTGATTATAAAGAACTCACCACATCTAATTTTTATATATTCTTAATTATTAAAGATACACATTTTTAATGATTAATAATAGAAGTTGAAATTAAGGGTATTATCGGGAAAAAAGAAAACAAAAAGAAAACACTATCGGAGTGTGTTCAATGTCATAGAAACAAGTGATAGTTTGAACTACAATCCTTACACGTGCACACTAAACTAACATACCATCCCAAGACACTTCACTTCTCATGAAACCGAGACGAAAAAAAAACATAATAAACAGAACGGAGTGTCAACAAGAGCGTGGAGAAGTAATTGCTGCCAAGGTTTTGGGGGGAAGGGTCTTCGTCTTTGGTCACGCATGCTCGATGACAAACAAGCTTTTGACACACCTTCTTATTAATCCTTATAGAAGGAAGTCAAATACTAAGGAGCATTCCTAAGGAACATAACTCTTAGAAATAACCTACTGTGACAGATCGTTTTGATAATAAAGATATTAATAAAAACTATTTATTGATATTTAGAACTGTAATAAATATCATGTAATTATATATTATACAACAAGTAAATGTGTTGATAGTGAATACAATCGCATGTAAATAATTAGTGAAGAACTACTCACTAGTAGCACTTCAATAATATCTACGCTAAAAGGTCTCTAGGCCATCTTCTTTTCAGACGCCTCAGAGAATTCACGGATCACGGATGGAGGAGGAAGCAAGTTGGTAGACTAATGGATTTGAGTGGTTATGGAGCTTACTATGGAAGGATGGGTATCTGGTTTGGGCTAAATCAGAAACATATGGAACATTAAGATCTTTATGGATAAGTTTATTGGTCACAAAGTAAGGAGCATTGAGGATTTTTAGAAGGATTTTGGATTGTAAGGATTGAATACGAGATGAATTGAATGGTTTAGTGGAGCCCAAAGCTCAACTCCGTACATCGATATCGTTCTAATCACAGTCATGTATATGAGTCTTTTGTAATTATTTGGGGGCTTTGAACGTTTGTCTAGTTAATGATGAAGCAGTCTGTAACGACTGGCAGTTTCTTGTCGTTTTTGTCTTGTATGTGGATTCCAAGTTAGACGTTTGTCCAAGTGGAGTCTAGATAGCGGATCTGTTCAACAGGGATTAGTGGTATATCAATTAATCAAAAATAAAATAAAAAATAAATGATAGGGAATCTAAAAAAAAAGTAATGGATGAAACGAATTAAAAAACCTCGATTGAAAAAAATATAGACCATGGATATGTCTATTTATAATCAACTGCTTTCCTTAATTTACATTTTAGAATCATAAGGATCAAACTACTTCAATTAACAACCAATGATAATTTGAAATAAACAAAGTTGAAAGAAAATATGGATTTCAAACGTGGCGCCCAAATGGTTGGTCCTAGTGACAAATTCTTTATAATTAACTCTTTCTTTTTAAAACAAATTCTCTATTAAGTTAAATTGTCATCAAATTTTCGACCCGAGCAACACCAACAGAGCTAGAGCATGTCAAGAAAGCCCAAACATAAAAAAAAATGGAGGCAAAAAGTGATATCACTTGAGGTACGCATGTTGGTATAGAAGGATCAATGCAATTAGGATTGATGAATTAATTTTCACTTCTATTTGAATTATTTTATTAGAATACTAGTTTCGAATGCTAAACATTCATCTTCCGTTCTAAAACACACACACACACACACACACACACACACATATATATATATATATATATATATATATATATATATATATATATATATATATATACACTGCCGGTCAAAAGTTTGAGACCACCCTGAGCCAAAGTATGTAAATTTAAAAGTTTAATATCTTTAATATCGTTCCGCTTCTCTTTTTCTATCTAATTTTATGTTGATGTTTTTATTTATAAGTAAAAACACTTTGTTTCACTTTTGAGATTTTCTCCGTAATAAATCAATTACGAGCTATTCCACTCAGGAAAAAAAGGAACTTAGTTCATAAATATCTAATTAAATTTGAAATGGCTCAACAAAAATTCCCGCTGCCTTCATTTAATATGAATGGGAGATTTTCGTTTCTCAATTTTTAATTCAAATTTCAAATTTTTTAATCCAAGGTTATTCTGTCGGCAAACGAAATTGTTGGAATTAATATGGAAAATACAGTTTGTTTTAAATTATGTATTGAAAACTTAATTTTAATTTCTTCTCTTAAAGGTAGATGAACTTTAAAGATCTTGGTATAAACTATATAAATGCGTTTAATTTTATTTAAATCCATTTATTTTTCACCTAACATCAAGCTTTTAAATTTAGTGGTATCGTTTCAGGGTGGTCTCAAACTTTTGACCGGCAGTGTATATATATATATATATATATATATATATATATATATATATATATTTTTTTTTTTTTTTTTTTTTTTTTAATACATCAGTACAATGTCACATGGATTATGTATGCTAAAGTTTTTCAAAAATGTAAGATAAGAAATTAAACATTAGTACTCACTTCAGGAGATACGAAATTGAAATATCTCTTAGATCTCTTGAGGTGAGTACTAATGTATGATTTCTTGTCTTAACTTTTTGAACACTTTAGTAGTACAAGGTGTTCAATATTCGATGGCCACCCCGTTTTTTACCCACATTTTTTTAAAATTTTGAAACGAAAATCTCAGGATCTTAACTGTGTCAAATAAAGTTTCTTCTCAGTTTATATTCTGCTCTCCAATCTTCTCCAGGGAACCTAACTTTGAAATTCTCAATGGGATGCGGTATTTTTTATGACGGATTTCGATAGAAAATCAAATTTTGAATCGATTTTATGCCGGTGAATTTTTTCATCCGGGGCACCGTTTCACCGCAAATCGCGAAAAATCATTTTAAGAAAACAAGCAGTCTAAAACTGGTATTAAATGAATGAAAAATTACTGTTTATTGAAAAAAATCAAAATTAAAAAAAAAATCATCAAAATCGATTCATAATTGACGAAAAAAATGCGTTAAAAAATATATATATATATATATACAGTTTGTTCAATATTCGATATACTAGTCGCGGGAAGGCCTTAATTTCATATTTTTGTTCAAAGTTCATTTTAATTTTGCAATACCAGTTTTAGACTGCTTATTTTCTTAAAATGATTTTTCGCGATTTGCGGTGAAACGGTGCCCCGGATGAAAAAAATCACCGGCATAAAATCGATTCAAAATTTGATTTTCTATCGAAATCCGTCGCAAAAAATACCACATCCCATTGAGAATTCCAAAGTTAGGGTAGGTGAAGAAGAACTGGAGAAGGGTGGAGAGAAGACTATAACCTAAAAAGAAACTTTATTTGACATAGTTAAGACCCTGAGAGTTTCGTTTCAAAATTTCAAAATCTGTGAAAAACAAATGGTGTGGCCATCGAATATTGAACACCCTGTATAATCCATGTAACATAGAACTGATGTGTTGAAAACTTTGTATGTTTTAGAACTGAAGATGAATGTTTAGCATTCGAAACTAGTATTCTAATAAAATAATTCTAATAGAAGTAGCAATTAATTCATCAATCATAATTGTGATTTTTTTATTAAAACCAATATAGTTCCTAAATAAGTGATCTTAGAAAAAAATGATTTATTACAAAAAATACTCACCACTAAATGTCTGGTAAGAAAACTGTCGGCTAATTTTTGATCAGAACAACACCGATTGAGCGTTTCAAAATGTTATATTTTTGAAAGTAAAAAAAAAAAAAAAAAAAAAAAAAAAAAAAAAAAAAAAAAAAAAAAAAAAAAAAAAAAAAAAAAAAAAAAAACACCTAAAAACTATAGAATAAAAAAAATTATATTATTATTCAGTTTGTATAGGAAATATCTGAGGGACGTTTCTCGTTCTAATTGGACTCATAAATAATAAATTTTAAAAAAATATATAATAAAAATTTGTATTTTATAGTACCAGGTATGCAAGTTTAAAATGTCGTTTTAATTCCAATAGAATCCTATTGAAGGATTTGCTTATCTCTAAACGCTATTTTGTTTGTTAGTCATTTGTTTACAAAAGTCAGTTGTTTTTAAGTCGTTTACGTGGACGTATCATACCTTTCTTTGGTGTTAAAAATGTCTAATTTTAAGTAAAATAAAGAGCATTTGCGGCATGTCATGATTTTCTTATTTAATCAAAAGAAAAAGGCATCTCAATGTCATCGAATTCTTGTTGAGACTTATGGCGATGTTGCTCCAACCGTCAGGACATGTGAACGTTGGTTTCAAAGTTTCAAACGTGGTGATTTTGATGTTACTGATCAAAAACGAGAAAATCGACCAAAAAAGTTGAGGACTTCGAATTGCAATCTTTATTAGACGAAGACAATACCCAAACCCAACAAATGATGGCAGAACAGTTGAATGTCACTAGGCAAGCCATTTCCGATCGCCTGAGAGCTATGGGAAAGATTCAAAAGGTTGGAAAATGGGTTCCACATGAATTGGACGAACGACAGATGGAAAAAAAAAAAAAAACGAAAAACTGTGTGCGAAATGCTGCTTTTACGCCACGAAAGAAAGGGTTTTTTTGCATCGAGTTGTAACTGGCGATGAAAAATGGATTTATTTTCAGAATCCCAAACGAAAAAAATCATGGGTAACGCCAGGACAACCATCCACATCGAGTGCAAGACCGGATCGTTTTGGGAAGAAGACAATGCTGTGTGTGTGGTGGGATCAGAAGGGAGTAGTCTACTACGAGCTTCTCAAACCCGGCGAAACAGTCAATACCGAGCGCTACCGACAACAAATGATCAATTTGAGTCACGCATTGATCGAAAAACGCCCAGAATGGGCTCACAGGCACGCCAAAGTCATTCTTCAGCATGATAACGCTCCTGCACATTCAGCCAGATTGACTACGGAAACGATTTCTTCGCTTGGTTGGGAACTCCTACCCCACCCGCCGTATTCACCTGACCTGGCGCCTTCTGATTATCACCTCTTCTCATCGATGGGACACTCATTGGCGGAGCAACACTTCAACAATTTCGAAGACGTACGAAAATGGCTCGATGAATGGATTTCAAATAAAGATGAAGCATTCTTTTGGAATGGTATCCATATATTGCCCGAGAGATGGACAAAATGTGTAGAAAGCGAGGGTCAGTACTTTGAATAAAATATATTATACTTTTTTTTAAATTACTGTGTATATATTTTAAGAAATAAACGACATTTTAAACTTGGTATGTTTTTAAATTGTTTAAAACTATTTATTGACATTTACAACTGTATACATAATATGCATCAAGTAAATTTGAAGAAAATTATTACAATGACATTCCAATAAATAAAGAGCTACTCACTAGAAGCACGTCAATAAAAGTTCTACATTAGAAGGTCTCTTGGTCATCTTCTTTTCAGAATCCTTTCATGACTATCGGAAGTTGAGTCCGACGCAAGTTGGGAGACTAGTGTATTCAAATGTGTTTCGGAGTTTACTATGAGAGTATAGGTATCTGGCTAGGGCCAAATCAGCAACATATAGAACATTAAGATCTTCATGGATAAGTTTATTGGTGACCTAATGAAGAGCACTGAGGCTATTACGAAGGATTTTAGATTAAAAGGATTAAATACTAGAAGAACTGGAAGGTTTAGTGGAGCCCCATAGCTCAAATTCGTAGAGTCCTAATCGGTCTAATTACTGTCATATTAATAAGTGTTCTGTAGTTTATCTGAAGCTTCGAACGCTTGCCTACTATATGTTGCATGGTATGAAAAATAAAAATAAAAGTTTAAAACAATCATATTCTAATTCAAATATTCACTCCAGACTAAAACGACAAGAAACTGCCCGTCGTTACAGACTACTTTAACATTTACTAGACAAACGTTCAAAGCTCTCAATTAATTACAAAAGACTCATTTACATGACTGTGATTAGACCTATTTAGACGTACGGAGTTGAGCTTTGGGGCTCCACTAAACCATCCAATTCATCTCGTATTCAATCCTTACAATCTAAAATCCTTCGAAAAATTCTCAATGCTCCTTACTTTGTCATCGATAAACGTATCCATAAAGATCTTAATGCTCCATATGTTGCTGATTTAGCCCAAACCAGATATCTATCCTTTCATAGTAAGCTCCATAATCACTCAAATCCGTTAGTTTCTCAACTTGCTTCCCACTCCATTCCTGATAATCCTCCGAGGTGTCTGAAACGAAAATGGCCTGGAGACCTTCTATTGTAGAATCCTTAATAAAGTGCTACTGATGAGTAGTTCTATTGAAGTTTTAACATGTCATTATAATCGTTGTCAATACATTAACTTAATGTATATATTTTTTACAGTTGCAAATTTCCATAACTGTATTAAAAAAAATATTCACACATAATATTCAATATTCACTTCAATAAAATGTCCACATTATAAGGTCTCTTGGTCATCTTCTTTTCATTCTAGTCAGAAAAGATCGTTTTTGACGCTAGTAAGCAGGTAAAATTTAATTTGCAGAAATCGGAATAGAAGCTCCAAGTTTTTAATGAGAAGCATTGAAGTCTTCGTTCACAGTCAGGACTGTGCAATCCTGCAAGAAGTTGAAGAACGTCCAACTCCTGACGGTTTGTTTTGAGGACTCTCTGTTTTTTTTTTTTCCAGCTCAGCTGTTGATTGAGAGGCTTGTTCTTTTCTTGTGCCTTTGTACAAGACCGCCATTGTGTACACCTGCGCGCCCTTTACTCGCTCCCATTAACCATGTCGTTTGTCTTCCTATCCTCGGCACCTCTTCTGGTCGGATCCTTAGTTTTTTTTTCTGTTTTTTTTTTATTATACTTAGCGATGGTGTCAGTATTATTCTTATTTATAATATTATATTTTGGTAAAGGGATAAGTTAACTTTCTAGATAAACTTAGCAGTGGAAAAACATCGACTGAGCGATTTATATCAACTACACATAAATGTTCTAAATCTGTAATTGCTTTTTTTTTTTTTTTTTTTTTTTTTTTTTTTTCTAGTTGTTAGGGATGAAGAAGTCTGAGTTGTACAATAACACTCCATAAACTTGTTAGTTGAAAGATAAGAGTGCTTAGTGTTATATTACACTAAAGTAATATCACACTGTGGGTGTGTAATAGATTATTACTTACGTTCTGGTGATATAACAAAAGAGAAGCGCTAGGATCTTCAACAGCTTTTGTTTTACCCTTCACATTTAATGGAAGCTCGTTAGGGAGGCCTGTGTCTGCCTTTGAATAAGTTTGAACGATTTTTATAATGTTTTTGTTTATTTATTTAATCATACATACCAAAAGAAACTGCTCGTCGTTTGCGACGATTCCAACATTTACTAGACAAGCGTTCAAAGCTCCAAATAAATTACAAAAGTCTTATTTACACGACAGTAATTAGACCCTTTTGGACATACGGAGTTGAACTTTGAAGCTCCACTAAACCTTCCGATTCTTCTCGTATCCAATCCTTACAATCCAAAATACTTCGTTAAAACATCAATACTCATTATTAAGTCACAAAAAAACTTATCCACAAAGATGTTACTGTACAAAGATTTGGCCAAACCAGATACCTTTCCTTCCATAGTAAGCTCTATAACCATTCAAGTCCACTAGTCTCTGCACTTTCTCACATTCGATTCCCGATAATCCTCCGAGGCCTCTGAAAAGAAGTTAACTCGGGTTTTTAGTTATAGATATGCAGCTGTATTTATGATGATGAGCACGTCGTTTGATGGGAGCTAGATGGCTAAGTGAGCTAGGGCAAGGGTCTCGGTGGTTCGGTACTGAAGGTCGAGGGTTCGAATCCCACCCGGGCGGGTTAAAATGTATTTCGTGGGGAACCCACGAATAAATCTTTACCTTACAACTCTATCTAGAATAGATTGGTAACCTATAGGATAGCCCGTCCTTCCTGCCCTAGTTGTCCTAGAGTACATTACTAGAGGACGTTAAGTCCAAATAAACAAACAAACGTCGTTTGAGGTATTGTTTCGATTAACCAAAATAAGATTTGCCACAATTACGTTCTCACGGTATTTCATAAACTATATTAGATTGTAACTCCAATTTATCTGTATTTTCGGTTTTTACAATTGATGAATTAATTGCCACTTCTATTGGAGTTATTTTATTTGAAAACTAATTTCGAATGCTAACTCATACTACATCAAGTAGAAGATAGCCTAAAATTAAATATTTATGAATCATTAGAAGTCATAAAATCGTTCAAAAGACCAGATAAACATTTCAAAGAGTCCCATTCATAAATTTGTTCCTTTCAACTGAAAAAGAAAAATCTAATAAGTCATAGGGTAAAAAAACCCAAAAACTTTAACCTATCTGGCCCTTCCCCTTGTACTATGGATATATTTCAGATATCTGTTAGATCCAGAGTTTGAAATCAATAATTATTGTTTCCAAAAAATCATATAATAATTATTATATTTGATTTTTAATTTAAAAATCATTCCTGAAATTGATCTGTGATGTTTATAGATTTGATTAAAAATTATGATCACTCACTGAGTGATACTGTATTGCATAAATAATAATGATTAAATTGCGATCAAAAAAATGTTGATCAGAAAAAAAATAATCACCTTTTACACATAAATTGATTAATATGTTTGTATACAAAATACTCAAGATATATCTTGGAGATAATTAAAAAAAATTAATTTTCTGATTTAGAAAGTGTTTACTCAAAAATTATTATTATTGTTAATTTCATAAATAATGATCAGAATTCGATTTTTATTACTTATGATCAAAAATAAAAATCGATCTTAATAAAAACCATCAAATGATTTTAAAAATTCCAGATAAAAATCTTGATCAGATTTGATTTTTATTTTGGATTTTTTTAATTATTGATTTCAAATCCTGGTTAGATCTCCTCAGGTGAGTACCAATATATTTGATTTCTTGCCTTACATTGCGCTGTAAACTTTAGTATATATAATACATGTAACTAAGTGATGATGTTTTGAAAAAAATTTGTGTTTTAGAACAGAAGATGGAGACGAATGTTTAGCATTCGAAACTAGTTTTTTAATAAAATAATTCCAAAAAAGTTGCAACCTATTGGCAAAGTTTTTTCTCGACTAACTTATGTTAGGTTTGATATTTGATTAAGATGGCTAAGAATGTTGAAACTTGGAACTAGACCCGGTTGGAGCTATATGGGCCAACCGGTCTGCCTCTAGGCTACTACTAGATATCCACCAGCTCTCTCCGCCAATCCGATTGGTCCACATTTAGGAACACTATTGGTTAGCTAATCAATGGCCACGCCCCTTTATCTATCCTTTCACGGCCAATAGAATTAATTAATTCAGTATTCCTTCTAGGGTGGTCCAATATGTCACGAACACCTTCATATCTAAATAGCAAATTTTCTGATTTAGCATTAAATTTCGTATTTTACAAGAGAAGGCATTTTCCACTTTCATAACCTGCACAACAAAGTAACTGAAAAACTTTTACATGACTCAACAAGTATCATTCCAGAATCCTTTTACAGTGAACCTGTGGGTTACGATGATAGTGGACCTAGAATCACAAAAGTGTTTCGTCAAAACCTGACCCAAGCTGAATTTGCGAAATCGGGTTTTTACATTATAAGCGGAATTTCATTTTAAAACGAAACCTTAAAAAAAAAAAATCTAAAAAATGGACATAACGAAATTGGCAATCTCACCGACGATATAACTATCATTGGCGGTCAAGATGGCGGCTCCTAAAACATGTTCCATCTTATTCTTTCAAACACGGTTTTTCTGTTTAATTTTATTATGTTGTACTAATTTGTTATACCACAACAGTGTATTTTGATATTTGAATAATATTCGATGGTTAATCGATTGTAATAAGTCGAGGCAATCATGACAATAGACAATCGGTTATTCCTAATACGAACACACACAGAGCTGCGGACGATAGATGAACTACATACATCCAACATGCACTAGCGGCTAAGATAATAAAGCAAACAGCTCTAACCTTTGCTAACTGCCCCGCTAAAAGAAAGGACTCCACACCTGGCTCCCCCCCCCCCTCCTCCAGCTCCCACATTCCTCCAGGATTCCAGGGATCTGCTATTATTGTCCTCTGTGTACTGTCTCCTTTTATATCCACTCTCATTACAACAAACAAACCATCATACACGATCATTTCAAAACAATCAATGAAACCATTTTTTTTTTTCTCTTTGAGTGTTTTTAGGGTATACACTTGTATATGTTTAGCATATTAAGCATCATTTTCTTTTTTTTTGATCCGTTAGGAAAAAAATAACAAGTTAAAAAATTATGTCGACTACACCATGTCTGATGCCTTCAATTCACACAAACATACAATACGATACAGATAAATAAAAACGCTGCTCCTATTTGGTAGAAATAAACCTATACTATTATACAAAAGGACAAGCCATATTTCGTTTGTGATCACTAACCGCGATAACTACTGAGCCAATCTGTACCAAATTTTAACATCATCTTAGTAGTTCCAAGGAAGGTTTAGCAATAATAAAATTTAAATATAGAGAAGAAGATAGTCAGGGATGCAGCCAAAGTAACACGTCAGAGAAGGATTCTTTAATACGTGCCAATGTTTCGACCTGCGTTGCAGGTCTTCTTCAGGGCTATAATGAACAAAATACCAGATGTGACAAAAAAAACAAAAACTTTTACATGACTCAAAAAGTATCATTCCAGAATCCTTTTACAGTGAACCTGTTGGTTACGATAATAGTGGACCTAGAATCACAAAAGTGTACAGGTTTTTTTTGTTTTGTCACATCTGCAACGCAGGTCGAAACGTTGGCACGTATTAAAGAATCCTACTTTAACGTGGTGTTACTTTGGCTGCATCCCTGACTACCAGGTATGCAAGTTTAAAATGTCGTTTGTTTCTTAAAATAAATACACAGTAATTTAAAAAAAAAAGTATAATATATTTTATTCAAAGTACTGACCCTCGCTTTCTACACATTTTGCCCATCTCTCGGGCAATATATGGATACCATTCCAAAAGAATGCTTCATCTTTATTTGAAATCCATTCATCGAGCCATTTTCGTACGTTTTCGAAATTGTTGAAGTGTTGCTCCGCCAATGAGTGTCCCATCGATGAGAAGAGGTGATAATCAGAAGGCGCCAGGTCAGGTGAATACGGCGGGTGGGGTAGGAGTTCCCAACCAAGCGAAGAAATCGTTTCCTTAGTCAATCTGGCTGAATGTGCAGGAGCGTTATCATGCTGAAGAATGACTTTGGCGTGCCTGTGAGCCCATTCTGGGCGTTTTTCGATCAATGCGTGACTCAAATTGATCATTTGTTGTCGGTAGCGCTCGGTATTGACTGTTTCGCCGGGTTTGAGAAGCTCGTAGTAGACTACTCCCTTCTGATCCCACCACACACACAGCATTGTCTTCTTCCCAAAACGATCCGGTCTTGCACTCGATGTGGATGGTTGTCCTGGCGTTACCCATGATTTTTTTCGTTTGGGATTCTGAAAATAAATCCATTTTTCATCGCCAGTTACAACTCGATGCAAAAAACCCTTTCTTTCGTGGCGTAAAAGCAGCATTTCGCACACAGTTTTTCGTTTTTTTTCATCTGTCGTTCGTCCAATTCATGTGGAACCCATTTTCCAACCTTTTGAATCTTTCCCATAGCTCTCAGGCGATCGGAAATGGCTTGCCTAGTGACATTCAACTGTTCTGCCATCATTTGTTGGGTTTGGGTATTGTCTTCGTCTAATAAAGATTGCAATTCGAAGTCCTCAAACTTTTTTGGTCGATTTTCTCGTTTTTGATCAGTAACATCAAAATCACCACGTTTGAAACTTTGAAACCAACGTTCACATGTCCTGACGGTTGGAGCAACATCGCCATAAGTCTCAACAAGAATTCGATGACATTCAGATGCCTTTTTCTTTTGATTAAATAAGGAAATCATGACATGCCGCAAATGCTCCTTATTTGGCTTAAAATTAGACATTTTTAACACCAAAGAAAGGTATGATACGTCCACGTAAACGACTTAAAAACAACTGACTTTTGTAAACAAATGACTAACAAACAAAATAGCGTTTAGAGATAAGCAAATCCTTCAATAGGCTAAGAGCGCATTCTATTGGAATTAAAACGACATTTTAAACTTGCATACCTGGTATCTTGTTCTCCATTCATCATCCAGTCAACGATACTTTTATCAAAATTTAAATATTTTCAATTACTTACTTACTTCTGTAGCTCTACAGTCCCGGGTGGGCCTTGGCTTTTCCAACAATACTACACCACTCCTCTCTACACAATGTCCTTAATTTCCAGTTCCTTACTCCAAGGGTCCGGAGGTCTCCTTCAAAATCTTGCAGCCATCTTCTTCTTGGGCATCCTCTCTTCCTGGTACCAAACATTGTTCCCAGTAGTAGCTTTTTCGGAGCTCTGCTATCTTCCATTCTCAGAACATGGCCCGCCCATTCAATTCTTTTCGCTTTTATAAACTGAACCATGTCACAGGAACCATACATCTCATATAACTCTCTGCTTTTCCGAATCCTCCACTTACCCTAAACCATCACAGGTCCATATATTTTCCTAAGAATTTTTCTTTCGAAAATTCTCAGTGCGTTTATTATGGAGGTGCATAGGGTCCATGTTTCAGCAGAATATGTCACGATAGCCTTATTAAGGTTTTATATAACCTTACCTTCGTTGTCCGTAACAAGAGTGATGATCGTAAAAGCTTGATGTTCTCGAAATAGGCTCGGTTACCTGCCATAATCCGTTTTTGCACCTCTGTCGATATATTATTTTCACAGTTGAGCTCAGCACCAAGATAGGTAAATGTTTTCACATTTTTAAAGGAGTATCCGTCTGCGATTAGATTTTCTCTAATTCTTGAATGATTGTTTGGACTGACGTACATATATTGGGTTTTAGCCTCATTTATTTTCAAACCAACTACCTCGCCTTCAGTCTTTAACAAACCAAACACGCCTAGCAAGGCTTGCTTGCTCCTCGATACCAAACAAATATCATCCGCATATGCACAAAATTGATTAGACGTGTACAGTATATCTCTGTTGATATTCAGCTTTTTTACAACACTGTGCAGCGCAAGATTAAATAATGTAGCAGATAACGCATCCCCTTGTCTAACTCTAGCTGTGACTAGAAAACTGCGACTGAGGTGGCCATTAATATACACTTTAGCTATCTACCTTTCATAGATATTACATTATCAATTATATTGGCATAAAAAAGCGATAATGATGTGGTGAGTAGTGAAGTTTGATAATCGACTGATAGGTAGCGAGCACCATTTTGAAACCAAATCACCTTTCATAGTAGGATTGCTAGTTCCGCGTTTTGGTTTTAAAATGAAATTCTGCTTATAATGTAAAAACCTGAATACTCTAATTCAGCTTGGATGAGGTTTTGACGAAACATTTTTGTGATTTTAGCCCAATAAATATTTACACATGTCTATTGAAGAACATTTTGTATTTAACGTCATAGAAGGTGCTCAAATGCACATAGCGGAATTGGAAATCTCAGCGACGATATGTTTTCTATTTTTTTTTTTCGCTTACCTGTGATTCAGTTTCAGGAGATAAATTTTCAAAATAAATAGCTTAGTCCTGCTGACCGTCTATTCTCCTATTTTCCAGTTCTTTATCTTTTTCCGCTTACATGTATGATTGTATTGTTTAATTCTAAACAACCGAGAGGGATCGGTCTAATTCAGGTTAAAAATTTTTATTTCGTATTAGGAGAAACAGAGTCAAAAGGAGCTCACTCATTGGTGTAATTTAATATAACGAGACTTGAGCTCTGAACTGCTCCTACTCTCCTAATATCAAATTATGCGTAACGCCCTAGCCCTAGCGTTACCCCAAAACGTATCGTTTTTGATCAATTAAGTCACCGGTAAAACATGGCTTTGGAAGAAATGGTATTAGTCTATCATCCACAAGAGTTTCTTAATAGTCCCTGTCCATCTGAATTACCAACTAATAAATTAAAATTAAAAATTGGATGCCCAATTATGCTTTTACGTAATCTTCAAATACCTAATCAGAGCAATTTTAACCAGTTTAAAAATGACTGCCATTCGTCAAAATATCATTGAAAAAATAATAAAAAAATTCCATGTTTCAATAGAAAATATTCGATGAAAATCGATAAACAAATGAAATTCGATTGAATGGGTCCACCGAAAAACGTTCTAAGCGACAAAATTTCCGAAGTGGCGATTTCATAGATTTTAAAATGTATAATTGTACGCCACAGCATGGTATAGTACTCCATTATGCCATTTTACATGTAAATATAACAAATTAATATGCAAACATAAAATCTAACCAACAAAACTAACAACAACTTTAGATTATGATCTTCTTTCACTGATTACTCAAAAGTTTATGTTTAACGCTTAGAACGTTTTTCGGCGGACCCATACAATTGTTAGTAAAAATTATCCAAGGACTTTATTTATGAGAGCGGGCAAAGTTTGTATGCTAGTATTTTAATAATGTTAAACCGAAATCGTATTACTAATAGAAATACAATAATAATCATAGTCGTCGATAAGTGGTATATTATAGTGATGGGACGATAATAGTAGAGAACGAAGAGAGAGTGTGCGAGAGAGAGAGAGAGAGAGAGAGAGAGAGAGAGAGACTAGATATAGAGTTATAATAGAAGAGAAGGCCTTGTTAGCTGGTCCTCAGAGGAAGGGAGCAGGGCCGCCCGGTTTTTTTTTATCCAGCTGGAGAGGTGGTCCTGGAGCTGGAACAGGTAGGCAGCTCCACCATTCTCCTAGACTGCCTGGCTCCAGGCCCTCTCCTCTCCTCTCCTCTATCCTCTCTTTTCAACTATCTCTCTTCGCTTCGTTTTTGTCTAACTATATAATATAAATTACATTAATTCTTAATGAAGAAAATTGTATTATTTAAATGTACATATATAATATTTTGTGCCGCAAGCACGTCCCTCAGAATACCTTTTATCGATTCTAACATTGTTCCAATTTATTTCAGCGTTTTAGTCGCTACTTTTCGAGTGGAAAGGTTATTCTCCTTCATTTACGGAAAAACTCTAAATCACTGTTCAAAGTAATAGGGTATGTAAAAAAAAAATGACCATTTCTTAAACAAATATTTGTATTATTATTTCTTTGATATAAAATACAATAAATACTCAAAGTATAGTCCATTTGTTATCTACCGCCACTGCCCATCTGCTAGCCAATCGCTCGATACCACGCTGAGACCATTCCTTGGGATGGCTGTCAAAGAACTCTTGGAGAGCATTTTCAACTTCCGCAAAATTATCAAATCTAGAAGAAAATAGGAAATGGATCGAAACAAGTAGTAATCCGAAAGTGCGAGGTCTGGACTATATGGTGGATGAAGCAGGAGTCCAAACCCATGAAGTTCTGTAAACTTTTCTGCTGATTGTTGAGAAGTAAGTTCGTGAGAGACGATGAAGATGGTGACTAACAGTATCTTTCGACACACCACACTCCCTGGCAAGTTCGCGAGTACCTGTGGACGGATTTGACTCAACAGCTCCCTTCAGAACCTCATCAATATCCATTAATGGCCGCTCGGAGCGCTTCTTCCTTTCCAACGTTGTATCTCCACTTCTGAATTTTTCAAACGAACGCCGCGCAGTGTGCTCTTCAAGGACACCTTCCCCTTCATATTAAATAATTTCACGAGTTGCTTCAGCGGCTGTGATTTTTTCTTTTTTTTTTTTTTTTCCAGGAATGTCTTAAAATTACAAGAATTTCGTAGGGCACAGTCATGTTTCTTCTTTGAAATAAATAACTAAACTGAGGTTTTTTTTTGAAGAACTCCAGTGTCAGTAAACAAGCTTAAAGAATGCTCTAAAGGTATTATTAAGTATTGGTAAATAATAAATAGTATTATAAATAAATGCTATTATGTAAATAAATATATTTACAGACTTTTGAACTCTGGAATTTGATAAAACGGTCATTTTTTTTTTTTTTTTTTTATACGCCCTTTTAATATCAACTTCTGATTCTTTGTTGTCCATATTACTTACTGTCCTAGAGTGAGACAGATTGTATTATTGATTCAATAATCTAAAAACAAATGTGAGAAAGTATATTGCAGGTTTCATATTTTATAATTTCCACTTCCCTTGAGAAAATATAACAGAAATTAAAATCACGACTCTCCATAAGGATTCTGTGTTTTTTATATTTATAACTTGTTATTAAAATTTCCTTGACATCAGAAAGTTTATCAGGGGTTAACATTACTGCTAGTTTAGCATTATATTAATTCTGCTTTGATATAATATTAATTCAACATTGATTTAGTTTCTGTCCATCTGAATTAACAGCTGATAAATTAAAAATAAAAATTGAACGTCTAATTATGCTTTTATGTAATCATCTATAACTATTGCAATTAGGACCAGGTTAACGATTACTGCTATGCATAAAAATATCATTGAAGAAATAAGGCTCGATTGGATACCTCAATACGAGATTTTATCAATGAACAAATAAAACTTCAATTACTTAAATTATTTTTAGTTCTTTGCCAATGAGAATGGGGGATGTTAGTAATAACTAGGTTGCGGATTCATATGTATTTACGTATTGTTTTTTGAACCTTGTCTTTCAATCTTCGATAGTTTATTTTACGTTTCATACAATTTAAAATGTAATTGAAACATTATTTTTTTTACATATTTGTACATATTTGGACGAAATTACATATTTTTATCCATATTGAGTTAACAAAGAAAATTGAAAAAAAAAAAAAAAAAAAAAAAAAAAAAATAAGAAAAACAGAAGCAAAGTTTTATAA
Source organism: Euschistus heros (assembly GCA_003667255.2). NCBI lineage: Eukaryota > Metazoa > Arthropoda > Insecta > Hemiptera > Pentatomidae > Euschistus > Euschistus heros. The sequence goes on along the minus strand of RCWM02000803.1, from coordinate 224,735 downwards.
GTTTTTATTTTATTTTATTTTTTTTTATTAATTCAGTGAATTATGGAAGGTGCCTCAGCCGAAAAATTGTATTAGGTTTTCGAGAAAGTATAAAAACCGTTTTGGTAATTGTTCGGATCGGCGACACCAACCCCTACACGCGCCGAGAATAGCTTTTATTGATTCTAACCTTGTTTTGATTTATTTCGATGTTCTAGTCACTGCTTTTTGAGGGGAAAGGTTATTCTCCTACATTTAATGTGAAACTCTAAATCCCTGTTCAAAGTAGTATTAACTTCAGTCTACCTTCTAATATTAAAATGAGAAATAAGGAAATATTAAAGTGGAAATAAGGAAATATCAAAATATAAGACACTAAATCAATTTTGAATTAATATTAATTTAATCAACAATTAATATACTACTGAACCACCAGTAAAGTTAATTACTGATGAACTTCCTGTCAGAGAAGTGAAAATAACAAATTATAAATATAAAAAAGACAGAATCCTTATGTATTTATTTGGCATAGCTCCTATTTGTTTAACATTTTAGCTACATGTTTCGGAGACAATGTTCCATCATCAGGCTTCTCATTTTTTTTTTAAAACTAAATTAATCTATAACATTTTACAGATAATTCTACAATTATAAAGTAATGTGTCATTTACCTCTTAATCTGTGATTATTTTCACATTGTCAATTCTCCATGTTATAAGCCATTATATAATATAAGACAGAATCCTAGTTGAAAGTGATGATAATTTCTGCTATATTTTCTCATGGGAAGTGGAAATAAGAAAACATGAAACCTGTGATTTACCTTCTCACATTTATTTATAAACTGATATGTATTATTGAATTAACTATATATTCTGTCTCACTTTAGGACAAAAAGTAATATGGATGACAAAGAATCCATTCACAAAATATGTATACTGAAATTTTATCACTGAAATTGAAACAACAAATAAAAATATTTAAAACACCAAATCCATGTAAAAATAAATCTTGTTGTTTTATAACACTTTTACTCATAAGATAAGATGTAATAAGAAAACATGAATTGATAAAACACTTAATCCTCGTGTTGTTGACTTCTGTTTCACCTATTTACATTTAAGAAGTCTAAATATCAATATAACAGACTAAACAACACAATCCAAGTTGAAACTGTAGAAGTGATTGTTTACATGTGAGGTTATAGGAAAGAGCTATCGAAAAATGTAAACATGAAGTGAAGCGTAAGGATCGAACTGGTCGGTGTAGTGCGGGTCAAGCCAGTGTATCAATGTCCATTTTTCTATCCAAATTAAGTTTCATTTCATTTCGTGACTTTGTTTGTTATAATTTAGTTGAATATGTTGAAATGCCCAAAATCAAATCGACTTCGAAAGCTTTAGTCGCGAAATAGATTAGCGAGTTTCCTGACGAAACTTTTCGTGGGGATGATGTTTTATTATGTGATAGTTGTGGAAAAAAAGTGTCAACAAACCAAAGATTTCTAGTAACTTAGCATAACTCAACACTTTGGTACAAGGTTATAAGGAAAAGAACATGAATCTGAAACAAAGCTTCATTTCTTCTTTGTCCTCATCAACTAGTAAGTCAAATTTTAATTCAGGCCCATATTTTGATATTTTCTTATTTCCACTTCATTACTTTCTCATTCCTCATTTTAATATTAGAAGGTAAACAGAAGTTAATATTAATAGGGTGTATCAAGAAAAATGACCGTTTTATCAAATTCCAGAGTTCAAAAGTCTGTTAATATCTTAATGCTATTTATTATTTACCATATAATAATCCCTTTAGACTTCTTCAAAAAAGCCTCAGTTCAGTTATTTATTTCAAAGAAGAAACATGACACTGTCCTTCGAAATTCTCGTAATTTTAAGACAATACTGGAAAAAAAAAAAAAAAAAAAAAAAAAAAAAAAAATCAGCCGCTGAAGCAACTCGTGATAAGTTAAAGTTAATATTAACTTTTTCATCAATTAACTTTTTCATCGGCTGATTTTTTTTTTTTTTTTTTTTTTTTTTTTTTTTTTTTTTTTTTTTTTTTTTTTTTTTTTTTTTTTTTTTTTTTTTTTTTTTTTTTTTTTTTTTTTTTTTTTCCAGTATTGTCTTAAAATTACGAGAATTTCGAAGGACAGTGTCATGTTTCTTCTTTGAAATAAATAACTGAACTGAGGCTTTTTTTGAAGAAGTCTAAAGGGATTATTATATGGTAAATAATAAATAGCATTAAGATATTAACAGACTTTTGAACTCTGGAATTTGATAAAACGGTCATTTTTCTTGATTCTCCTGGGGCCCACCCAGCCTCTTAAAAAGTGGGTACCCTTAATTGGGGGAAAAACCTGGCTGTTGAGCGTGAATTCTGGCCAAATCACCTCCTTTCATAACCGTTGGCTTAGAAACAGTACAGCCTACCTAAGTACTGAACCCGAGACCCTTCATGGGTTGTAAGTGGTACAGGGTTTTTTTTTTTTTTTCATCAATCAAAACACGATTCATTCATCTTAACCCATTTATGTCTATAAACAAAGTCAATGCTTTTAAATATGAAAGATTTAGAAAATTATAATATTTTTTGAAGAATAAATCATTTTTTTTTTTCTATTTCCATCTCGATGTTAACGGAAAATCACGATTTCTACACATATATTAAAATTACGTTAATTACCTTATTATAATAAAATAGATTAGTTTTTTTTTTTTTTTAATATTACATATTTGTTATTTTTACTTAAATATTCATGAAAAAGTAAATCCATATATATGGTATGTACATATTTCATGTTTTATTTCATATATAAATCCGATCCATAGCAATAAGTAATAATAAACAAATAAAAACTCTTCCTACATTTAACTTAAAGTATTCCGTTCTAAGATTAAGGACTAAAGAGCAATGAACTAATGAGGAAATCAACAAAAACAATAATAAAAATATTATCTGTTATATTTTGCTAAAAATAGTTGTTAAGTTAAAAATAAGTAATAAACAAATAAGAGAATAATAAATCAAAGTTAGAAGAAGATAGCTAATTACAGGGCCGGCTAGGGAATAGTTTTTGCCCCTGTCCCCTTGGGATAGAAAAAACTGGGAGGACAGACAGGGCGGCGGCAGAACACAAAACAAAAAAGGAACAACCTCTCCCATCACTTCTCAGCTCTCCGGTCCTACTTTTTCTATCTGCTATTTCACTTTCTTATGTTGCCTTTTTTTTTTTCCTCTCTCCCTTTTGTGGGACAGGTTAAACATTCCCTACGTGTAGTGCGCTCTAGCGCGTGCGGATCTCAGCTTGGCCACTTACGTCCTCTATTGGATTGTCCGGATATTGACGCAGATTTTTGTTTTTTTAAAATAAATTATAAAAAACTTTATTATTAATCAAATTAAAGGACTTTTTTAATAATCAAAACACGATACATTCATCTTAACCCATTTACGTCCACTATATATGTAACAATAATTTAAGATTAATAAGATTTTTTTTTTTTCTCATTTATTGATACTACAACTGTACAAAAACATTTACATCAAGTAAATTTGTTGATAGTGAATACAATGGCATGTAAATAACTTGTGAACTACTCAATAGTAGCACTTCAATAAAAATCTACACTAAAAGGTCTCTAGGCCATTTTCTTTTCAGACCTCGGAGGATTATCGGGAATGGAGTGGGAAAACGTTGGAAGACTAGTAGATTGGAGTAGTTATAGAGCTTACTATGAAAGGATAGGTATCTGGTGTGGGCTAACTCAGTAACATATGGAACATTAAGGTCTTTATGGATAAGTTTATTGGTCACAAAGTAAGAAGTATTGAGGATTTTTCGAAGGATTTTAGATTGCAAGGATTAGATACGAGATGAATTGGATGGTTTAGTGGAGCCCCAAAGCTCAACTCCGTAGGTCCAAATAAGGTCTAATCACAGTCATGTAAATGAGTCTTTTGTAATTAATCGGAATCTTTGATCGTTTGTCTAGTAAATGTTGAAGTAGTCTGTAACGACGATCAGTTTCTTGTCGTTTTAGTCTTGTATGTGGATTCCAAGTTAGACGTTTGTCCAAGTGGAGTCCTAGGTAGCAAGTGTGGTGATGACAGTGGTAGGAGTCGGGATGTCACCTGTATAGCAAGATTTAAATGTTATTTCTGCCGAATAAGAGTTGCTACAATTAAATTCTGTAAGCGATGTAATGTTAAACTACACCCACATTGCTTTGAAGTAATTTCAATAAAAAACTATAATTGTGATTTTTATCACTTCAGGTACGCATTATAGTATAATAGGATCAATACAATTAGGATTTTTCCCGTATATTTAGCGACGAGAACTATATACACGGGAAAACTGGACGATTGGTAAATCAAAGAGTAAAAAAACATATTAGAGCATACAATAATGAGACCCAAAATTCCAATTTCGCTTTCCATCTTAATTAAAATACCCATATATTCAATAAAGACTCAGTAAAAATAATGCATCAAGTAGAAAATATCTTAAAATTAAATATTTAGAAATCATCAGAAATAATAAAATCGTTTTAACTTTTAAATTTGTTTCCAATAGAAACGGAAAAGTATAATGGCTCTGTGAAGTTTGCTACCACGGTAGATGTCTGCTTACTGCCTGAAATCTCAATAAACCGTCCAAAATATCGGTTATTTTCGGTATTTTATCCATAATACGAAAAAGAAGATTTTTTCGAAGAAAGTATTTAAATAATAATAATAGCTGGAATTATTAGCTACGAAATAAAAAAAAACTACTCCGAAATCGTACCATTCACCGCGAAGCTATGGTCTCGGGAAAAAGTGTATAAATTAACCAACTGTCGGTCAATCCCAATTTTTTTTTTCATCTTAAAGGTAATTATATTTATTATTAGACTATTAAATATAAAGTTTTAATAATGCCCTATAAAAGCACGCTAAAAAACCCGTATTATTGTGAAATTCACGTTTTTTTTTTACACATTTTTAACTATAACTCCGAAACTATTCGTCCGACAAAATTTCTTCTTTTTATCTAAAAGCTGGTCAAATTTACTATTAGACTCTATATATGCAGAATTAACCAGGTCTCATGAAACACACATGCCAGAATAATTCGAGCTATAATTATTATTTAAAGGCTTTCTTCCTTTACAGACAACTAGGCTAGAATTCTCATCTCTCAGTGATAACAAACTCCTCATATACAAAACAATATTAAAACCTATTCGGACCTACGGACTTGAACTGTGGGGAACAGCAAGACAATCCAATATCAAACGTATCCAATCCTTCCAATCCAAAGTCCTCCGAACAATTGTCAATGCACCTTATTGTGTTACCATTAAAACCCTACATAATGACCTAAAATTATCTTTTTTTCTTGATCTCATTCCTTCAAAATTCTAGAAACTTCATCAAAATCTATCCAATCATCCCGATCGTCTGGCTCAATCCCTATCCAGTCATAACTATCCTTATAACCCTCCAAGAAGGTTAAAACGGCAATGGCCACGAGACCTTTTTTAATGTATAAAGTTATGTTGGAATTCTGGTAATGACCAGCTTCTCTACTCAAGTCCTGAGTATCTGTAGCCATAGCGCTCCCACTCAGCCTCCATTGGATATTACCAGTGATGCAGATGAGAGAGCAGCGCTGGGATCTCTACGCGTCTGTCCTTGACTCCCAATAAGTGGGGAATAGGTTCGATTCGGGGTTCCCCGGGCTGAGTGTGTTTGTATTGTATATAAATTATGAATGAATAATAATTTGGGGGGGTAAAAACCGACTTCCACCTCCTCGTGGGGCCCCCTGGGAAACGCCTGTTAAAGGTAGGCTAACGGAAGCGGTACCGAGTCAGGGCGGTATAACCCTAAAGAGCGCAGGAAATGGTGCTCTGAGGGCAGACGGGGCCCTACGCCGTGGTGAAGGCAACCCGTCTAGGGGTAGGAGTCCTCGAAATCAAGCTCCCCGGTCCTCCAGGTTGGGGGTGATGCAGTGGGCTAGCTCCTCACTCATCAGTAAAAAACAAAGAAATGCTAAAAGACCAAAACATAGGCCTCGGATATCGGACAGTCAAAAACGGAAACGAACAAATGCGCGGAAACGGATAATAAACATTGGATGCTGGAATGTCCAAGGAATGGCAACTAAATTACCGGGCCTCCCTACAGAAATTAAGAAATATAAGATGGATATTGTAGTTCTATCAGAAACAAAAAAAAAAAAGGGAAAAGGTAGTGAGGTGCTCGGCGACTTCGTCCACCTGTGGTCGGGAGTCGAAAGACACGAAAGAGCGAAATCAGGAGTGTCTATCCTAGTAAGGAAAGGCATCCAAAAGAATATCACACAGGCTGGGAGTACATAAATGACCGTATTATAACGATGAATATAACCCTATCTGCGAGAGAGATTGTAGTGGTGGGTACATATGGCCCAACCAATGACCAAAAGAATATGGTGAAGGATAAATATTGGGACGATCTTAGGGGAGTATTGGAAATGATACCAAGACGGAAAGAAATCTTCTTACTGGGAGATATGAATGCGAGAGTTGGAAGAAATGAAAGCAGTAGAGTAGTCGGGAAATACGGAGAGATCGAACGGAACGACAACGGGGATAGGCTAATACAGATTTGTGAGCAACTGGACCTAAGAATCACAAATACATTCTTCGACCATAAGAGTATCCACAAGTTCACCTGGCACAATGAAGGTAGGAAACTTAAATCCATCATTGACTACGCGGTTATAAGAGAACGCAGTACAATAAAAGTGCAAGATGTAAGAGTCTATAGGGGAGCTGAGTGTGGATCGGATCATCACTTGCTGAAAGCTACCTGCATACTCCCGTGGGTCAAAGGGAACATAGGGAGCCGAAACCCCAGTATAAAATGTGATGAGCTAAACGAGGAGCAGTTTAAGACGGAATTATTACAGGAGGATAGCATTAAAGGGCTATACCAGCGGAGAATGGAAGAATCACTGAAAGAATTCAGGGGTAATAATACCATGGAAATTTATGTTTCTCTAATGTCATCAATGAGAAAAACAGCCTCAGAGGTCCTTGGAAAAAGAACGAGGAATGGAAAAAGAAAGGAATGGTTGACAGAAATTATAGTAAGTGGAGCAGAAAAGAAAAAACAAGCATATATGAGGTGGCTTAGCACAAAAAAGGAGGAGGACAGGAGGAGGTATGTTGAGGAGAGGAGAGAACTAAATAAATTGGTGAGAACCGAGAAAAATAAATCATGGGAAAAAACGTGTGCTAGGATAAACAGCAGACTAGGGTTTGGACGAGCCATTGAAGCATGGACCATATTAAAAGGTATGAGAAAAAGCGAGAAGCAAAATACTATGCTGAATATGGTGCAAATGGCTGATTGGACAAAACATTTTAGCGCGTTACTGCATGAGAACAGGATAGAATTCGCAGAACAGGAAACGACCCCCTTTTCTACTGACACTCCGTTAAAAATCACCCAAGAGGAACTCCAGCTAGAACAAAAGAAACTTAGAAATGGGAAAGCCCCTGGCCCAGGTGGAATCTGCGCAGAACTGATCAAGTATAGTGGGAGTGAGGTGACAAGACTACTTACTGACCTCATAAATCGTATACTGGCAGGTGAAAGTATACCAGCAGAAATGAAAATGGGATATATCACACCAGTATTCAAAAAGGGAAATAAAAAAGTATGCGATAATTATAGAGGGATATGTGTTACGAACCCAATAATGAAATTGCTGGGTAGAATAATAAAGGGTAAATTGGAAAAAAGAATTCTCGCAGGCAGAGGAACAATGTGGATTCACAGCAGGGAAATCCTGTATTGACCACATCTTTACCCTCCGACAACTGTTAGAAAAGCAAACAGCCAAGGCGAGGAGACTGGACATGATATTTATAGATCTTGAAAAGGCGTATGATAGTGTTCCTCGAAAGCTACTGTGGAAAGCCCTGGATATGGCTGGCATAAACAGTAACATTACGGGAGTAATCAAAGAAATATATAGAGGTAATAAATGCCAAATAAAAATAGGAAATTCATTATCAGAAGTTTTCCCAAACAGCAAAGGATTGCTCCAAGGATGTTGTATGTCGCCAACATTATTCAAAATATACATTGATGTTTGTCTGAAGGGATGGTCCAGGAACTGTGGTCAGATGGGCATACCGATAAATGACATGCATTTACACCATTTACTATTTGCAGATGATCAAGTAATCATCGCTCAGGACGAAGAAGATGCGAGCTATATGTTTAGGAAAGTGGCGGAGCAATATATGAACTGGGGTTTGAACATTAACTATAAAAAGACCAAAATATATGAGCACAGACAGAGAGGAAATATTAGAGCCTGAAATTGCGAGCCTGGATAGAGTGGAACAATTTTGTTACCTTGGCTCAATTCTGGAAAGAAATGGAACCACAAATGCCGAGGTTAGAAAGAGAATAACAAATGGCAGGAAAGCTGTGGGCATGCTTAATTCTCTTCTCTGGAGTAGCAACATAATTGAAAGAACAAAGAAACTAATATATAGCGCATTAGTCCAAAGTGTAATGTTATACGCCTCTGAGACTTGGACCCTTAACAGGGCACAGGAAGAAAGACTGCTGTCGGTGGAAATGGATTTCTGGAGGAGAGCTGCAAGGATATCGAGAGTGGAACGCATTAGGAACAGTGATATAAGGGAGAGGATGAATGTGAGAGGGAGTGTGTTGGAAGTGATCGAGGAGAGAAGATTGAGGTGGTATGGCCATGTGAGAAGGATGAACAAGGAACGGATCCCGAAAATGTTAATGGAATGGGAGGCCGAGGGAAGGAGAAGGAGAGGAAGACCTCGTACCCAATGGAGGGACAAAGTGGAGGAGAGCATGGCTGGACACGGGTTAAGGGAGGAAGATGCAGCCGATAGGGAAGAATGGAGGAGGGCGTTGGACGAGGAGTTTGGGTGAAGAAACCTTCATATGTGAAGAAACTCTATCAAAAAATAATAATTTGTGAATTTTAATTTTAATTTAATTTTGTTTTATTTTTGATTACTGTAAATAATTATTAGTTTCTTATATATATATAAAGATATTTATTTTATTTTATTTTTTATTATTATTAGTTGTGTGTGTGTGTGTGTGTGTGTGTGTGTGTGTGTGCATTTGTAAATATGGTATGAATGAATACATTTATCTCTGTACCTATTGCCTTTTATTGTACACATATTTCAGTAAAATATATGATTGTTGAATAAAAAAAAAAAGACTTTCTTCGAAAAAAGCTTCTTTTTCGTGTTATAAATAAGCTACCGAAAATTACCGATATTTTGGACGGTTTTTTGCAATTTTGGGTATGGAGCCGACGTCTGCCTTGGAAGCAAACTTCAGATTTGGATTCAGCACCCCAAAAAACATAAAGATCTGTTGAGAATAAAAGTTCAGCAGTTTTTTCTTCGGCAAACCCTTAATTTACTGGACTATTAAACATTCAACGAATTCTAGCCTTGCTCTGTGTTATTTCCTCTGAATAGAATTTTAAACCCTATTATTAACCAACACATTTCTTATCGTTTAAAAAGTGGCCTAGGTAATAACAAAAAAACAATTGAATCAAAACATTTTCACAGTACTATTTAAATTATCAAAAGGATGATATAAAGCTAAAAACACAACATTATTACATATCATGATGGCCTCCTCAGTACTCGTAGAGTATTCAGAGATTCAGACGGCAGTGGAGATATCGGTTGCACACCAATAGCGGCGATAAGATATTCATCTTGCATAGCGGCCATTGTCATGAGAGCTCAAGCGTCCGTCCGTAGCTAAAATATCTTCACCTTTGCGAAATAATTTAGCAACTCAACTTTGCGAAAACATGATCTTTTAGGTCTAATTAATAGTACATATTGCTATCTGGTGGCAGAGGCCCAGATCCTGCAAAGACTGTAGCGCCCAAGAACAACAAAACAACAACTATTAATTAGCAAACTTCAGATTTTGATTCAGCAACCTAAAGATCCGTTTCATGAAACGCCCTTTTGGAGCCTTACTTTATAAGACTACTAAGGAAATATTTGTAAGTACAGTGAAATCTCGCTAATCCGAACTGCACATTTGCTACCATACGGGGACAATCCAAAACACCTAATGATAACAAAATCGGGGAATATAGTTTGGCTTTGTAGTTTCGAATCTATCCTCTACATCCAAAATTAAATTGCACTACTGGATAGTTTAAGGATTAAAGAATTAATTACGATAAGCGAGGACAGTGACGCATCGCACGCGCTGAAGAGGGAAGCGCCGCAATTTTGAGGTTATTTTGTTGCGTATCGAGATTTCCAATTAGTATAACTTTTGACTTGGAGAAACTACAATGCTCGTTTAAGTTTTAATCGTCGGGTGTCTTCAGAATCTATCGATTGTTTATAAAACATTAGTTTAAAGTAGTGACAGTAAACATAATAAGGTGTTAGAATAAAAAAATATCATTAAAAATATATAAAGCCGTCCTATACGCGTCGAAAAGCCAAAACCAAATACAGAGTTCGTATATAGTTGGAAAGGGCTTCTCAAGAACAATCTAATGGTAATAATAAAACACCATATGACCGAGTCAAGCAGTGCCGGGAACGTAAAAGTTCCTGAACAGCATTGTTTTATACTCATTACCGCCATTAATGGACAAAGCTTGTTCACGCACTCAGAAGACACCTCTACCGATACAATCATCGACCGATCTGATTATTTCAACGAAACTTGGATGGAAAATTCTATCCCAGTGAATGTGCCTGCATAGCTTTGATCTGAGATCATATTGCTATACCGCTAAGAAAAGAAAAAATGCAAAATTATTTGACATCATCGGTAGCAGTATCATCATCATCAAGCCGGTGGAGTCGCCATATATCACAACATCAATAGCTTCACTGATTATAATAGAGTTAACATTAACATTTCAGAAATTTATTTGTAAATGAAAGATACAAAACTTGGGGATGTATCTCTTGTAAACGTAAAGGCCAATGGCATCTTCAAATTCGTACTCGGGTTTGTGTATATCCACCCGGGCAAAGCGTAAGCAGAAATTAAACTCTTTATGTTACGATCGTTGTTAAAAGATTCTAAAAACATCGCTAAAATTAAACCCGATTACGAGCCTGATCTTACTACACCAGTTATGATAGTTGGAGACTTTAATGTTGAAATCTCACAACACCGCTCATTGCCCGACTTCATGCTCAGCGAGTTTGATTGAATATATTGAATTCAGTTCAATGAATATACTCAACAGCAATAAAAACCGTACACTCATATTTGTTCTCATAATTTTGTAAAATGCATTAATCTTTTTAATTTATGGTAAGAAATGGTCTATTCATAAGTTATTTACACAAAATCTGCCACAAATGAATATTTTTTATTAACCAATAACAAAAAATTATAAAATAAAGAAAAAAATAAGAAAATAACAAATTTTTAAAAAACTTTATTCTTCATTTTTATCAGGTTTTCTGACAAGGGATGTTCTTCTAATAGCGGGTTTTTCACCTCTCCTACGACAAAAGGCGCTAATCCTGTCAGGGATAAAAGAAACTAAAACAATTCAATAAATAACACAAAAGTAGAATTTGCGAAATTTCAGTTATAGGAAATATTTTTTAAAAATCAATTCCACATTCTTTCAAGACAGAAAGGTATTTATTTACCACAAAGCATTTTTTTCTGCGCCGTTTCACAACGTATTTATCAAAATCATGAGACCAAATCTGGGTGTCCGGTATTTTTTTGCTGTTGAGTGTATATTGAAACTTCTCCAACAACGTTACGTAGTACCAGTATTGATTTAACGTTTACCAGATATCTCTATGTATCTTGTATGTTATTTGTGTCGTACTTTTCGTATCACCGACCTATAATTAATAAAGTTATATTGTAAAACAATAATTATTTGTTTCCTTGCATTTATCCTAAATACATAAATAAAAATATTTTATTCAGAAAATATAACCCGTTACATAAACGTATTCACGTACAACACACGGCCGTGGACCATGACAATTTTTTTTTTTTCATATTTGCTTATAAATTTTTTATATCTATTTTATTGGCTGTTTTCAAATGAATAAAATAATTATACAAATATTTAAAGGAGCCCATACTTTGACAACATTTTGTTTTTTATCTTCTAAAAAACAACACAGTTATAGAAATAATTAAATTTAATTTCTTAAAAATAGTCCCATAAGTAGATAACTGTTATCGTACTGTAACTGTAAACTGTTATATTTGAAGAACATTACAATGTATCTAATACAACATATGTATTGTATAATATAGTGTATTTGTATTCAGAAAATGGAAGAGCGGCTCAGAGGTTGCTGTTATGTAAAGAACACTTAGCCACGTAGCTAACTGGCGCCAGTGCCATTTAAATATTTATAATTTTTTAAGTTCGTAACTTGATAGTTTTCCGTGGAGCGGGAGCGAGTCGCATATGATCAATAAGGCATTGGTATGCTTGGCCTGATCTCCACTCTCAGCCCGTCCTTCCAATAGAATATAAGCCATTAATGTCAAATGAGGAAAATTTTAATATTTTTGTTATTATTAATATTTATATTTATATGGATCGTAAAATATCAAAGATTTAAGAATAATGTATAATAGTAATTGAATAATAATAATTCAATCAAGAGAAATGTTAAGCGACTAAAAAAATTAGAAAAACAAAAACAAAACACAAAAACAACTGCTATTACGTATTAGAGATGCATCGATTCCAAATATCGATAATTAGTATCAAGTATCGAAGAGAGAAGATCTTTCCATAGACTATAGTGGTACAGGTTTTAATTTAAATAATTTGGAATCACAAAACTAACACAATTTATTGTTTCACATATTTTTTTTTTTTTTTTTTTTTTTTTTTTAATTTTCATAATATTGGGTTGTCCGGAAATTAAAGCAAGATTTCATGTTCAAACCAAAACCTGATATTATTATTAAAGATATTATTTACCTCTTTACCACAACCAAAACCTGACACATTACGTCGTAGTTTCGGCCCATAAATCCTATTAAATACGAACCCATTACCCAGATCTAATACAGTGTGATATCTTGGTTTCATCTTACAAGTAGACGTTTTGACTTGTAACTCACAGATTTGAATACCGATTTTTGTGTGGGTAGTAGGGACCTGTAATAGTGCAAAACTAAAGTTATAGCCGCCAATGGGCATTGGGAGCCGAGGAAAATAAAAAAAAAATATGAAAATCACGTTTTATTTTTTTCTCTGCTCTCAGTCAAGATCGGCATTCAAATCTGTGAGTTACAATTCAAAACGTCTCCTTGTAAGATGAAACCAAGATATCACACTGTATCAGATCTGGGTAATGGGATCTTATTTAATAGAATTCTTGGGCCGAAACTACGACGTAGAGGAAAAGTAATGTATCAGGTTTTGGTTGTGGTAAAGAGGTAAATAATATCTTTAATAATAATATCAGGTTTTGGTTTAAACATGAAATCCTGCATTAATTTCCGGACAACCCAATATTATGAAAATTTAAAAAAAAAAAAAAATATGTGAAACAATAAATTGTGTTAGTTTTGTGATTCCAAATTATTTAAATTAAAACCTGTACCATTATAGTCTATGGAAAGATCTTCTCTCTTCGATACTCGATACTAATTATCGATATTTGGAATCGATGCATCTCTAATACGTAATAGTAGTTGTTTTTGTGTTTTGTTTTTGTTTTTCTAATTTTTTTAGTCGCTTAACATTTCTCTTGATTGAATTATTATTATTCAATTATTATTATACATTATTCTTAAATCTTTGATATTTTACGATCCATATAAATATAAATATTAATAATAACAAAAATATTAAAATTTTCCTTATTTGACATTAATGGCTTATATACTATTTGAAGGACGGGCTGAGAGTGGAGATCAGGCCAAGCATACCAATGCCTTATATATATATATATATATATATATATATATATATAGAGAGAGAGAGAGAGAGAGTTTTAAAACGAAATCATGGGGTTAGATATATAGATGATTAATTGAAGTAGATTATAGATACAATTTTAACAACACACTGATATGTATTGACTCGCTCAGAATTAGGTGTTTAGGTTTCTTTTATATGTAGCTAACAAGGACACTAAGTGGTGGTCTAGACGGGATCGTATAGTACAATGGGTGTGAGGATTATCCTCCAGTGTTTGGCGTCCTGGAAACGAGGGGTGGTCCCTGGAGAACGCACTTCAAACTGCCAACAAGAATTAGGCTTCCTCGTCAAGGGAAGGATTACAAGGAGAAAAAAGGTTAGCTGGGTTTCCAAGCAACGAGGCGATAAGTAATCCGGGGATGCTACCTGGCTCAATGGTGCAGTGTAAAGTGACGTTATGGCGTCGTTGCCACCTTCGAGACAAATCTTGGTGAGGTTATCAGGTCCACAAATATCATTTAGTTACCTGTGATACGCGACGTTGGAAGCGTATTTTAGAACCAATGAAAATTGATGTTCGGTATTCAAATCATGGAGAAAAATCCATCCACCTATAGTCATAAGATTTAAAAAAAAAAAATTGTTTTATTGAATAAATATTACAAGCTGCCTATTAAAGGGCAATGAATAATGTGGATGACGAAGAATCCATTCATACAATAAGTAAAATTAAATTGAATAACAAGAAAAAAATAATCCTTTAAAAAAAAAAAAAAAAAAAAAAAAACTATTAAAGATATTATTATAAGATAAATCCCTAGCCATGAGTAGAAAACCCCTGTTGTGTTGTTACAATATTTTAATTTTTGATTGTTAATTAATGCTTATTGTTTATCGATAAAGATATAAATCGAGTTGAGTACTGTTCCTCGAAACGGGCCCCACATGCCGAAGACCCCACACCTCCCCCCCTCCAGTCCATGCTATAATATATAATGTATGCTAATATATTCAATCATATATTTTGCACGTCTCCAATAAATATTTTATTGAGACAATTATTGCTTTATCCTGAAGGACTCTTCAAAGTCTTCGGTTTTAGATCTCTTAATTCAACGCAGTAGGAAGGTTAATAAGTTCAAAGATAATATTAATTGCATAAAAGTGGAAATCTTTTGAATGAAAGTATGGGGGGGGGCACAAAAAAAAAGTGATCTATGTACCGTTACTGATCCTCATTCCACAAAATAATAAAATAAAAATTATCGAAGCCTTAATCAAAGAAAACATTTCCTTGGTGAAAAATTGGTGTAAGTTTACTAGGCCCTGTATACGTCTACACCAAGATCTCTGTGGAAGAGAAAAAGAACTTATGCGCTATATTTTGATATTATCAACATTTATTCTTCAAACGTATTTATCAGTCAGATAGGTGGTCATATTAGCTTGTCAATAAGAATAGTGGCAACAGCATAATTAACTGTATGTGTTATAATAATATCAGATGGATAATAATACGCCTTAGATGGATGGACGGCGTAGCGGAGGATGCAAGGAGGATCCTGGGAGTCAGGGATTGGAAGGGAGCTGCCCAACGACGAGCAGACTGGCGGCAGTTGTTAGAGGATGCCAGTGACCAGTAATGGTCTGTCGAGCAATTGGAAGAAGAAGAAGAAGTTATAATAATAACTAAACTTAAAAGACAAATTAGGATAGATGAAAAAATTGCCACTTCTATCGGAATTATTTTATTAGAATACTACTTTCGAATGCCAAACATTTATCTCCAATTATAAAACATACAATAAATCCCAATTTTGCTTAACATCTAAATGAAAATAGCTATAAATTCAATAAAGACTAGAGAGTATAAATCAATTTGAAAACAGTCTAAAATTAAATATTTATGAATCATTAAAAATAATAAAATCGGTTAAAACCAATCCAGATTTTTGTTTAAATGGCCAGATGAACATTTCCAATGGCCCCATTTTAAATTTGTTTCTAATAGGAACGGAAAAATCCAATGAGTCATAGGAAAAATTACATGCTAAAACCCAATAAATTAACCTACCTGCCCCGTCCCTTTTCATGGATATTTTTCAGATCTCTCTTAGAACTCCTCGGGTGAGTACCAATATTTGATTTCTTGTTTTATATTTTCGAAAACATTAGTATATATAGTCCATGTACTGATGTGTTGAACATTTTGTATGTTTTAGAATTGAAAATGAATGTTTAGCATTCGAAACTAGTTTTCTAATAAAACAATTCTAATATAACTGGCAATTAATTCATCAATCCTAATTAAACTGATCCTTATATGCCATCACGCGTACCTCAAGTAATTAAAAGACAAAAAACAGCTCGTGGTTTTCGATCTCTCTAACAATTACTAGACATACGTTCAAAGCTCCCAATTGATTACAAAAGGCTCATTAGCCCAGTCAATAAACACAATGTAGAGTGCATGGAATATGCGATAATGATTGACTTCATAGCTTCGTTAGGAATAGTTAGTAAGAAGGTAAACATACTAAAAGTCCCAGCCACTGAGGGGTGAGCTAACGGCGGGTAGGGAGGGGAGAAGGTCCCAAATTTGTTTTTCGATTATATCTCGATAACAGTTGACTCTAGAAAAATATGTTTGAAATAAACATAAAAGCTAATTAAATTTCCTATAAAATTGATTATATATAAATTTGTCGTAATTCTAACCGCTTATGAGATATAAGTTATTGAAAATCGGTGATTTTCGGGAAAAAACAAATGTCACTTCGCTTTTTGTCAAACTTTTGCTTCTAATACGTTCCACAATCGTTTCTCAGAAAAAACGTCAAAATCAAAATTGTAGAGCAATTAATTTACTTTTATTTCATATATACGTTCTTGGTATTTGAAGCAAATGCTTAACAAAAAGTGAGGTAAACATTTTTTATTTCTAAAATTATCGATTTTTAATAACGTATATCTCGAAAACCGTTGGAATGTCGACGAATACGCATAGAATTATTTTATAGAAAATTTAATGAGCTTTAATTTTGATCTGCAGCATACTTTTCTAGAGTCCACTGTTTTCGAGATATATTCGAAAAACAAAATTGGGACTTTCTCCCCTCCCCACACCCTTAGCTCACCCCTAAGAGGCAGGGACGTGTAGTATTTTTACCTTCTAACTACCCCTAACGAAGCTGTGAAGTCAAAAATTATCACGTATTTCATGCATTTCACCACTCTTTATCTGTAGTCGCACTTCTCTAAGAAAACACGTTTGTTGGTACTCATTCCGAAACTAATTGTTCGATCCAAAATTTCTTTTTTTTTTATCTAAATGCTCCTTAAATTTACTATCAGGCCTTATATATGAAATTTTGATGTCACGTTATACACTCAAACCAGCCCACTGAATTTTTGAATATCGTCATACTTTGCCAAAACATACATATTTAGTGTTCAGGTTTGGGTGTATTATGCGACATAATCAAAATTTCATATATAGGGCCTGATAGTAAATTTCACCAGATTTTAGTTGAAAAAAATAAATTTTAGATCTGAAAAATAGTTTTGGAGTTATGGTGAACTCTATGCCAAAAAAACTTGGATTTCAAAATATTGTAGTAAGCTGTTTTTAACGTGCTGGTATGGGTATTTAATGGGTCTTGATCAAAATTTCATATATAGGTTCTTATAGTAAATTTAAGGAGCATTCAGATAAAAAAATTTTACGGCAGATTCCTCGTCAGAAATTTAATGGAAAATATTTTTTGTTATATAACCTAGACCTACCGTTTAGGAGCTATATTGATTCAATAAAAAAAGTCTCGTAATTTAAATAATTTAAAATCATATTTAGAGTTATCTGATGTATTCATTT
The DNA here is from genome assembly GCA_003667255.2 of Euschistus heros. NCBI lineage: Eukaryota > Metazoa > Arthropoda > Insecta > Hemiptera > Pentatomidae > Euschistus > Euschistus heros. Next base: position 206,910 of record RCWM02000803.1, on the reverse strand, counting down.
AATCAAAAAACTAGAGATAAAAAATAAATAATTACGTATAAATTAATATAATTGTATCTATTAAAAGGATGACCACACAACTCTTGAAGTACTAACTTCCATTCTCTGCCGCCAGACACCAGACCCATACTCCATGGTCAACTTCTCGCCTCCAAGTCGCCAAAGGGCCTAAGTTCAAAGAAAGGTAATCCCTAAACCCCACCGGCCCTCCACTTAATGAGGTAGTTATCCCAGGAGACTAGAAGGGGTGAGTGCCAACACTTAGGGGAAGTGGACACTAGGGTACAATGTAAAGGGGAGTTGCGGTCGGCTAGAACCACTCAAGCCCAGTTAGGGCAGGTAGGCTATGGTTAGGGTTAGGTTTATGCTTCGTTACTTTACAGCAATCAACCAAATAACTGTCTTTGGCTATATTAGTTTAACTTTATTATTATTATATTTATACTTATTTATATACATTTACAATTGTAGACTATATAAACATGTCAATTTGCGAAAAACTATAACAATAATAGAGAAGATAATCAGAGAAGCAGTCAAAGTAACAACACGTTTTAGAAGGAATTCTTTAATACGTGCCAACGTTTCGACCTGCGACTCCAGTCATCGTCCTTCTCACAAGTGTGGTTCGGTGGCCCTGAAGAAGGTCTGCAACGCAGGGCGAAACGTTGGCACGTATTAAAGAATTCCTTCTTTAACATGGTGTTACTTTGACTGCATCCCTGATTGATAAATAAATAAAGTCACTATACTTTTATCATTACAACAATAATATGTTAATAACCTTCAAAGAAACTACCAATCAGTAGCACTTTAATGAACATTCTAAATTAGAAGATCCCTAGGCCATCTCGTTTCAGACACTTAGGAATGTTATCGGGAATGAGTGGGAAACTTGAAAGACTAGTGGGTACGGCTGGGTATAAAGTTTAGCATGGAAGGATAGGTATATGGTTTGAGCCATATAAGCAACGCGTGGGATATTTGGTTCATTATGGATTGATAAGATTGTGACATAATAAAAAGCATTAAGAATTTTACGAAGGATTTTGGATTGTGAACATACAACTAAGCATGACTCCAGATTTGAGATAACTACACCAGTTTCTACTGAATGTCACGCCGTATTCCATTTTTTTTTTCTTAATTTTTTTGATATTTACAACTGTACAAAATAATATACATTAAATAAATGTGTAGATAGTGAATACTATGGCATGTAAATAACTTATGAAGAACTACTCAGTATTAGCACTTCAATAAAAAATCTACAATAGAAGCTCTCTAGCCCATCTTCTTTTCAAACGTCTCGGTGGATTATCAGGAATGCAGTGGGAAACAAGTTGGGAGAATAGTGGGTTGGAGTGGTTATGGAGCTTACTGTGAAATGATAGGTGTCTGATTTGGCTTAAGACATATGGAACATTAAGCTTTATGGATAAGTTTATTGAAGAAAAAGTAAGGAGCATTGAGGATTTTTTTTGAGGGATTTTGGATAGTAAGAATTGGATACGATATGAATTGGATGGTTTAGTGGTGCCCCAGAGCTCAACTCCGTACAAGAATATTTTGTAATTAACTAGAAGCTTTGATTGTTTGTGTACTAGATTTTGGAGAAGTGGAAATTGAAGGAAAGTTACTTGTCGTTTTAGTCTTGTATGTGGATTTCAAGTAAGACGTTTGTCCAAGTGGAGTCCAAGGTAGCGGATCTGTTCAACAGGGATTAGTGGAATATCATTAAAAGATACTGTACGTTTACGACGAAGGATGAAGATTATTTTATGAGATTTGTTTGGATTTATTTTAATTCTCCAATATTGAGACCATTCTTCAAGATTTTTGATATTAAATATAAAGTATTGTGATAAATGGATCGTTACTTATTGATAGCACAAATTCATCATCAGCGTACGCACATTATCAAAGCAAGGTTTGCTGATTTTATTCATCTTTCTCTGTAAGGCATGTCTCAACGGAAATTTATTGTTATGACAACTATAGTCTAGTGAAAAAAAAAAAAAAGTTATAAATATGTGAATCAAATATCAATATAACATACAAATGCTCTCAGAAATAACTTTATTCCTTAATTATGCCATTAATCCACATAACAACATTATAAGTTGGGAATAACTTCACTTATAGAATGAATAAGTTGTAAATCGATGTATGAATGTGTATGATAATTTTGCAATAAATAAATTAGCTGCAAGGAATAAATATGAAAAATAAAGAGAATATTAAAAATAAATTACAAGAGAAATATCTTTACGAGCTGATAGAGGCGGAAGAGAGCCTCGCTCGCCTTGGACAGTTTATTTTTTTGTTTTTTTCCGAGCGTAGGAGAATACGTTATTGCACCTTTATAGTCTTCTGATCTTTAGAAATATTGGAAATTAATTGATAGTATGATTAATTTTACAAATCGAAAACTATCAATTAATTTCAAGCTTCCCATATATATATTAAGGATTATGGTTTTAAAATATATAATATAAAATTAAGAGACTTAAGAAGAAACGGATCGTGGTTTTCTACTATGTCAATTTTAGACTAGACAAGAAAGGTATCACTATCGACGGGGTGGCTCCACCATATTGGCCCAACCCGCAATGCACTATGAGATCGATTCCGTCTTCGTGTTTCATCTGTTAGGATTGATGAATTAATTTCCATTTCTATTGAGATTATTTATTAGAAAACTAGTTTCGAATGCTAAACATTCGTCTTCAGTTCTAAAACATACAAAATTGTTTCAACACATCAGTACTATGTTACATAGATTATATATACTAAAGTTTTTAAAAAGGTAAGACAAGGAATCAAACATGGGCACTCACCTTAGAGGTAACTAAAACAGAAATGGATCTCTCACTGAATTCGTGAGAAGTAGAAGGGGGCAGGTTGGTTAATTTTTTATTTACAATAGGGTTTCCCTTAGGACTCATTGGATTTTTCCGTTCCTATGGGAAATAAATTTAAAATGGGGCTATTGGATATGTTTATCTGATCATTTAAACAAAAATCTAGATCGGTTTTAAACGATTTTATTATTTCCTACGATTTTATCATTATTACCTACCTGCCCCCTTCTACTTCTTACGAATTCAGTGAGAAATCCACTCCTGTTTTAGTTAACTCGAAGGTGAGTGGCCATGTTTGATTTCTTGTCTTACCTTTTTAAAAGCTTTAGCATATATAATCTATGTAACATAGTGCTGATGTGTTGAAACAATTTTGTATGTCTTAGAACTGAAGATGAATGTCTAGCATTCGAAACTAGTTCTCTAATAAAATAATCTCAATAGAAGTGGCAATTAATTCACCAATCCTAATTGTATTGATCCTTCTATACCATCATGCGTACCTCAAGTGGTAGCTCTTTTAGCCCTGTCGAATTATATATCGAATTTCACAACAACGCATGTATCTATTATTTTTCAATAAGTTGTTAGGGCTCATAAAAGTAGTTAAAATCCATGTTTACATACCTAAAAACCTGGAGCGATTTTTGTAGTATTCGAAAAATCGTGATTGCGAATGATCGTGCTATTGGCATAGCATATTTACAATATTAAAGAGCAGTATATGTGTGACAATTAAATTGTAGTTGCAACTCTGTAAATTGATTGGTTGCGGAAATACAGCTCTCCAAAAAATGGTGATTTTTCACAAAATTTTACATTTTCCTGTTAGAATCAAGTTCTCGGCCATATAGGACCGACATTCTACTTTCTCATTTTATTAATTATATATATATATATATATATATATATATATATATATATATATATATATATATATATATATATATATATATATAATGTGTGTATAAAAAATATATATGAACTTTTTATTAAATAAGTGAAATATCCATGCCTGCACGCTAAATGTGTATGTTTAGACAAAATATGACGATTTTGAAATGTTCAGTGGGTTGGCGTGGGTATTTCATGAAGTTTAATCAACATTTTATATTTAGGAACTGGTAGTAAATTTAAGCACCTTGAAATGAAACAAAGAGATTTCGGATCGAACAAATAGTTTCAGGGTTATAGCGAGAAATCTGCTAAACAAAATATGGATTTCACAATTGTGCGAGGTTGTGAGCGTGCTGGCATTCGTGACCTCTTCGAAATTTCATACATGGTGTCTGATAGTAAATTTAACTAGCTTTTAGATGAAAGTAATAGGGCGTATAAAAAAAAAAAAAAAAAAAAAAAAAAAAAAAAAAAATGACCGTTTTATCAATTAAAATTCTGTAAATATCTTATTGCTATTTATTTTTTACCAATACTTAATAATCCCTTTAGAGCACTCTCTAAGCTTGTTTAATAACACTGGACTTATTAAAAACAAATCCTCAGTTCAGTTATTTATTTCAAAGAAACATGATGACAGTGTCCTACGAAATTCTCGTAATTTTAAGACATTACTGTCTTAAAAAAAAAAAAAAAATTCACAGCCGCTCAAGCAGCTCGTAAATTATTAAATATGAAGAGGAAGGTGTCCTTGAAGAGCGCACTGCGCGGCGTTGGTTTGAAAAATTTAGAAGTGGAGATACGACGTTGGAAAGGAAGAAGGGCTACGGGCAGCCATTAATGGACATTGATGAGGTTCTGAAGGAAGCTGTTGAGTCAAATCCATCCACAACTACTTGCGAACTTGCCAGTGAGTGTGGTGTGTCGAAAGCTACTGTTAGTCGCCATCTTCTCTTCATGGGAAGGGACCTGTAGACTAGTCCCTCAAGAACTTACTCCTCAACAATCAGTAGAAACGTTTACAGAACTTCATGGGTTTGAACTCCTGCCTCATCCACCATATAGTCCAGACCTCGCACCTTCGGATTACTACTTGTTTCGATCCATGGCCCATTTTCTTCAAGAAAAAAATTTGATGATTTTACGGAAGTTGAAAATGCTGTCCAAGAGTTCTTTGACAGCCATCTAAAGGAATGGTTTCAGCGTGGCGTCGAGCAATTGGCTAGCAGATAGGTAATGACGGTAGATAACAATAGACTATACTTTGAGTATTAATTGTATTTTATATCAAAGAAATATTAATACAAATATTTGTTTAAGAAACGGTCATTTTTTTTTTTTATACGTCCCATTATATTCTGACATAATGCAGATTGCAAACTTAATTAGTAAGTACACATTACAAAGCTTAAGCCTCTTAATCTCAATTAACCATTTGGGATCGGATAATTGCTTCAAAGCATTTCAATTAAAGGGACAAGCTTACAATTAACATTACATAATCACCTATAAAAGCTAAATGATTTATGTAATTTATCATTTAAAAATTCGCAACATTAATTTATTGTGTGTAAAAAACGATACTTTGAAAAAAAACAAATGAATAAATAAAACAAATAATTGCACAGATGTATCGCTAACGAATTTACATATATTTGCCTGTATTGGCTGATGCAACAAAGGCTAGACAAACCTGTTATAGTAATATTCCCATGATAGATATAATTGTTTCTTTACAATTTATGCATAGCTATCGAATATATTTCCTTCAAGCAATTATTATGATATTGCGCAATGCTCGAACCAGGGCCTCGGTGAACCGGCGCCAGGGAGAGCCTAATTGGTATATTGCTCAAGAGATCATGTGCACTGACCAACGTCAGCTGTGAGTATCTCGTGTCAGGTCGGGGGAATGCAGTGATATTAGAAAGAGAAAAAAAATGTACAACGTGTAATATTTTTTAGAATACTTAAACCGTTTGAGATTTAATTTATCGGAATAAAAAAAAACAAAACATCATATACAGGGTGTCCAAGGGGTGTCCAAAAAGGGTGTCCAAAAAGAGTATCGGGTATATGTTACTTCGATAAAACAAAAACTACTTAAAATTAAAAAAATAAACAGTATTGTTAACTATTACAATATAAAGTGGGAAATTATTTGGAAAAGATGATGTTATCTAAATGGTGACCGTTATGCTCCTGGCACTCTTCTAATTGAACGAAGATTGGCGATCACATGCTGACACACAGCTCTCGATATTGCTGCCATTTCTGACTTGATGTTTTGCTTCAATTGCGTCAGGTTCGTTGGATTATTCTCACAGACCTTACTTTTAAGGCATCCCCATGCAAAATACTCAAGAGGACTAAGGTCGGGACTTCTGGGCAGGCCCGGAACTAGGGAGAGGCAGAGGGGGCACGTGCCCCGGGCGGCAGATTTTAGGGGGCGGCAATATCGGGAAAGTTTATAAGAAAAGAGAGTTATTAATAACTTTTTCAAAACAATAATAATACAATGAATATTGTTTAATTTTATTTCATTTTTCTTCATAATTTATAAACTTTATTATACTGTAATAAGGAGGTATTGTATTTTATATTGTGTAGGAGGGTGGGGGGAGGGGGCGGCACACTGATCTTTTTCCTCCCTGACAAATCTCCTAGTTCCGGCCCTGCTTCTGGGAGACCAGTTGATGTTACCCCTAGCGAAATGACCTTATAATAATTCGTTAACAGCTTCCATTGCATGATTTGATGTATGTCAAGTGGCCCCATCTTGTGGAAATCTTGAAATTCCTGTCCAATAACAGTAACATAACAGCAATATCGAGAGCTGTGTGTCAGCATGTTATCGCGAATCTTTGTTCCCGATTAGAAGAGTGGCAGCAGCATAAAGGTCACCATTTAGATAACATCATCTTTTCCAAATAATTTTCCACTTTATATTGTAATAATTAACAATAAACTTCTTTCTTTTTTTTTTTATGTAGCTTTTGTTTTATTGAAGTAACTAATACTTGATACTCTTTATGTACACCCTGTAGAACAGATATATTCCATGCACCACAATTCACGACCAGGAAGAAATATGCATCAGGAGTTATAATTGAATCAGAAGGTGGCTTACAAACTCATAAGTACCCAAAAGGATACTGTTTTTCAGATCTCACGATTTTTGGCGGCCTAAGGACATCCTTGGCCACTTTCCTTCCCCACTTATAATTAGTTTCGTCTTAAAAAATACTATTATTTTTTTTTTCAAGATTTAAAGATAAGAACAGTTTTCGTCTTTATGGATACTATTCTAAGATGGCGGAAGGACATCTATGGGTCACATATATATTATATTTCATTCTTAAGGATAATGCTATGAAATATTCCATGATTTAACAGGTTTTAACCCTACACTTCCCAGGGCCTGGTTGAACAATTTTTAAATTTTTGTTTTCTAAAATCCTTTATTTTGTTATCCAAAAAGTGACATTTTAATGAATTCTATAAAAATTAATGAATATTTTTTTTGCAAAAATATGGTGGCACCTCCAGGAGCCTCTGGGATTTCAAATCCGGCACCCCTAGGTGCCAGCAATTTTTTAGAATTAGATTTCAGTTGGAAAATTAGGAAATATGAATAGGAATTATGTGCTTCAACATTTATTACTTTATTAGATGTACATTTGTGTTTCATACAGAATACTAATAAGTAATAATAAAAATACAAAACAAATTTATGCATGATACATAATATTTTAGCATTGGTTACAAATTTCAAATTCGAATTGATCACATTATTATTATCATTGCAAAAATAATGAATGAGTAGAAAAACACAAGAAAAAGTAGGAAAATTGGGTAGTTTAGGTAATTTATAAAAATAAAAAAGAAGGAAAACGAGAAATCTTGAGATAATTAGATGGTGAATGAAGTGGTCACAATATCCCAGAGGCACCTCAGGGTAGGGTTGGGCGATAGTCGATGGTTAGCACTATCGATATGCCGATACTATCGGTTGAGAACTATCGATTGCTATCGATAGTTTTTCGATAGTTTCTTTCTTTCTTTCAAAGCTATTCAATAAAGAATTTCAACTAATTTAATTAAATTCAATTATCTACTTACTATTTGAAATTTGCAGGATTATAAATTATAAGATTATATCATACAGATGAGAGAAAAAAACTAATTTATTTAAATTTTAAAAAAAGGTATTTACAATTTACAGTATTACAATAATAATGAAAAAAATCTAATCTTCAGAAAAGAAAAATAACGAAATAGTTAATTTCAAGAGTCAAGTGTGCTCCTTGAGCAACATGTTTCCCGAAGGAAAAACTAGTATTTCTGCTCTTATTTGAGCTCTAGGAACTCCGAATTCAACTTCAAAAGAACTCGACACTGGACAGAGACAGATCAGCATAATTCCGAGAGTTTCTAAAAGATCTATCGATAGTCGGCACTATCGATAGTGACCATCGATAGTCGGCACTATCGATAGTGACCATCGATAGGCATGGCCTATCGATATATCGATATTAACTATCGACTATCGCCCAACCCTACCTCGGGGTCCCATCGGCTCTTTTTCCTCATTTTCCAACTAAATAATTTTACAATTATTTTTAAATTAAAGCCCCTAGACAATAAATAGAACTTTCTTTAGCAGAACCCATTAAAAATATTCATTGTAACTTACGTTTTTACTGCCATAATTCTGAAAAGTACCAAGGTCCTGCACACCTGCCTGATTGCTGGATAACATGACTTTTAACTTGTAAACAAAAACACTAGCGTAACCAAGTGTGGGTTCCATGAAATAAAACTGCAACTTAGTTCACGTGGATACTATCAGAGAAAAATCATGCCAAAAACATGATATCATAAGAAAATAAACACATTTAAAAAGTAGGCACCCACAGGTGCCTCTGGGAACTGGAGGGTTAAAGAAGTCCGAAGAATGTTGCGCCATTGCTGTGCTTTTAGTTTTCGCCCTCCAGGAAACTATCATGAAATATTCCAGGATTTAACGATTCTAAGATGGCGGAAGGATACTCTGCCATGGTTAACGCATTGTTAAGTTGAAGGAAGTTTTTCGACACTAACGAACCTTTCCCGTCGAAAGTTTTTACTTAATTGTAGCGGGATTAAGAGATGGTACCTTACGCCCAAAAGGATACCGTTTTTCATTGGATAATAGCGCCACTCATCCATATCCAACTAAAAATATTTGATAAGCGTCATAACAGCATGTCTTGTGAGCAATGTTGACAATAAGTAAAGCTACTAACAATCTTAATTGATGGATCTTGTCGGGTACATTTAGGATCGACAAGACTTGCAGTACCAAGCTGGTGCATTTCTGGTAAAAATTGAAATTTTTTGAAACTCATCTCGTTTTTTGAAATTCATACGGGCCAAATTTTGATGTTCCATTCAACGGAAACAGCTTAACTTAATACAACAGCTAAATTAAACCCACTAGGTTATAAGGTTAAGCGGAAAATAACGTATTCGGGTACGTTTTCAAAACTGACGCGCACAAACATTTCTTCAAGGACTTCTCCGCGAAAACACGTATAACTCCGAAACTATTTGTTCGATCCATCTAAAAGCTGGTTAAATTTACTATTTAGTCTCACATATGAAATTTTTATCAAGCCCCGTAAAATACAAATGACAGGACGATAAAAAACGCATACTGTTGTGAAATCCAAGTTTTTTGCCACATTCTTAATTATAACTCCGAAACTACTCGTATGATCCGAAATTCCCTTCTTTTATCTCGAAGCTGGTTAAATACAATTTAAGCCCAAATGTATGAACTCCTTTTTTTCTATAATCTGGTAAAATTAACAAACAAATCCCATATATGAAATCTTTATTATTCCCCGTAAAATACCCATGCCAGCACGCTAAAAAAAACAGCAAACTTTTGGAATTCACACCAAAACAATTTAGACCTAATGAGTGTAATTTAGCTGTTGTATAAACTTCAGCTGTTGAAAGTTGAACATCAAAATTTCGCTAATTCAAATCATTGGGGTGGCAAGACTTAGTAATCCTAATTTTACGTTCTTCCGTTGAATAAATGTATACATACATATATATAATTCCTCTAGTTATATATCATTAATGTATTTATAGATGTATATATTCAAACATGGACGCAAGAGTGAAATGTTTATCAACTGGCATCAAGTCGCTCCGGTATTTACATCAACGGATAACAACATTCCAGCCTGGAGTGGAAGATTTTGGAATATTAAGTACTAGAGAACTTCTCCTGGAGAAAGATATATGGTATTCTTTATTGTATAACATCTAATATGGAAAGTTTGAAGATGGGAAATAAAAATAGGTCTTCCTAATAAGATTTAAAATGATTGTGAAAATGGTGGAAAGCATATTAATTTTTTTAATATTGGAATTTATTCTCTAACACTAGTCCAGACAACGAGGAAAAATAGGAAAAAAGGATAGAAGTTAAGGTGAATACAGACTACTCTGACGTGACGTGGGCCCACGTCATAATGCGTGGGATATTAAATCTAACACAGGGTTTTGGGTGGTTGCGTTCATATTGGGCTGACGTGACGTGGGATCACGTGGGATAAGGCAATCTGACGCCACACGCCATCTGACGCGTGGGAAGGATATCAAAAGTTTTAGATTTTCGTCAGATATGGGAAGGCGTCAGAAGAGTCAAGAGGCTTCCTCTGTGGAATAGTGTAATGTTTCGCCCTTATAAATTTGTTTGTACGTAGGTATGTAGCTTGAATATCAGATAATCGGTAATCCCTACACCCCCACATTAAAAAATATATTTACTGATCCTTCACCCTTATAAAATTGTTTGTATGTAGGTATGAAATTGAGCATCAAATTTTACGAAAATCGTTTGAATTTTAATCCCCTCCCCCTCTCCCACGTCCATTAAAAAATAAAATAAAAATTAATACAGTGATGTTTCACCCTCATAAAATTGTTGGTATGTAGGTATGTAACTCGAGTATCAATTTTTTCGAAAATCAGTTGAATTCCGATTCCTCCTCCCCCCTGTTGCCAACCTCGGGAAAAAAAAAAAAAAAAAATGTTCTACCCTTATAGAATTATCGGTATGTAACTTGAATATCAAATTAAACGGGTATAGAGATGAAGTTTACACATCAAGTCGACACGCTTTCCGGACGGAATACGCGGCCTCACATTTTAGCTCCAGAATTTAGACCTACACGCTTTCTTCACGCTTTCCTGTTTGAGGCTCTTTCCGTACGGAAAGCGTGTATGTGTAAAGGCAACTATTGATAGGAAAAAGTATCAATCAATATCAAATATAACCAGACATGATTATAACAGATATTTATGATCTAAATTAGGTTATAGTTTTTGTCATTCTGTTATAGCACTTAAACCGCTCTTCATATTCTATTAATTGAGGCATTAAATTTTGTAACTCCCCAAATTCCCCTCGCCCCATGTTGATAGGATGGACCCATTCTCTAGACGAGTAAATGGATGCAATACACAAAGCAGCCATTTCTTCTTCTTCTTCATATTAAATTAAATTAATTGGATTAAACAGTTCTAAGAGAAGCAAATCCGATCGAACGTTGGCTGAAACCGAAGAATCAGCACTTCGACACATACAAACGCAATGATTAGGCGAAAAAAAAAAAAAATGGGTGGAGTTCTTATAGCTATTTTTCGGTTTTTATCTATATTTTATTTCTGCTTGGGCCATAAAAAAATTCAAATGTCAAATGTTGATACCCCTGATATGTAGATAAGTATGCAAGTTTAGATCAAAATATGTAAAAATATGCATTTATGGCATAATATGCACAAATATGCAAACTGAAAATAGCTCTAATTGATTCCAAATGCCTCAAAACACATATATTTTGATAATATCAGATGTTTTAGTTAGTTAGGAGAAATATGCAAATTCACAGCCCTACTAATCAGTAACTACTTTTCATATATTATCATGATATTTATTATGTAAAACCAATAGGCAATGAGTATAGATATTTTATAGATATTAATATTTTATAATATATACTTGCAAACAAGATACTACTCATAAAAATTAAATTTTTTTTTCTCCCATTTAAAAAAAATAGATAGGGAAAAAAAGATTTTTCATTCACTTGTCGGGAATTTCACTTTTAGAAGTTATTTTTTCCCTTAGTTAGTTTTTTGTATTTTATTACCTACTTTATCCAATGATAGAATACAGGTTTGTAAGAGTAAATAAACTTTTTTAAAAAAATAGTGATAGGGCGAATTTAATAAAATCACTTTTTTTCCACATTTCAGTTACTGTGAGCCGCACAGTGGTTCAAGGGCGAAAAAACCCTAAATACATCATGTCTACATTTTGTAATTTTTTTTTTTTGAGGTGTGATGCATATGTAATGTTTCTTCCCTATTGTTTTGCTTTTTAAACCAGTAGCAAAATCCCGAAAATACGTACTAATTTATATACGAGAAAATTTTTACATGCCAGTATATAGATTTATTTTTTCTGAGAAAAGTTTTACAACTCATTTTGACAAAGAATACAGCAAAAAGAGACAGAATTGAAACTGGTTTCAAATTATAACGCAATTTCAAAGAATACCGAGTTGTTTTAAAAAAATCATAGTTTTTTTTAGTTTTTTTTTTTTGTTTTTGATTTTGATGATATTATTAACTTATTTATAATCAACTTATTTTTAATGCTGTTCTTCGATTGTTCTTTTGTCAGATATACCTAACAGAGGAAGCTAAAAAAATAATAAAGTAAAAAATAGTGAAACCGGGCGTCTTTGTTCTTACACTCAGTGTCAAAATGTTAGACACACCCTTGTAAATAAGGAACACATTTGATTATTTCTTTATTTTTTATTAATTTTTTTTTAAAAAAGCTTGAAGTATTGAGATGTTTGAAAAAGAGACAGAATTATCAGACCTTGTTGAATATTCAAATCCACTAATAGTAAAAATTTAAATTTTATATGCGTCAAAATGATAGACACGTTACGGTTTTCTTGATCTTCTAGAGGTTAAGACCAATAAATACTATTTCGACTTTAGAGCTGCGTTGAATATGCATGAATGACACATCTAAGCACTTCAATCATAGGGGAAACTTATTGCATTTAACAAGAAGAGCGTCGTTTGATATCATCTTTAGAGAGGATGTGATGAGTTCTAGAGAGGCCACACACCACAAGAAATGTCCAATTTTACACTTTCAAAAAATAGAAACATGATTCCGATTTTATTTTTAGAATAGCTGGAATCGATACATCCCTGTTGACCACTTATTGTATAAAACAATATTGACATTACCATCCCAGGCACTCCAATCCCACATTATAAACCTTCAAGAATGGAGTCAAAAATGAAGAATTAAAATAAATCCCATCAAATAACCTTTACTCTCCTTCGTAAACCTACGACATCCTGCCCTACAGTATCCTTTAATGATATTCCTCTAATCCTTGTTGAACAGATCCGCTACCTGGGACTCCATTTGGACAAATGTCTCACTTGGAATCCACATACGAAACTAAAACGACAAGAAACGGCCCGTCATTATAGACTACTCCAACATTTACTAGACAAACGATCAAAGTTCCCAATTAATTACAAAAGCCTCATTTACATAACAGTAATTAGAACAATTTGCACATACGGAGTTAAGCTTTGGGGCTCCACTAAACCACCCAATTCATCTCGTATCCAATCCTTACAATCCAAAATCCTAAATTCCCCTTACTTCGTCACAAACAAACTTATCCACAAAGATCTTAAGATACTATACGTTTCTTACGTAGCTCAAACTAGATATCTATCCTTTTCATAGCAAACTTCACAACCATTCAAACCCATTAGTATCACAACTTGCTTCTTATTCCATTCCAGATAACCCTCTGAGGCGCCTGAAAAGAAGATGGCCTTAGAACCTTTTAATATAGTACTTCACTATACAGAACCTTTATAAGTGCAACAAATGGTTACCTATATGGACATACGGAGTTGAGCTTTGGGGCTCCACTAAACCATCCAATTCTTCTCTAATCCAATCCTTACAATCCAAAATCCTTCGGAAAATCCTTAATGCTCCTTACTTTGTCACGAATAAAGTTATCCATAAAGACCTCAATGTTTCATATGTTTAACCCAAACCAGATACCAATCCTTTCATAGTAAACGAATCCATTAGTCTCCCAACTTGCTTCTCATAGATTAAATTAGGCGAAAATGAAGTTTCAATATCATAGTACAAACTCGATTATATTCAAGCAGTGAAATGCTACAGAAGTCGACAAACAAAGACATCCATACAAAGAAATATTCTCTCAAACGTAAACAGTTTATTTGTCTACAGAGGTAATTTAATGAAAACGTGATATCCTGCGTTAATTCCCAAACAACCTCTAACTACAACAGGGGAAGGTTTCAAAAAGAGTGGTTATATTTAAACTGCAGTTGGCTGATAAGAGATTTATTCACACCATCAGGCAAATCTAATTTTAACAATCCAACAAGACTCAAAAGACAGGAAACTGTTCATCGTTTTCGACTTCTTCACCATTTACTAGACAAACGTTTCAACATCACGATTAAGTACAAAATACTCATTTATATATCAGTAATTAGACATATGGAGTTGAGCTTTAGGGCTCCACTAAACCATCCAAATAATCTCGTATCCAATCCTTGCAATCCATAATCCTTCGAAAAATCCTTAATGTTCCTTATTATGTCACAAATATACTTATCTATTAAGACCATTATGTTTCATGTGTAGCTGGTTTAGCCCAAACTAGATACCTATCCTTTCATAATAAACTCCATGACCATTCTAACTCACTAATCTCTCAACTTGCTTTTGATTCTATTCCTGATAATCCTCCGAGGCACCTGAAATGAAGATGGCCGAGGGACCTTCTTATATATTTTTTTTTTTTCTTTTTATTGAGGTGCTACTAGTGAGTGGTTCTTCACATGTTATTGACAAGTCATTGTAATAATTTCCTCAAATTTACTTATTGTATTTATGTATATAGTAGATGTATCTATGTATGGTTGTAAATATCAATAAATATTATTAAAAAAACCGATTCTACTCTAAAATTATGAAATGGCAAAACATGTTGGTAGCCACAATTAATTAATGTCACAATCTATATCTGTTAAAATAAAGGGCAAGAGTTTGTTTCTAAAATTTGCTCTAAGAGCGAAGGCAGCCGCCGAAGTAATGTTTGCTACACTTAGTTTCGTGTTGCCTCATCCAGCGTAGAGCTCTGATTGTAAAGAACATATCACATTAAGACATTACCATATTTAACAGGAGGTATTGTAAATACAGACCGCACGTCATATTGGCGCGACGTAAACACTATTCTAAACTATTTCAGACAAAACAGATGGTCTAGACAGTTCCTTAGGGTCAGCAGTGCTTACAATATATCTAAGGTTGCCAAGAAGCTGCCTGTTTAGACTGTGTTGGGGTAGAACTTGCCGTCTTACCCGGTTGTAAATCATATGAGGAGCATGCGGCAGTGTATTGCAGTATAGTGTAGGGCCTTTCTTGGGAAGTGGACGTCAGTTCTAGGAGCACAATCCTATGTAAACGACATTTTTTTTTACAAAGGAAAATGTTAGGAATAGAAAGAAGAATACTAAGAAAAGTTTACGGACTAAAGAAGACACAAGAAGGCTTTAGGTTGTGACCTGATAAGGAAATATACAAAGAAATAAATGATTTGGAAACGGACATATGAATAATAGCCCAGTCAAATAAGCAGATTTATACAGCAAATCTCGGAAAGGAAGCAATGAAGCTGTATTTTTTGCATATACCTTTGTTTTGGTTTTCTAAATAAGTGGTTAAAAGTCACTGATCTCAGCACGTTAGCATAATTAGATATTATAGGTCAAAGGTCACAAAAATCAGTTTTTTCAAATATCTCGATTTCTATCCACCGGCCGTCAATCAAGAAGATATAAAACTTGTAGATAATTATACTCTCTATAATTTTGTTTCTATTCATTTTGTTTTTAGGATTAACCGTTTTCGAGATATTGCGCAGAGAAGGAGAAGCGGGCACCTGTTCGGGCAAACAATTGCTTCTCGTGCCTTCGGCAATTGTTTCTCAGAAATATTGTCAGAAACAAAGTTGTAGAGCGTTAAATTTAATTTAATTTCATATATACGTCTCTGGCATTTCAATCAAATGTTTGACAAAAAGTGAGGTAAAAATATTTTCTCTCTATAATTATTATTGAGAGTTGGACAAATATTTATAGAAACAATTTTATAGCAAATTTTTTTAGCTTTAATATCGATTATAGTAGATTATTTTTCTAGAGTCCACGGTTTTCGAGATATATAATCGAAAAACCTAAAAATGGGACCTTCTCTTCCCCCACCGTAAACTGGGGATTCTATATATATCTCTATATAGTATGTATGAAATTAACGTAAATTTAACGCTCTACAACTTTGTTTCTGACAATATTTCTGAGAAACGATTGTCGAAGGCACTAGAAGCAATTGTTTGTCCGAACCGGTGCCCGCTTCTCCTTCTCCGCGCTATATCTCGAAAACGTTTAATCCTAAAAACAAAATGAATAGAACCAAAATTATAAAGAATATTACTATCTGCAAGTTTTGTAACCTTCTCTGATTTTTTAGAGATCGATGACTTTTTACCCCATATTTAGAAGACGAAAAAAAAAAGGTATATGCAAACATTCAGCTTCATTGGTTCATTTCCGAAGTGAAATCCTTATTTGACTGGGCTATAAGAAGATAAACGTTCTATGGGCATATGGTGAGGATGCACCCAAAGAGATTGAATAGAGAAATCTTCTATGAAATGAGAGGAAACAAGAGTGCAGGAGAGTATATCAAACAGATGAAGGAAAAAACTGAGAGAATTATGAAAATTAGTGACGATAATGATATTCCCGTGGTCTCTATGGCCGTTACGTGAAAAAAAAAAATTAAAAATATATAAAACAATAAAAAATTATGTTAACTAAAAATTAATCAACAACTTACAAATACATATATATCGGAAAAAATAAAATTCTATCTAGGTTCAATTCTGTTATCTACGCCCAATGATTGAAAATAGCGAAAAGCGAAAGAGAAGATAAAAAAAGACAAACTAACAGAAGGAAAGCTATTGGTATGCTAATTTCTGTCAGAATATACGAAATACAGGAATTATAATTCATAGCTCAATAACAAAAGAAAACAGCCATTACGAAAGTATAATACGGACCCAATAATCGAATAGACATTAACAAAATATGAATCAGGCAATGAAAATTGAAGTCAAAATGTATCTTATCTCGAATGGTAAATTAAGCGAAATTGGTTACTCTGATTTGAAAAGGTTTAATGAAGATCTAGTAGCTCTGAAATTAAATAAAATTTTGTAAAAATACAAACTAGTTAGGAATTAGGTCGCAAAATGAACATGCGAAAACTTGTAGAAAATAATGATCCAAGAAGCATTTAAGTAATGGGGCGTATAAGAAAAAAATGACCGTTTTTTAAACAAATATTTGTATTATTATTTCTTTGATATAAAATACAACTAATACTCAAAGTATAGTCCATTGTTATCTACCGTCATTACCTCTCTGCTAGCCAATTGCTCCACGCCACGCTGAAACCATTCCTTTAGATGGCTGTCAAAGAACTCTTGGACAGCATTTTCAACTTCCGTAAAATCATCAAATTTTTTTCTTGAAGAAAATGGGCCATGGATCGAAACAAGTAGTAATCCGAAGGTGCGAGGTCTGGACTATATGGTGGATGAGGCAGGAGTTCAAACCCATGAAGTTCTGTAAACTTTTCTGCTAATGATTAATGATAAGTTCGTGACGGACCAGTCTACAGGTCTTTTTCTTCTTCCCCATGGAGAGAATATGGCGACTAACAGTATCTTTCGACACACCACAATCCCTGGCAAGTTCGCGAGTACTTGTGGACGGATTTGACTCAACAGATTCCTTTAGAACCTCATCCATATCCATGGCCGCCCGGAGCCCTTCTTCCTTTCCAACGTCGTATCTCCACTTTCAAACCAACGCCGCGCAGTGCGCTCTTCAAGGACACCTTCCCCTTCATGTTTAATAATTTCAGGAGTTGCTTCAGCAACTATGATTTTTTTTTTTTTTTTCCAGTAATGTCTTAAAATTGCGAGAATTTGGTAGGACACAGTCATGTTTCTTCTTTGAAATAAATAACAGAACTGAGGCTTTTTTTGAAGAAGACCAGTTTTAGTAAACAAGCTTAGAGAATGCTCTAAAGGTATTACTAAGTATTGGTAATATCCAGACTTTTAATACTGGAATTTGATATAACGCCCTATTATTTTTTAGACTATAATGAAAATAATTAATAACCCAGTAACTAATAAAGGAAGTATCGATTAAACTAAATATAAAGCAGGCCTTGATAGATAACATCGATGTTGCAATCGATGTCCAGCGCCATCTTAAAGAGGCATTTAATCGAGGTGACGATGATGAGGGCCATTATCACCAAATTAGAACTCGAAGAACAATAGACTGAAAGGGACCAATAAAAAGGAGAAAAAACAAAAGAATAGCAGTGACGCAAATAACGAGTGATTGATAACAAATAAATAACAGGAAGACACCGTTTTGATCAAGACACCTGCGCTATCCCGTGGGCAGTGGCATTTAGTGAAATAAATGCGTCGCCATCTTCGTCATGTTCTATTTCTAAGTGTAATATTACCATAATTTATAATGATACTTTGAAAAAAACAAAACAGTAAATAAACTTAATATTTTTAAAAATAATATTTAATACCTATGTAGTCCAGTCATTGATAGATGAAATGAGGGGTGTAGAGTGCATAAAATATTCGATAATTTTTTACCTCAGGGCTTCGTTTGAAGTAGTTAGAAGGTAAACATACTAAAGGTCCTCGCTCCTGGGGGGAGAGCTAACGGTGAGGGGAGGGGAAAAGTTCCATTTTTTTGGTTTTTTGATTATATCTTGAAAACAGTTGACTTTAGAAGAATATATTTCAAATAAAAATTAAACCTAATTAAATTTTCTATAAAATTGTTTATATACATATTTGTTAAACTTCCTTCCGTTTTCAAGGTACACGTTAATGAAAATCGATAATTTTTGCAAAAAAAAATTTTTACCTCACTTTTGGTCAAACGTATTGCTTTAAGTGCCAGAAACGTTTATATGAAATTAAAGTTAATTTACCTAATGCTCAACAGTTTTTCTCGAAAATTATCGATTTTCAATAACGTTTATCTCGAAAACCGTTTAAATTTCGACAAATATTTATTGAAACTATTTATATGAAATTTAATTAGCTTTAATTTTTATTTGAAACATATTCTTCCAGAGTTAACCGTTTTCGAGATATAATCGAAAAATCCAAAATGGGAACTTCTCTCTCCCCACCCTAAGCTCACCCTCCAGAGGCAAGAACGTTTAGTATGCTTACCTTTTAACCTACTGCCCTGAGGTAAAAAATAATCGCATATTCCATGCATTCTACAATTTGTTTATTGACTGGACTAAGAGCAGACTGAATGTAAAGACGAAAGTGGAAGTGAGAGTTGGTTAGTTAGGTTAATAAATTTTGTTCCCTATATATAGTCAGGTAAATAGGAAGTCCTTTAGGTTTTTCCTATGAATGGTCGGTTTTTCTTATTTTTTACATTTTTAGAAACTTAATATTTATAAACTGTATTGTAGAGTGTTGATATTTTGAATTGTTTGTGTTTTTAGAACTGATGATGAATATTTATCATTTTAAACTAGTATTCAAATAAAATAATCCCAATAGAAGTGGCAATTAATTCATCTATCCTTATTGCATTGATCCTTCTATACCATTAATGGTGTGTACACAATGCTTGATTTCTTGTCTTACAATTTTAAATAATAATATATATATAGAATAGAATAGAACAGAATAGAAAGAAAACTTTATTCTGGGACAAAGTCCCTTAAGAATGACATTAAATAATACAAAGTAAGATCATAACTGGCCGAGAGGCAGTTAAAAATAAAATAACATAAGTAAATTTAAATACAAATATGTATGAAAAAAAAATACAGAGAAAATCTAGAAACAGGAAAAAAACTATTAATAAAAAGAGAGTGAAAAAATAAATATACAAAATAGAGGTTAATATTGTAAACAAAATTGCAGAAGAGAAAACAAACAAACAGAAACTTAAAGAAAAATAAAAGATAGAAAATCAAAAATTATCATTACAAGAAATCAAAACATTTTCATAGTCAAACTATACTTTTTTCTAATGTTTCATGTCTGAAGGTCTTAGTAATTAAATTAGACGATTACATAAATAGTACATACATCCTTATAATTGGAGAGTTTCGGGTTGGAGGGAAAGAAGATGGTGAAAGAGTAGTGTTTTGAATGTTCCAAGGGAAGAAGCATTGCGGATATAGGGGGGGGGGGGGGAGGGAATTCCAAAGAGTAGAGGATCGGACAATGAAGGAACGTTGGAATTCAGTACTTCTGTGGGATGGAGTATAGACATCGGAAAGACGAGATCTTGTATGCAATGATTTGATAGCAGACTTGAATTTCAGGTTACAGTAAATAAAGCGAGGGTAACGGGTGTTGATAACTTGGAATAGGTAGGTGCCTAGGAAGTATTTTCTAAGGAGGGGAAAAGCCAATTTAACTCAGTGTAGAGATGAGAAACATGGGAACGTCTGCGTTTTAATCTGTCTTCAAGAACTGTCGAGAGCCCGCCATATATTACGCAACCATAGTCAAATTGGGGGAAGATAAGGGAGGTTACTAGAAGTTTGCGTGTGGGTATGGGAAGGAGGTGACGGGAGCGGTGAAATAGTTTTAGGATATCGATTGACCTTCGGGAGCATATATTTGTGCAATATGGGATTTCCAGGAGAGGGTTTGATCAATGGTTAGGCCTAAATTTTTAACAGAGGAATGGAAAGTTATTGGATGACCATTAAGGAATAATGTGGGAAAGTTGGCATTTGAATGAAGAAGGGAATGTGATCCTATGGCAATTGCTTGAGTTTTAGCTGCGTTTAACGTTAATTTGTTCAGATTTGCCCATGCACAGATTTCGTCTAGGTCTTCCTGAATTTTGGCAAACGCAGCTAACATTTCGGATGGAGGAAAGGAGAAGTAAATTTGGAAGTCATCGGCATAAAGATGGTGGGAACAATGGTGAATTGAATGGGGAAGATCATTGATCTAGGAATTAAGCAGTAGAGGGGAAATGCTCAAACCTTGAGCTACTCCAGACTGTAGAGTGAAGAAAGAGGATAGCCCCCTGGTTAGGAGTGGCGACTGCTTGGGTGCGGTGGGAAAGGAAAGATTGAAACCAAAGGAGGAGGCTGTAGGAAAAATTCAATGATTTCAGTTTGGAAAAAAGGATATTATGGTCTAAGGAATCGAATGCTTTAGAGAAATCAAGGAGGATAAGGATATATATACATCATTTGTATGTCAAATTGCTGATATTTTCAACCTTCGTATGATTTTAGGAACGATGATGAATGTTTAACTTTAAAAACATGTCTTTGTATAAAGCAAATACCTGCAGATTTATCCCATCAAACTTTCCTCAAATTTAATTTTACTTAAGCGTAATAGTAAAGAAGCATCTATAAAATTAGGAATTTATGAACTATGTACAGTGCAATACTCATAAATAAAAATAAAACCTGTACTGCTACAACCCACGAGGGGTCTTAGCCTCAGTACTTGGTAAGGAAGTACTGTTTCTTAACCAACGGTTATAAAAGGAGGTGATGTGGTCAGCAATCACTCACAACAGCTAGGTTATTCCCTAAATTAAGGGCACATTTTATAGAGGCCCCGGTGTATGGCAGTTCAGTGCCTTACCCCCTCAGTTACCCGACTCCTCATTGCAATCCTAATATAAGACTTAAAAGACTATCGAATCTTCAAGTATCGACTTGTCTTTAACTAATTATAACAATAACAATAACTACAGTAGTTACCTGAACAGGGGCCGACTTGAACTACACTAAGAGTGGGGTCCCCGGCACACCTGGCCCTCAGGAGGTGACACCTGGTCGGGTAAGTCTTGTTGTCCGAGCCGCAGACCACTCTGCTCGGGGCGCGGGATTCGCACTCCCGCAGCTTGTCCTCGCAGCTTCCCTGTCGATTATAACATTATTATTATTATTATATAATAAAAAATGAAAGAATAATAAAAAACTGTACAATATAACATGATATATAATTTCATATTGTAATTGTATCACTATAACGGTGGACCCACGTCCTTCGGACACCAAGAAACGCGAGAGATTTGCTCTAGGGATCCACCGTCATAATAATATCTTCCATCAATACACCATATATTTTATTTATTATTGTTTTATTCCTTTTGATAATTATTTTATTAAGAAAGTATTACAATTTGCCTCAATCTGGGCAATAAGTAATATGGATGGCTTAATGGATCTATTCACGCAATATGTACAATAAGAAATAAATACAAAGAAGAGATACAAAAAAAAAAAAAAAGTAAATCATAAATAAAAATAAGCAAATAATCTCATAGTATATAAAACAATAAATAATGTGAGAGAGGAAAAAATAAAGTGCTTCAAACTATACAATACACAAAGCAAAAATTTACCATATTTAAGAAAAAAAACGTTGGTGCAAAATGAATGCAGGTTATGAGCATTCATTTTGTTTAGGCAAGTGCTTTTCTAGTAAACTAAAAAAATCCTCCAATCTAGTTAATGGATTATAAACAGTAATTATTAATGTTTTCCCTCAAAGATTAGTTTAGTTTTTGTTAAATTCTATATCAGTTAGGACCTCTGAAATTCACCATATCAAAACAAGATTTTCGTCAAATTTATTTTTGCAGGTTCAAACTTGGCCAGAGTTCGGCCCATACCGCGCCGACATTAACGTTGTTTGAAGTGTTGAAAGTATCTGTGAATGTTCAGTACAGCGACAGTTCCAAAACTTTCTTCTTAAAGATTTTTACCTCGAAAACAAAGTCCTTCTTGTGTTGGTCACGACCATCTGAAGACTACTCGGGACATTGCGAGAGAGGTGTTGAACACTCAATAAAATAAACCACAAAAGAATTATAATCATTTTTTTTTCACAAATGAAAACCTGCATTATTTTTGCACCAACCCAATAGAATCTGCCTATAATGAGGGCTATTAGTAATACGGATGGATCTATTCAAATCCACTAGCACAATCCCTATCCTGTTCCCCTATAATCAGGGGAGGCAGTGGCCTCGAGATCAATGATATGGACATAGAGTCCTGGCAATGGCCAGCTTCTCCATTCATGCCCTGAGTGACTGTGCTATAATGCTCACACTCAGCCTCTACTGGCATTTTACACCAGTGACGCAGCTGAAATACCAGCGCTCGGATCACTAAAGAACTCAATCAGTGGAGGGACATATGTGTTTAGTTAGGGGATTTCTAGGCTGAGCGAATATTGGAATTAGAATACGATTGTATTTTTAACTTTAATTTTATTTCTCATGCAACATTTAGTAGACAAGCGTTCGAAGCCACAATTAAGTTACAAAACACTTGTTTACATGACAGTAATTAGGCCAATTTGGACGTACGGATTTGAGCTATGGTGCTCCACAAAACCTTTCAAATCTTCTCGTATCCAGTAATTAAAATTTACAAACCTTCGATAAAACATTAATACTCATTATTATGTAACAAACAAACTTATCCATGTAGGTCTTAATGTTCCATATGTTGTTGATTTAGTCCTAACCAGATAACCTACCCTTTCATAGTAAAATCCGCACCTACTTGAATCCAGTAGTCTCCCAACTTGCGTCACACCCAATTTCCGATAGCCATCAAAGGAGTCTGAAAATGATACGGCCTAGAGACCTTATAATGTAAAACTTTTAAGTGCTAGCTACTAGTGAGAAGTTCTTTACATGTTATTGTCACTGTGAGCATTTTCCACAAGCTTACTTGTATATAATGTATAAAATACCGTCGTCAACAGACAGAATACCTATCGATGAATTATAGCCTAGAGGACCTGGAAGTCTTGGAAAGGAGAATTTCAAGGAAGATCATGGCTGCAGTACAGGCTGAGGGAAGGTGGAAACAGAGAAGCAACAAAGAAGTCTATCGGAATGTGGAAAGAATCTCAGAGACTATGCGGAAGAGGAGATTGGCGTTTTTTGTACATAATACTTGGACATTTGTAAAGAATGAACGAAAACAGATTAACAAAACAGATATTCTACTACCTCTGGATGAAGATCACTACAGCGTGGATTAAAGAAGTTAGGAAAGGCCTGGAATAGTTGAACACAGAAAGTCCCAAATGTTAGAAAGAGGTACATTTGGGAGTAGAGTGGAAGGGTTTCAAGCTGAAGGAAGACCTAAGAGAAGGTGGAAGAAGGTGGACAGAAGATCAAAAGAAGCAGGCCAGTGAACGGATGATGGAGTATTGGAGGCAGAGGAAACTAACGAAAAGGCAATGGAAAAGAATAAGAGGAAATAAAGTTGTAGCGTGTAAAAAAAAAAAAATTAATTAAAATTATTCCTTTTTTTATTTATTTTTTTAAATATACATTTATAGAAATTTACAACTGAACAAAATATATACATCAAGTAAATGTATTGACAACAATAATAATAACATTTTAAAACTTGAAAATAACTGCAGTAGCACTTCATTAAAAATTCAACACTAGAAGGTCTCTAGGCCAGCTTCGTATCAAAAGCAGGTGGTATCTGGTGTGGTCTAAATCAGCAACATATGGAACATTAAGATCTTTATGGATACGTTTATTGGTGACAGAGAAAGGGGCATTTAGGATTTTTCGAAGGATTTTGGATTTTAAGGGTTGGATACGAGATGAATTAGATGGTTTAGTAGAGCCCCAAAGCTCAATTCCGTACGTCCAAACAGGTCTAATAGTCATGTAAAGGAGTCTTTTGTAATTAATTGGAAGCTTTGAACGTTTTTCTAGTAAATGTTGAAGTAGTCTGTAACGACGGACGATTTCTTGTCGTTTTAGTCTTTTCATTTTATTAAATATTTTTGTCATTCTTAAGGGGCGATAGGTCCAAGAATTAAGATTATTTTCTATTTTACAACGCGTAAATACTAGTTTTCGAACCCTAATATTCAATTAAAACAAATCCAATGGATATGCAATGTTTAGTAAAAGAGTTTAGAAACATTTTCGATTCCTTAATTAATAAATGAAATCTTGGAACGTTTATCTTCGTATATATGAATTTTTAAATTGATTTATACAGGGTGACTAGAAAATAGATGCGGTTAGGGGAGATAGTACAGGCTAATCTGAGTCGATTTTACTATAACAACTACTGTCCCAAAATTAGCCGTTTTAGAGTTATACTAATTTTTAAAATTTTATAACGTTAACGTCCTTCATACGTTAAACAAGTCACGAAACTTAAAAATTTGGCGTTTTATCTGATTTTGTTTTGGTTTAATAAAAATACTCTGAAATACGAAAATTGATTCTCATAATCAGATGTACATTTTAAACGCTATTTCATGCATTAAGCTTCAAAGTATGTTTATGGATAAGTTTATTGGTGACAAAGAAAGGGGAATTTAGGATTTTTCGAAGGATTTTGGATTTTAAGGGTTGGATACGAGATGAATTAGATGGTTTAGTAGAGCCCCAAAGCTCAATTCCGTACGTCCAAACAGGTCTAATAGTCATGTAAAGGAGTCTTTTGTAATTAATTGGAAGCTTTATTTTTTAGTTTATCAATATATATTGTATAGTTCTTTATGTTATTTATTTACTTAATGATTCTTTTCCCTGTTTTCCTTTTTCTTTTTCTCTTTTTCATTCATTTCTTTTGTACATATTGTCTGAATGGATCCTTAAATCCCTTCATTTTACTTATACTTTTAGCTCTCATTTGAGGCAGATTGTAATACTTACTCAGCAAAAGATTAGAAAACAATTCTGATGGTATTGGCGAATATTAGATAGAATTCAGTTATTAGCTGCTATTTCTTATAATTAACCCCTATTTTGATACGTATTTTTGTTTACATTACATTTATTGATTATAAAAACCACACAGATTAAAGATTACTAACTACTAGTAACTTTGTTTGAAAACAAAAATAAACTGCCGGTAGACTGTTCGCTAGACAAAAAGACCGACACGCGGACTCCAAGGCCGGTCCCTAGTTCGTGCGTAGACAATGGTTGATGTCGTTAGGCATTGTCAGTGTCCGCTGTTGGAAGCTAAGTACATCGCAGCAGATCAAGAAGAGGGGCTAGTTACTAGTTTATTAATTACATCGTTCAAAGCTCCCAATTAATTACAAAAGACTCATTTACTTGACTGTGATTAGACCTATATGGACGTACGGAGTTGAGCGTTGGGGATCTACTAAGCCATCCAATTTTTCCCGTATCCAATTCTTACAATCCAAAATCCTTTGAAAAATCCTCAATGCTCCTTACTTTGTCACCAATAAACTTATCCATAAAGATCTTAATGTTCCATATGTTGCTGATTTAGCCCAAACCGGATACCAATCCTTTCATTGTAAGCTCCATAACCACTCAAATCCCTTAGTTTCTCTACTTGCTTCCCACTCAATTCCCGATAATCCTCCGAGGCGTCTGAAAAGAAGATGGCCCAGAGATCTTCTTGTGTAGATTTTGTTTTTTATTTTTTTTTACTTAAGTGCTACTGATGAGTAGTTTTTCTCAAGTTTAAGCGTGTTATTGTAAACTTTTTTTTTTAACACATTTACAAGATGTATACTTGTACAGTTGTAAATTTCAATAAATTGATTTTTAAAAAAACAAAAACAAAATTAATTACATGGATGAAAGAATGAATGAAATTATTTATTGAATAAGCGTTGCGCTTGTTACAATAGAGCTTGGCCAATCTAGTTACATTTATACAGCAAAATACACACGCGTAGGTACATATTTACAAGAAAATAAAATATAGATTCATTTGATTTTAGACATATAACACAAAATCTTAATTAACAATATTTTTCTATATAACATAATTCCCTACTTAATTTATTGGTTTTATTATGTACAAGTAAACAATTTAAATTACCCCAACAAATCGAAACTAAAATAAAAACAAAAAATTACATCTTATTATTGTTACTAATCCTCTTGGGTTTCATGTCATTATTCGTTCAAGGAATGTTCTAAGTTTAATAAAATTTGTAATAAAATTATATAATTTGTTAATTTTTTGTTCAGCTTCAATTGTTAAAATCATGGCTACATTATGGAGGACGTTTTTTATTTTATTATTAATTTAAAAAATCCGCCTGAATATTAGGTATTAGGGGCAGTTGTATATAATATGGTTTAAGCTTTCTTTTTCATTTTGATTACATAAGTTGCATATGGTTTCGGAGTCTATTTTGTACATATTATTTTTATAATAAATCTGTATTTTTTTATCTGAGGCAAGCCTGAGTTGTGACATTATTCTTGTTTTGTTAAATGGGGCATTTAAAAGGAGAGATATTTGGCACCAGTAATATGTGTGGGTTTTATTTCCTTATAGTAGGGATTAATGGTAGAATTGCTTATCCTTTCTAAATCCTGAGCTATTAACATGTTTTTATATTCTCCAACCGCTTTTCCTAAATTCCTCTTTATTAGGACAGGATCCTGATTTTCCCATAAGTATTGTTTGATATAAGTAGTAAATTTTTTAGTTGTCCAATCCAGTTATATTTTATTTCTTGAGGATGTGCAATATGAAGTTTATATAATTTATTGTATAGGATACGGGGATTCTATTAGCTGGTGTTCAGAATACTAATCCACCATTTTATAAGACATTTAAATATTTTAAAACTTATTTTAACTTGACCTGTTTCGAGTCTTACGTAATGGCCTGGAGTATTGAAAGGTAAATGCAATAAACATTTTAAGAAGTTCGATTGTACTTTTTCTATCTCTAAATACCTTAATGCCCATAACTCACTGGTGTACAATATTTGTGATTCCACTAGGCTTTGAAACAATCTGATCTTTGCCTCCCAGAGAGAACTCTTAAGACTTGAAAATACTGCCCTTGTGTTATTATTTGCTGCTTTAGCTCTATTAATTACATATGCATATATCTGTCATCCGTTCAAAATACTTAAACTATTAAGTAAAATAAAAACAAAATATTGGTGTTGTCAAAAAGATGTTAGAAAGAATACTTAGAGAAGTTTGAGAATATAGGCTTTACAGTTGCATACCCATTTAGTAATAACATATCCTTTTAAAACGTTCTCTTGTTTCAATTTTGGGTTGTGAACAAATTAATGGAGGTTTTCATGTTTTAATTAAATCAGCTAGGAAATAAACTGTTTACAATTAGGATTGATGAATTAATTGCCACTTCTATTGAGATTATTTTATTAGAAAACTAGTTTCGAATGATAAACATTCATCTTCAGTTCTAAAACAAATAAAATTTTCAACACATCAGTACAATGTTACATGGATTATATACACTAAAGTTTTCCAACAATGTAAGACAAGAAATCAAACATTACCATGACAATGGTCATCCATACTTCCCTTCACCTAAAGACAAAATCTTCTTCTTCTCCTGGCGCTACAGAGCGAGGTGGTCCTTAGCCTGCTTCAACATCTGTTGCCACGTGACTCTGTCCTCCACCCAACGGACGCCAGCCTGTCTCATGTCCTCTTCCACCTTTTCCTTCCATCGAGCTCTAGGACGGCCCTTTGCTCTGGTGGCGAAGATTTTCCCTTTGTATACTTTTATCACCTGCCTGTCTTCATTCATTCGTTTGAGATGGCCATACCATTTCAGCCTGCTTATTCGTATAAAGCTTGACAGGGATAGATCATTGTAGATATCGTATACTTCTTTGTTTTTTCTACTTCGCCACGCTCCGTCCTCATACACTCCGCCAAACATTCCTCGCAGCACCCTCCTCTCGAACCTGTCAAGTCTTTCGCATATTACCTTGTTCATCACCCAGCATTCACCGCCATAACAACCGGCCTGATTAGGGTTTTGTACATCCTGATTTTATTTTGGCGCGAGATCAAGCTGCTTCTTATTAGTTGGCGAAGGGCGTAGTAGGCCCTGTTTCCTGCCAGAATCCTTCTTTTGACCTCCTCTGTTTCATTGGCTTCGTTAGTCGTTAATGAACCTAGATACGGGAATGCTGGTACTATTTCTATGTTTTCCCCGCCCAGGTTGCAATAATGTGGATGTTGCTGCCTCTTTCTTTCTAATATCATGAGTTTAGTCTTTCCGGTATTTATTTCAAGGCCGGCTACTCCTGCCTCCTTTTTCAAGGTAATATATACGTCTTCGATTGCCTGCCTGCTTCTTCCCAATATCACTACATCGTACGCATAGGCCATTAATTGCACTGATTTATTGATAATTGTGCTATTTTCCTCTATCCTTACTTTCTTAATAACATTATCAAGAACTAGGTTGAATATCAAAGGGGCCAGTGCATCTCCTTGTCTGTATGTCGTGTCATATGCCGCTTTGAAATCAATAAACAATCGCCATGTAGCCACATTATACTCCCACATCTTTTCATCAATTTGCCTGAGTGTGAAGATTTGATCAGTGGTTGATCGATTCCTTCGGAAACCGCACTGGTATTCTCCAACCGCCCTTTCATAATATGGTACAAGTCGATTGTATAATAACGCCGCAAAGATTTTATAGGCAACATTCAGCAGCGTGATACCTCTATAGTTGCTGCATTTCGTTAAATCACTTTTCTTGGGAACCACTGTGATTATTCCACAGTTCCATTTTTCCGGCATGTATTCTTCCTCCCATATCCTTTCTATGAGCCTGTGCATCTCTCTCAGCATGTCAGGGCCCATGTGTTTGAAGAACTCGGCATTTATATTGTCCTTGCCTGGTGATTTATTCCTCTTCATTTTAACTATTACTTCTTCCACTTCTTCAAAAGTTGGAGGTATGTCTTCTTCCCATCCGTCTTCTGTTTCACTGCGTGGGATCACCGCTGCTCCATTATCGATGTCATTGTTATCAGTCAATAATTCCTGGCAGTGTTCCTCCCATCTCTCCAGAACCTCTTTATTAGAAGTCAGCAATTGGCCTTCTTCTTTAATGGCTCCTATTTTCCTGTAAAATTTTCTACTTTCATTCTTATTGGCCATCTCCTCTATGTTCTTCAACTGCTTCTCCAATGCTTGTTTTTTCTTCTTCTTGATCAGCTTTTTCGCCTGTCGCCTTATTTCACGGTACTCCATTTCCTGCTGTCTTGTATGTCGCTGTAAGCACTTATGACGGGCAGAGTTCCTTTTTTCGATGGCTTCAAAAGACAAAATAGACCCTTTCAAATAAAGCGGTGTATACGAACTAAAATGTAATAACTGTAGAGCAAAATAGACAGGAAAAACTGGACGATCGGTAAATCAAAGAGTAAAAGAACATATAAGAGCATACACTAATAAGACCCAAAACCCCAATTTCGCTATCCATCTAAATGAAAATAACCATAAATTTATTAATGACTCCGGAGTAACAATAATACATCCAGAAGAAAACAGCCTAAAATTAAATATTTATGAATCATTAGAAATGTTAAAATCGTTTAAAACTGATCCAGATTCTTTTTTAAATGACCAGAAAAACATTTTCAATAGCCATATCCTTAATTTCTTTCCGATAGGTCAAAAATGCGATGAGTCATAAGGGAAATCCCATAGTAATCCCCAAAAATATAACCTACCAGTCCCCTTCCTCTTCTCACGATGGGTATATTTCAGATATCTATAAGATCTCCTGAGGCAAGTACTAATGTTTGATTTCTTCTCATACATTTTTGAAAACTTTAGTGTACATAATCAATGTAACAAAGTGCTGATGTGTTGAAAATTTTGTTTTAGTAATGAATTTTTAGCTTTGGAAACTAGTATTGTAATAAAATAATCTCAATAGAAGTGGCAATTAATTCATCAATCCTAATTGTTGTGATCCTTCTATACCATCGTGCGTACCTCAAGAAAAAAAATCGGTGTTGTCAAAAAGATGTTAGAAAGAATACGAAGTTTCTTTAGGCTCTACAGATATACTCTCATTTAGTAATTACATTACTACATTTCCAATCCTTTCGAAACGTTCTCTTGTTGTTGTAGTATTGGATTGCCCACAAATTAGTGGAGGTTTGCTTGTTTATTTCGTTTAACGTCACTTTATGCTGCTATGGCTAATCGGACGATGCTAATAGGTGGGAGTCCTAAATTTTGCCAATCCAGGTATAATTAGGATAGGGATCTTTAACGAGTACCTGACATCGCACAGGCTCGGGACCCCCATTTAACGTCCCTTCCGAAGGACGGCATAGCTAAGCATTTTTTACTCCCTTTAAATAAATCCTAAGGTCATCTGCCGGGCTGCGAACCCGCGATCTTGGGTTTAGTAGGTTGCTATGCTAACCACTACACCACAGGTGACCCCTATAAGTGGAGGTTTACACGTTTTTAAATCAGATCTCGGGGAAACACATTGTTTACGTTTGACTGACTATTTCTTTGTAAGGATGTCTACAGTTATTAATTTTCTTTCGAACGAAAATGCTTGCTTTCTTTTGTATCAAGTCACGGCTTGGTTATAATCCAGTTTGAACGCAGATATTTAAGCGCGATTTTCGTGTTATGATTCTTCACTATAGTTCAGTCAATGAAGGCTTGAAATTGGGTGTCGAGTGCATTTTCTGTAATACAAGGTTTTTCTTCGGAAACATGTTCAGGGTAGTTAGAAATTATACATGACGAAAGGTCACTTTTTTTGGTTTTGCGCTCATATCTCGAAAACGGTGAGTCGTATGCAAAACATGACTATAAACTAAATTAATGTTAATTAAATTCTCTACAACTTTTATCATATACACAATTTTCAAATTCTGTACCGTTTCCGAAATATACGCTTGGCAAATGTGAAGGACTTTAGTATGTTTTACTGAGAAAAGTTAAAATTTATGTAACTTTTAAAAGGTTGAAGATAAATTGGCATATATTTATGTTTATATATGTTGTATATGAACGTTTCAGAAGGTATGGAAAGCTAAACAGAAAACGTGAGGTGAAAATTTTGTTTTCAAGGGGGCAGGTAGGTTAAACTCAAATATATAATTAACATTTACCCTACCTGCCCCCTTCCCATTTTCACGATGGATATATTTCAGATATCTCTTAGATCTCCTGAGGTACGAATGTTTGATTTCTTGTCTTACATTTTTGAAAACTTTAGTCTATGTAATCCATGTCATATAGTATTGATGTATTGTAAAATTTTGTATGTTTTAGAACTGAAGATAAATGATTAGCATTCCAAAATATTTTTCTAATAAAATAATCCCAATAGAAGTGGCAATTAATTCATCAATCCTAAAAATATTTAAATTATATTTATGTAAATATTTAACTATATTGTCAACTTCCTAATATTATTGTTTATCTTTTGTATTTACTCAGTAACTGAACCTCATTAAATCATTTACTTTGTATTTACTTATTAATTCAAAGATTTTTTTAATATTTAGCTATTAATTTTTTGTATTTACTCATTAACTTTTATTTAATCAAAGACTCATTTTAATTCTTTTTAAATTTAATTGTTAGTTCAATAATCTTCATGTATTGTCTTCTAGGTATTTATATATTGCCTTTATGTTATAGTACCCACAATCAAACAACACATTCAGTCCCAAACAAACTCATTTTTCATTACAACTGCTATATCTGTTTACCCATATATCCAAGAAATAGGTAATTACAACAAGAAAACTCTAAAAAGATACAAACACAAACGGACAGAACACATATTACTTAAAGACTAAAAAACTAATTTCTATAAATTACAAAATAGTATTTAAATTAGATTTGTGTAAACATTTTTACATCATAAAGTTATAAATAAAAGTTTGATTTGGTATTATATCACAAAAGTAGTCTTATTATTTTTGTTTATATTTTGTAATTATATAAGTTGTGTATTATTATCTTCATTACATGGCTTAGATTATAATTTAACTATTATTTATTATAATTCATAAAATTAACTATAATTGTTAATTGAACTAGTATTGTGTTTTTTTGTTGTGTAGGTTTTTTTTTTAGTTTTTCCTTCTGTTTTATTAACTTTGCATTATTTACTTATTTATGGATTCCTCCATATTTATTACTATTTCACATGAGATGGATGTGTATCCAAACATGTACCTATTGGCTATAATTAGCCTAATTATTTATTTTCAATGAAGAAAAAAAAAAAAAAAAAATTATAATCTTTATTCTCATGAAGTTATTCATTTCATACTTTTTATACTCTCTGCAATTTTGTCATATATTTTGGTTTATTTTGTTTTTCTTCTAGCCCTGATGAAGGCTGGCAATGCAAGCCGAAACGTCGGCATAGTAAAATAAAATTTATTTTTAATTGCTGTGTATCTATGACTGCATACCTCATAAATAAATTTTTTTTAGATCATATATTTAATTTTTATATTTTAAAACTATAAACCGGCTTTAATTTCCGGACAACCCAACAGAAATGATTTGGACAGAGACTGCTGGAAAGTAATTTTTAGGGAGGACTAAGTTCACCACGGACCGTAAAGCTGAAAAAGAAGTAAGAAAATTGACAAAGAAAATTTATTCTTATTGGAAATAAATAGCCATATAAAAGACCTATGAGTGCAGTAGAGATGCAAAGGTGCACACTAAGTACTGTTAGCTCACCTGTGAAGTGCATTCACTGCCTCGCCACGTCACTACTGTTATCAGTAGCTTCCAACGGGTCTGATAAGAAATGTTTGTATTGGGTGCGGATTTCCAGAATCAGATATAAATTTATAAATACAGACCACAAAAAAAGTAACGTTCGGAAAATGTCGAGTTGAGAGATACAGATGATGAAATTGTCACTAAAAGTGGATTAGGATGTAGAATGAATGAATAATTTTTTTGTCTAAGCTTTTGCCTTTACAATAACTTGAATTACAGTCTAATATAGTTCAGGAATTACCGAGCGAAAATAGTTGTGGCAAGTCTTATTTCGGTACATCGGAACAATACCTTAAACGACGTGTTTATTAACATAAATACAGGTCCACGTATATAACTAAAAACTCGAATAAACCTGACCAAACAGATCTCACTACACATTACAAACAAAACATTCTTTTAAATTTGATCCCCCAAAATTATTCACCATGAACAAAATAATTTAAAAACGAAATATTAACGAAATGAAAAACCATAGAAAAATTTAAAAATCGCGCAACAAACAAAAAAAAACAAAACAGACTTTCTAAATCTCAACACATGTAATTCTAATTTAATGCATTCAGACCAATAATATACATTTACATTAATATACATCATATAAATCATTTATCTATTTATATATTACACCGAAATACGGAAATCCTTTTTTGTACCTGCATCTGGGAATACCAACAGTTTTGGAAAATCCCTCCCAACCTTTACTTTTTTTTTTTTTTTCAAAAATTCCCTTCGTCAGTTCTGTTATAGAATTGTTAGTTGATACCATCAGCATATCCACCAGTAATATTGTAAGTAGTTTCCTACTCCTGCATATTTTGACGTAATGTAAGGTAAGATGGGGTAAGTGCGTTTATGGGGTAAGTGCATTAGTCCACCATAATTTCTATTGTCATTTTGTTACATTCACTGCCATATTTTGTATGTAGAGAGAACTTCATACCCTCCAAACCTAACATACTAGAGTGCTCTACTGTAGAAGATAACCTCTCTAGGAATTTTCATAGTCCAACCTGTTGATCTAGGTCTTGTGTAAAGTTGAATGAGTTAAAATTATAAAATTATATTGTATGTATTTTTATCTATTTTTTCAATTTCAAGGAGTAAAATGATATCTGGGAGTTGCTTATTTTTGCACTTACCCTATTAAGGATCAATTCACTGCTAAGGAGTTTACAAGAGATTTATGCACTTACCCCGTTTAGGAGGGACAAGTGCGTGAATGGGACTTAAAATTGATTTTCCTTCGCACTGATAATAATTTTTAGGATATCAGGGAAATCAACTATATTTCTGAAAAGTGTAAGTGTGCATTAATAGCTGATTTTTTATGTTAAGTTAAAGCTGAACTTAGCACTCCATATGACGCACTTGCCCCACTTCACCTTATATTTTTATTATTCTAACGCATGTTGTTATATATTTATATTTTAGCTAACTTTATGTTTTGAAATAACTTGTATAACTTATACATTTTACTGTAGCCTGTTTTTTTTTTACTGTAGGGCATGATTATGAGAACAATATAGTCTCGAAACGTCGCCGAAATAGTTGTTTTTATTTAATGACTGAACATCAAGAACCTTATTAAGCATAACAGGATATATATATACAGTGGACGCCGCTTATAAGACTCATGAGTTAAAAGGTTCAGCCGCCTATAAGACTCAGGATCTACTTGAACGTTCCGGACGTATCCAAATACACACAAAAAAAGTCGGTTATAAGACACGCCACTCCGGATATAAAACTCAGTTTCTCCGAAATAAAGAAAAGAAACAGTAACGTTTTACAAACTGTATTGGGCAGGATTTTGAAAAATAGACCAGAAAGTGAAGCATACAAAATAAATCTCAGAGTCGGAAACGGAGAAGGGTTGGAAAGAACTCTAATGTTGAATGCTCGTTAAAAGAATGGTTTCTAAAAGATAGGGATAAGGATGCTCGCGTTTCAGGAACCTTGCTTCGCCAAAAAGCTTGAAAATTGGCTGAATAAATGGGGGTACCGGTGGAAAAGACAGCCACCAACCCCTACGTGCGCCCAGAATACCTGTTTTCGTCGCTACTATTCGAAGGAAGAGGTTATTCTCCTTCATTTACAGAGAAACTCTCGTATTTTAGGCAGTTGACATTTCACTAAAAAGTATCATCATCAGAACTATGGATTCATATGAATGCATACGTGAACCATTCCTTTCCTCATACTTGAATATGTTTACAATTAAGACGATGTTAAGCCATTATCAATTTTATTTCAAAACTATCTAAAATATTCTGTCCGAATTTATGAAAATGAGGCGTATTCTGAGGACCTGATTTGTGAGTCTGTCATGAGATAAGCCGGGAGCAGCAGTTCGTCGAATGTCACGAACGACGAAGTTGACAAGCAAGAAACTGATGAAGTGACGCTTCCACCTTCACACTCTGAGTTTCTACGGGTTCTAGGGGTGTTGAGGAGACCTGTCCAGCACCAAGGGATCAATTTTGAAAAGCATTATGATTACGAGCGATACGTTCTTGAATTACTAGAAAATAATAAAAAAACAAACGTAATTTTTAAAACCAACTTAAATTATTTTTGAACATTCTCTTCAACTCATACACGCTATGTAATATTAACTGATAAAATAACGTTTTTTCGTAAATAAAAGGAATTTTTAATATTATTTTTTCCTTTTCGCCTATGAGACTCATCCGCCTATAGAGTCTTATGAGCGGCGTCCACTGTATATATATTAAAAAAAATAATAAAACCATAAAAAATTGGTTTAAATAGGAGAGAGTTTCTAATGTTTAATGTCATTAATGCAATTTTTTTAATTTTAAGTTGGTTGGACAGAGAAGATGCTGCCACTGTTTCCACTTCAGTTTCAGAGCGGTTATTTTCTAGAGTAGGGTGAAATCTTATCATACAGAACTTAACACTAGGTACCAATTCATAGTTTCATTATAAATCATATAACTAGAAGAGAAGACAAAATGAATCATTTTGTAAAAAATGTTTTGATAATTTCACACTGGAATATGAGAGAGTTTCTGAAATTCGACAGTTGATCGAAACCCTATACACTACCGAATGGTGGAGAATATTCACAACATGAATTATGAATCATCGAGGAAGTGTTGGCGTCCGGTCTCGTCGAAGAAACTGCTTTTCTCAGTCACAATGCGAAATATATATTTTTTTAAAATATATTTCACTGTATGATAACACAAAGGCAGCTAACAACGAATCGTATGATGTTTATGTAATCAGAATCGAAGAAGATAAATATGATTATGAAATTAAAATTGAATAAATTTTAGTGTAACTAAAAAATACGCTTTAATAGTAAACCGGAATAAAGAACCATTTTTGTAATATAGACTCTTAACAATGACCAAAACTTTTTGAGAATGTTAAAGAAAATCGTCAATTTTTGACAGTCGATTGTATCTAAACGCCTATATAAAATTCAGCTTAAGAGATATTTTTATACGCATAATTTAATAAACTTTAATTTTGTAAATAACACATTTTTCGATTTGAAGCATTTTTGTATGTGTTTTTTGCAAAAATCTGAAAAAAGAGCAACAAAAAAAAATCACTTACCTATAAGTAAAAAACTATCACTACTGTGAACAATAAAATATAATAAAATCTATTGGTACCGTTACACAGGCATGTCTCCAGCCCCTACCTGGCTAGCCAGAATACCTTTTATCGATTCTAAACTTGTTTCGATTTATTTTGGTGTTTTATTCCCAACTATTCGAGGGAAAAGGTTAGTCTCCCTCATTTAAGGATAAACTCTAAATTCCCGCTAAAAGTAATATTAACCTATGTTTTCCTTCTGATATTAAAATGAGAAATAAGAAAATAATGAAGTGGAAATAAGAAAATATCAAAATGTAAGACACTAAATCAATTTTGAATTAATATTATATTAAATCAGAATTCATATAATGCTAAACGACCAGTAATGTTAACTTCTGAAAAACTTTCTGATGTCAGGGAAGTGTAAATAACAAATTATAAATATATAAAACACAGAATCCTTTTTGATAGTTATGATGTTAATTTATGCTATATTTTCTCAAGGGAAGTGGAAATAAGAAAATATGAAACCTGTAATATTCTTTCTCACATTTATTTTTAGATCCATGCGTTTTATTGAATTAATAATACAATCTGTCTCACTTTAGGGCAATAAGTAATATGGACGATGTTTTCTAATAATTTTGTACGAAAAATTTGTAGGTGATTTTTTCTAGTAAGATTTTTTTAAACAAAAATTGAACTATTTTGATGCTTAATGAACGAAATAGCGTTGTTAATGTACATCTTATCATGAGTATAATTTTTTGTACTTTAGAATATTATTATTGTAAAACCAAAATAAAATCAGATAAAACACCCAATTTTTAAGTTTTATGGCTTGTTTAACGTATTAAGGACGTTAATTTTATAAAATCATAGAAATTAGTATAACTCTAAAACGACTAATTTTGGGACAGTAGTGTTATAGTAAAATCGACTCAAATTAGCCTGTACTATCTCCCCTAACCGCATCTATCTTCTAGTCACCCTGTATAAATCAATTTAAAAATTCTTATATACGATGATAAACGTTCCAAGGTTTCATTTATTAATTAAGGAATCGAAAATGTTTCTAAATTCTTTCATTAAACATTGTAGATCTATTGGGTTTGTTTTAATTGAATATTAGGGTTCGAAAACTAGTATTTACGCGTTGTAAAATGGAAAATAATCTTAATACTTTGAAATATCGGCCCTTCCGAACAACAAAAATATTTAATAAAATGGAAAGACTAAAACGACAAGGAAGTGTCCGTCATTACAGACTACTTCAACATTTACTAGTCAAACGTTCAAAGCTCGTAATTAATTTCAAAAGACTGTGACTGTGATTAGACCTATTTGGACGTAGGAGTTGGGCATTGGGGCGCCACTCAACCATCAAATTCATCTCGAATTCAATCCTTACAATTCAAAAGTCTTCGAAAATCCTCAATGCTCCTTATTTTATCACCAATAAACTCATCATAAAGATCTTAATGTTCCATATGTTGGTGATTTAGCCCGCACCAGATACCTATCCTATCATAGCAAGCTCCATAACCACTCAAATCCGTAAGTTTCTCAACTTGCTCCCCACTCCATTTCTGATAATCCTTCGAGGGGTCTGAAAAAAAGATGGCCTACAGACCTTCTTGTGTAGAATGTTAGATAAAGTGCTACTGATGAGTAGTTCTTTTCAAGTTTTAACATGTTATTATAATCTTTGTCAATATATTTACTTCATGTATATATTTTGTACAGTTATGAATTTCAATAAATGTATATAAATAAAAAAAATAATAATAATTTTTTTTTTTGTGTGAGTGGCATTATTTCCTTGATTATCAAATTTCTTTATTTTCCTAATAACGAATAAGTGTCTGTAACGAACTAAAGTTTAGTTTTCAGATGCTTGGGATTAGTTTTTGATTCTTTACAAAGGAGGGTTGGTCGTTTGGAGCAAAATTGATGTCTAATAAGAACTATTAGACATCACAAAAATATTTCCAACGTCTGCGATATTGGTTCCTAGGAATCGACTTTCGATCATCGATTTTTTTCTCAAGAATCGATGGAACCGAGGATCGACAAATCCTTAATCCCTATTATTAATTTTTTTACAGTCGTTATTATGTTGGTTTACCCATTTTTCAAGTTTTGTCCTGTTTCACCAATGTACACTATTATTATTTACATATTAGCAAAACAACTTTGTCACTAACCTTATCCAAAGTTATTAATAATATAGATACAGCTTGAAAAAGATTTATCTGAGTTGGTACCGAAAATAAAACTGAGTCATACATCGACTTATCTTTGACCGACATCTGCTCTCGACGTATTCCATGAACGCCTTTGCGTCAAAGAACGTTTGAGTAAAAAAAAAAAAAAAATATATGCAAACGGATATTCCTCCTTCTCTATAAGTGAAGTACAAAAATATTCATCAGTGTTTGCCCGAATCTACGTCAAGAGTAGCCTAGCAGTACGATTTATTTACACGTACGAGTAAATTAACGTCAGAGTTCTAGGGCCTTCTACAACCAGCCACACAACTGCATTCTCCTTCCATCTCGTAACTACATAGGCTATATATATGGTAGATGTACGTAAGATTAGGGTTTTAAGTAGGTGATTTAAAAATAAATGATTAAAAACATTTTTATTAATTAAAATATTCTCCATTCCTCTCAGTACATTTTCGCTAGCGTATTGGTCCCCCTAAATAAAATTTTAAATCCTCATTATAGTAAAGGCAACGAAGAAAAAATAGCAGAAATAATTCATGTAGAAGCCAATTTTGGCACAGTTATATGGGAAGGTGTTCTTAGCAACATTACTACTAATAGTACTAAAGTGAGGGTCTCTAAAGTTCTTCGTTTTTTTCTTAAAGTTTTTATTAAGTTTTTCGATAATAACTCGAAAACTACTGCCTCCAGCTAAACAACGTCTTTATACTAATGCAATATCATTTATTATGCATTGCATTGGTTTTCTTTTGTAATTATTTCATTAGAGTACTACCAATGGATAGTTCTTCTACAAGTTCTAATCAAGCCATTATCCTGTACTGTATATAGCATATTTACTAAATGTGTTTTTATTAATACAGTTATAAATTTCAATTAATAAAAAAGAAAAAATTGTGTGCAAACGTTTCTACCTGACTTGCAGACCCTGAAGACGACCTGCAAGGCACGTTGGTAAGTATTAAAGTATTTCTTTTTAGACGTGGTGTTCCTCTTTAACTGCATTTCATAGCTTTATCATCGATATCAAATCCTCAGGTAACTTTTTTTTATCTTTATAGATTAATGATATTTACCAGGTATGCAAGTTTAAAATGTCGTTTATTTCTTAAAATATATACACAGTAATTTAAAAAAAAGTATAATATATTTTATTCAAAGTACTGACCCTCGCTTT
Source organism: Euschistus heros (assembly GCA_003667255.2). NCBI lineage: Eukaryota > Metazoa > Arthropoda > Insecta > Hemiptera > Pentatomidae > Euschistus > Euschistus heros. The sequence continues at coordinate 166,294 of RCWM02000803.1, read as the reverse complement.
CTACACATTTTGTCCATCTCTCGGGCAATACATGGATACCATTCCAAAAGAATGCTTTATCTTTATTTGAAATCCATTCATCGAGCCATTTTCGTACGTTTTCGAAATTGTTGAAGTGTTGCTCCGCCAATGAGTGTCCCATCGATGAGAAGAGGTGATAATCAGAAGGCGCCAGGTCAGGTGAATACGGCGGGTGGGGTAGGAGTTCCCAACCAAGCGAAGAAATCGTTTCCTTAGTCAATCTGGCTGAATGTGCAGGAGCGTTATCATGCTGAAGAATGACTTTGGCGTGCCTGTGAGCCCATTCTGGGCGTTTTTCGATCAATGCGTGACTCAAATTGATCATTTGTTGTCGGTAGCGCTCGGTATTGACTGTTTCGCCGGGTTTGAGAAGCTCGTAGTAGACTACTCCCTTCTGATCCCACCACACACACAGCATTGTCTTCTTCCCAAAACGATCCGGTCTTGCACTCGATGTGGATGGTTGTCCTGGCGTTACCCATGATTTTTTTCGTTTGGGATTCTGAAAATAAATCCATTTTTCATCGCCAGTTACAGCTCGATGCAAAAAACCCTTTCTTTCGTGTCGTAAAAGCAGCATTTCGCACACAGTTTTTCGTTTTTCCATCTGTCGTTCGTCCAATTCATGTGGAACCCATTTTCCAACCTTTTGAATCTTTCCCATAGCTCTCAGGCGATCGGAAATGGCTTGCCTAGTGACATTCAACTGTTCTGCCATCATTTGTTGGGTTTGGGTATTGTCTTCGTCTAATAAAGATTGCAATCGAAGTCCTCAAACTTTTTTGGTCGATTTTCTCGTTTTTGATCAGTAACATAAAAATCACCACGTTTGAAACTTTGAAACCAACGTTCACATGTCCTGACGGTTGGAGCAACATCGCCATAAGTCTCAACAAGAATTCGATGACATTCAGATGCCTTTTTCTTTTGATTAAATAAGAAAATCATGACATGCCGCAAATGCTCTTTATTTGGCTTAAAATTAGACATTTTTAACACCAAAGAAAGGTATGATACGTCCACGTAAACGACTTAAAAACAACTGACTTTTGTAAACAAATGACTAACAAGCAAAATAGCGTTTAAAGATAAGCAAATCCTTCAATAGGCTAAGAGCGCATTCTATTGGAATTAAAACGACATTTTAAACTTGCATACCTGGTATAACAAAAATACCACTTTTCAGCAGTGGTATATTTTTTCTTTTCTATAATTCAAAATTAATAGCCAATAGTGATCCACTTTTGTGGACTATCTTTAAGCCATTTAGTTGATGGAATGTGTGTACCGGTTATGACATGGATACCATATGTCTTTTGGATAGTTGCCTATACACTTTTGGTGTAACTTTTTTTACAAATTTATTTTGACACACTCTAGCTGAGTTGGTGTTGCTCGGATCAAAAATGTGACAAGAGTTTCTCTATTAATATTTTTGTTGTATAACATTTTTCGATAGTACCTACCGTTTAGAAGCTATATTGTTTTGAATGATAAAAGTCACGTTTCCTACATTTTTTAAGTGTTGGGGCTTTTTTGACACACTTTACCTCGGGTCGAAAATTTGATGACCATTTTTCTTATCAGGAATTCAACAGAGAATATTTTTTATTATATAACATCTTTTAATAGGACCTAGTGTTTAGGAGGTATATTGGTTTAAATGAAAATGTGTTTAGAACCGCTTTTTTCTCTCAACTTAGTTTATTTTGAATAATCATTGATAGATGATTTAATTTAATTATTAATTTAAGTAATTTTATCCTTTTAATTCTATAATTTAAATTGAGAAAAGCAGTAGATTATAGTTATAGACATATATGTCCATGATATATTGTTTTTCCCTGTCAGGGAAATATTGAGTTTTTTGTGATGGCTGTTGAAAAACTTTTGGACCATAATCAACCCCTGGATCTCTGAACATCTTCTTCTCCATTATTTATTTATTTATGCATTGTATGCATTGTATTTTTTTTCACTTTTATTTTTAAATCCATGCCTGTCAAAAAAAAAATTGACAATTAGAAGATGTGCTGAAATCAGAATATAAACAAAATTTGCATGTTAAACTATGAGGAGAGATAGTGCCCAGTGGCATACCTTCCTTGTCTTTTTTTGGTTCGTTTTAAAAAAAAAATAATCTGAGTGTATTTTCGTCAGAAAAATTATTATTTCGAGTTTTATATCTTAATAACTTTACTTTGTTATTCAGTCGGTTGCAAATAAAGTATTTTGTATCTATGAATGCTATTGATTATTTTAACATCGAAAAAACATTATTTTTCAGGAAATTTAAAAAAAAAAAAAACACCTACTTTAATTTTGGAGTCCTAGGGACTCCGCCACGCACGGAGTGTTAAAGTTTTTGGCCACACCGCACACTGGGGCCATATAAAGGGCGCTCCCGCTCAAAACTCCAAAAAGCGGTTTTTTCTTTTTATAAATTTATTTTAAATAATAAACTATAAGATAAAGTTATAATTGAATTTAAAAAGGTATATTTTTTATTAATGATAGGTTTTAATTTAATAAAATGCATTACTTTTAATAATGTACTTATAATAATAATAATAATAATAATAGCTCCTTTATTTCCACATAAGATAATTACAAAATAATAGAAGAAATTTACATTTTTTTTTTTCAAGGAAAAGTGGCCCATCTTTGGGCATAAGCCTCTCCCAGTTTTTTCCAAATGTCTTTATCATTTGCTGACCGGTGCCATAGACACCCCAGAAGATCTTCGATGTCGTCCCGCCATCTCGAACTAGGTCTTCCTCTCTTCCGTGTTGAATGGACAGGATACCAATCTGTGGTTCTTTTGGCCCATCTTCTACTGTCCATTCTTGCTATGTGGCTTGCCCATTTCCACTTAATTTCTAGGAAGGTTGTCACCGCATCTTTTGTCTTGGTTATTTTGCGGAACTTCCTGCTACGGATTCTATCCCTTAGCTTTATCCCTAGCATGCTCCTTTCCATCGCTCTTTGGGTAATAGCTAGGCTATTAATTATATGTCTGTTTGCAGGCCAAGTTTGGCAACCGTAAATTAGGGAAGGTAGAATGCAAATATCGAAGACTTTTTTCTTCAGGGTGATAGGCATGTTACTTTTGAATATATCTTTGTTTGACCAATAAATGTACTTATATTATATATTTAATATAAAACTTTCTTTGGCCGAATTATCTTAATGATAAACAAAATGTGTAGAACTACATATTGATTAATTTAATAAATACATAAAAGTAATCAAATTTACATAATATGTACCTATAGTATAAAAATAATAAAATGTTGTAGGTAAACAATGAAATATAAAAAAATAGCATTTAACATATTTTAAGTATCAATCATATTTTTAGGATTATAATTAATAAATAACTATGTAATGATTTTTTACATGATGTCTTTAAATTTGTTATTTAATATTCACGTAAATTTTAAAGAATCATTTCAAATTTTTATATTGAATCAATATTAGTTTTACCTGATCCCCTAAAAAAAGTTTATTATGGGTCTAATCAGAATTATCCGAATCCGTAATATATAACTAGATGTAATGTGACATGTAATGTCTAAGCTAGATGGTCTAATTGTTAACATGCCACAAACATCGGGGTCGAATTAATATTAATTAATTTTGTTTTTTGTGTTGGCATTTTTCTGAGGTTAGTTATCAATTATCAGATTTTAGATCAGACTAGTTATTAGATATTAGCAGGCGATTAAATACGTCTTTAATTTTATGAAATCTAGAAGCCTTCCTACTAAATTGTTCACCATGAGCCTTAAAATCTTTTAGGATTGATCCTTCTATACCATCATGCGTACCTCAAGTGGCTTAAAATCTTTGTTGCGGGCCTTTCACTAAATTCAAAATTGTCAATATCTTGATGCTGCGCGAAGGAATTACCCTTTCGATTTCACATTTATTTATACAAGAGCTTCTATTATCATATTATAATGACAGTTTTGCAATTCCTTAGCGCTAAATTGAATTAATCAAATTCAAAGATTTAGGCTTCAAATTTTAAAATTTAAAGGTTTAATTTCAATTTCGTCGATAATCTTTTATTTATAAGTGTTTTATAGTACATATCTATTTGATTCTAAAAGTCTTTGTACTAAAATGTTTCCTGTAAGCCTTAAAATCTGTGTTGTGGGCATTTCATTAAATTCAAAATTTTCAATATTTTAATTTTGCGCAAGGGAATCGCACTTTTGCCTTCACATCTATATTTACAAAAGCTTCTATTATCATATCACAATGACAGTTTTGCAATTCCCTTGCGCAAAATTGAATTAATCAAATTTAAGTTTTAAGAATTTAAATATTGAATTTCATCCTTAATATTTTATTTATTAATATTTTATATTATATACCTTCAATAGAATACCATATAGTATGACTTGAAATATAAAAAATTAAAAGAAAAAAAAATTAGCGTATTGAAATGCTTAGCAGTTTACAATCGACTGAATAATGCTCTCTAATAATCCGGGATATAAAACGGATTAAAACATTGAAAGGAAACAAACAGAAGCCCGTGTTGTTTACTAGTTGATTTGCCATATTATGTGGATTATTTTAGCCACAAAAAAGTGTAAAAATACCCAAAAATCAAAAATAGAGTTTTGAGCGGTGTTAGTGAGGAGATGGCCCCAGTGTGCGCCGGTTAAGGGTTAAAGCTAATAAAATTTCCTATGAAATTGATTTTAAACATATTTGTCGAGCTTCCTACTGTTTTCGAGATATACGTTATTGAAAATCAATAATTATCGAGAAAAAAAATTTGTTTACCTCACAGTTTGTCCAATATTTGCTACTAGTGCCACGAAAAAATGTTGGAATCAAAAATGTAGAATTTAATTTTGTTTTTAAATTTCACATATACGTATCTGGCACTAGTAGCAAATATTTGACACAATGTGAAGAAACATTTTTTTTTTTCTCGAAAAGTATTGATTTTCAATAACGTATATCTCGAAAACAGTTGAAAATTTGACGAATATGTATAGAATAAATTTTATAGGGAATTTAATAAGCTGTAATTGTTATTTGAAACATAATTTTCTAGAGTCTACCGTTTCCGAGATATAATCGAAAAACCCAAAAAAAGGGACCTTCTCTCTTCCCTTCCCCACCTTAAGCTCACCCTACAGGGACGGGGACTTATACCTACTAAAAGTAACAAAGCTATGAAGTTAAATATAATCGCATATTTTATGCATCCAACAATCCTCATTTCAGCACTCATAGACTGGGTAATAATGATTTTTCAAATATTTGAATGGACTCGTAAAACGAAATTATAACAAATTATTTCCAAGTTAGAAAAAGCTAAAGATTTAAAAAATATTTAAATGGAATAGAGAAGATTGACATCTATACAAGAACATAATCTGTTAAATATTAAAAGTTTATTACATGGAGCGGTAATTTAACGAAAGCAAGAATTATTTTCGGGATAACTGAATAGAAAAAAATACCGAGAAGGTTTCACACTGTAAAAAAAAATATACAGCGATATTAGAGATGCAGAGAAGATTGTTAGTGGACAATTTACCCCGCGATCCAGATAATTAACAGTTAACTGCCACACTCTAATTGCCTCTAATTCAGCTATCGCAGAGTTATGCACAGCTATCCAAGCTTATATATCAATAGGTTTCGTAGCTACGGTAGTTTATATAATCAGGTAATTATTATTTTTATAAATATTATTTATCTAAATTTACAAATCTATAAAAAAGAAAAAAAAAATGGGTAAATTTGAGTTAATTACAATGCACTGCCACATATGCAGACGACACAGCTATAGTTACAAGACACCAAAATCAAACACATTGAATTTACAACACAGCTTACAAAAGGTACAAGACTGGTGTAAACTTCAGAAGACAAGACTAAATCATCATCCCAACACATTACGTTTACCCTAAGACACAAAACATGCCCTCCCGTATACATTGACAATGCCCCAATTCCACAAACAGACAAAATGGATTTCATTAAATATGAAACTAAAACTGATATACTCAATTTTTGGGGGAAAACATCGAAATTACATATAAGACCAAAATTAATCACCTGCACACATTTACAAAACCTTTATGAACTTACGCATCACAAATGGATGGAACTGCTAAACAGACACACATAAAAAGATTTCAAACTTTTATACTACAAACTAAGCATACCAACAGCCATTGAACACATAAGAACACACTACAGACTGTTTCATAAAAAAATAAAGAAACACCCTAACAAACTCATCAATAGTATGGCCACATTTCTAATGCCGGAGAATACCAGGAGGAAACTGAAAATGGATGAGAGACCTAATTACATAAAAGTAAACCAAAGACAAGGAAGGTATGCCACTGGGCACTATCTCTCCTCATAGTTTAACATGCATATTTTGTTTATATTCTGATTTCAGCACATCTTCTGATTGTCAATTATGTTTTTGACAGGTATGGATTTAAAAATAAAAGTGAAAAAAAAAAATACAATGCATGCAATGTATAAATAAATAAATAATGGAGAAGAAGAAGAAGAAGAAGAAGAAAATGAACTTTATTCTGGGACTACTTGTCCCCTAAGTATAACATATGATTACAGTACATAGGACAATCATCTGGCTTTGATAATTAATTATAATAAATAATAACAATAGATAATAATAAAAATTGATAAATAATTAAATTATATGTTACAAAATAACTGAGACATCTTGAAAAAGGATACATCTTATGCATACTATTATAATGTAAATTACATAAATATTCATGTTTTACATTAGCTCGGAAGATTGAAAATTAAGGAGGTAAAGGAATAAATGATTAGGATTGATGAATTAAATGCCACTTCTATTGAGATTATTTTATTTGAAAACTAGTTTCGAATGCTAAACATTCATCTTCAGTTCTAAAACATACAATAAAATTTTCAACACATCAGTACTATGTTACATAGATTAAATATACTAAGGTTTTTAAAAAGATAAGACAAGAAATCAAGCATAGGCACTCACCTTCGAGGTAACTAAAACACTGAATTTGTGAGAAGTAAAAGGGGGCAGGTAGGTAAACTTTTAGATTTACAACGGGGTTTCCCTTATGACTCATTGGGTTTTTTCGTTCCTATGGGAAACAAATTTAAAATGGGGCTATTGGATATGTTAATCTGATCATTTAAACAAAAATCTGGATCGGTTTTAAACGATTTTATTATTTCTAGTGATTCAAAAGTATTTAATTTTAGGCTATTTTCTACTTGATGTAATATTTTTACTCCCGAGTCTTTATTAAATTTGTGGTTATTTTCATTTAGATGGATAGCGAAATTGGAATTTTGGGTCTTATTAGTGTATGCTCTTATATGTTCATTTACTCTTTGATTTACTGATCGTCCGGTTTTTCCCGTATATTTTGCTTCGCAGTCATTACATTTTAATTCGTATACGCCGCTTTTTTGGAAAGGGTCTATTTTGTCTTTCGGTGAAGGGAAGTATGATGACAATGGCTTATCTATTTTAAATGCAGGGTTTAAACCTAATTTTTTTAATTCTTTCCCGACTTTAACGGATATTGGGCCGTAGTATGGTATCAAAATATATTTTTTAGGGGTAGCTTTACTAGCTTTACTAGTAAAGCTTTTTCGAATTGTGATGGGCAATGAATTCCATAAAGAGGAAGCACGGATAATAAAGGATTTCTCGAAGGATGCAGTTCGATGCACCGGAGTGTATAGATTGATGGGTTGGGTTCTAGTATTTAAGAGGTGAATGGAGGAGGGAGCGCAGAGTAAGGAGGTCATGGATATAGGTGGGTTTTTGTGTTTTCAAGGTTTGAAATATGAGAGCACCCAGGAAGTATTGACGTCGAAAACCGGGGTACAGCCACCCAATTTCAGAATACCTGTGAGATATGTGAGAACGTCTGGAGATCCCGAAAAGAAATCTAATAAAACAGTTCATTACTCTTTTACATCTCATCTCGAGCTCATCAGACAGTCCTCCATATACTACGCATCCATAGTCAAAGTTAGGAAAAATGAGTGATGATACTAAAAGTTTTCGAGTACTTAATAGTAATGAATCACGGCAATGTGAAAGTTGCTTATGAATAAAAATAGATTTCCTCGTGATTTGAGAGATATGGCTATTCCAAGCAAGATGTTGATCGAAAGTTATTCGAAAGTTAGTAAGATGTTCAGAGATGCAGTTAAAGAGGAACACCACGTCTAAGAAGAAATACTTTAATACTTACCAACGTTTCGACTTGCCTTGCAGGTCGTCTTCAGGGTCTGCAAGTCAGGTGGAAACGTTTGCACACAATTTTTATTTATTTTTTTATTATTCTTTTATTAATTGAATTTATAACTCTATTAATAAAAACACATTTAGTAAATATGCTATATACAGTACAAAATAATGGCTTGATTAGAACTTGTAGAAGAACTAACCATTGGTAGTACTCTAATGAAATAATTACAAAAGAAAACCACAAGGCCATCTTCTTTTCAGACGATTCGGAGGATTGCCAGGAATGTAATGGGAAGTTGTGCTACAAGTGGATTTGGATGAGCAGTGAGTTTATTATGAAAGGATAGGTATGTGGTTCGTGCCAAATCGGCGACATGTGGGATATTAAGGTCATTGTGGATTAATTTATTTGTGACAAAGTAAGGAGCATTAAGGATTTTCGAAGGATTTTGAATTTGAGTGATTGGATGCGGGAAGAATTCGATTGTTTGGTGGATCCCCATAACTCTATACCGTAAGTCCAAATAGGCCTGATAATCCTCATATAGATGAGTTTTTTAGAAGTGAATCGGGAGATTTGAACGTTTGTCAAGTAGCTGTTGTAGTAGTCGAAATCGATTTGCAGCTTCTTGTCTTTTCAATCTTGTCTGAGAGTTCCAGGTAAGTCTGGTCCAGATATCGGCTTTGTTCCACATTATTTAGCGGTACACCATTAAAGGATACAGGAGGACAGGATGCGGTAGGTTTACACACGATTAAAGTATTTCTACTTAGACGTGGTGTTCCTCTTTGACTCCATTCCTTATCATCTTCTTCTCCATTCGTCATAACAGTCAACTATACTTTAATCATTATAAATAAAAAAAATAAGATTCCTTTAACAAATTCTTATTTATTAAGATGAACTCTAAACGCTCTTTGTTTCATTTATTACTTAAGAAATCGTAAAAGTATCTACAGGATTTCACTAAAAAGAGTATATGGGAGGATGCATACACATGTGAATTAGAGCCAAAACTAGAATCAACATATAAAGAGTTGGTAAATAATCTTTACTTTGGGATAATGAGAATTATCTAAGAATAACATATCTTTAAAATAAAATTATACTACTGTCAGGCTGTATTTATTTCATTATCAATTTAGCATCGGCAATTGGAAATTGTAATCCTATTTCTTCATTTTCTAATATTGAATTCATATTCATCAATTGGGCGTTTGACAGGCAGTAGTTGAATATTGACTCTTGAAGAGAATTGTAAATTCTGTACGAAGTAGTTTTGATCTTAAGATATTTGTTATTAATTATGAAAAAATAAGCAATAACCTAGAGATCTGTTCTACTTACTGATCACCGAACTATTTACAAACCGTAAGTGTTATATATTGACTCATTAATTAAAAGAAGACTTAGCTAACTGGTATAGTGATCGCTTTAATATTCACTATTCCAACGGAAGAATAAAAATAAATATAACGAGGCAGCAACGACCTCTGGTGGGGAGGAGGGGAAGGAAGAGGGGAGGAGGGGAGGAAAAAACAAACAAAAGACGCGGCATTCCTTTTACTTGCAACCCGTTTTGGAGTCGTTAAAACATTAACTGCTCTCCTCTCGGCAAGGATGGGCTTCTTCATCTCGAAGATCGTCTCCGAATTGAAAGGAAACGAGAGCGGTCATCTTGAGGTGGATGTCTGAAACGAAAAAATATTTCTATCGATTGGGTATTTGTTGACTGAGAAGTATTCAAAGATGTAACTAGTTGGTGTATGCAGTCATAGATACATAGCAGTTAAAAATAAATTTTAATTTATAATACCTCCCAGACACTCCAATCCCATATTATAAACCTTCAAGAATGGTGTCGAAAATGGAGAATCAAAATAAATCCCACCAAATAACCTTTACCCTTCGTCGTAAACCTATGACTTCATATCCTTCAGTATCTTTTAATGATGTCCCACTACTCCCCGTTGAACAGATTCGCTACCTAGGACTCCATCTGGACAAACGCCTTACTTGGAATCCACATACAAGACTAAAACGACAAGAAACTGCCCGTCGTTTCAGACTACTTTAACATTTACTAGACAAACGTTCAGAGCTCCCAATTAATTACAAAAGACTAATATACATGACTGTGATTAGACCTATCTGGAAGTACGGAGTTGAGCTTTGGGGCTCCACTAAACCATTCAATTCATCTCGTATCCAATCCTTACAATCCAAAATCCATAGAAAAATCCTAAATGCTCATTACTTCGTCACAAACAAACTTATCCACAATGATCTTAATATACCTTACGTTTCTGACCTAGCTCAAACCAGATATCAATCCTTACATAGCAAACTCCACAACCATTCAAATCCATTAGTATCACAACTTGCTTCTCATTCCATTCCAGATAACTCTCCGAGGCGTCTGAAAAGAAGATGGCCTCAAGACCTTCTTATATAGATCTTCTTATATAAGACTTCATTATATAGAACCTTTATAAGTGCTACCAATGGGTAGTTGCTTTAAAAACAAGTGAAGTGTCATTTTTATCATTATCATCGTATTTACTTGATGTATAATATATTTATACTGTATAAATTATAATGCCGACGTTTCGACTTGCATTTTAGGACTTCATCAGGGCTAGAAGAAAAAGAAAACAAGCTAAAATCTTCGAATCCTTGCATAACATACAGAAGTCCTGAAAACTAAAAAATAAACAACTTGCCATCACTAGCGAAGCACTCTAATTGATAATGTGAGCCGTTCCATCATTCTTTTCATTATAAAGGTAAATAATGAATTCTTTTGAGTCATTCTGAATCAGCTTATTCTGAAGCAATAGACGTAAAAATATGAAAATCGAAAAATAGAGCCAACAAATGTTAAAAATAGTTTGTTTTTTTTGTTGTTTTTTTAATTTACAACTGTATTTACAATATAAACATACAATACATCAAGTAAATATGATGATAATGATAAAAATGACACGTAACTTGTTTTTAAAGGAACTACCCATTGGTAGCACTTCTACAGGTTAGTTTGTTTGTGACAAAGTAAGGAGCATTTAGGATTTTTCTTTTCATGCGGATTCATGATTGGATGCGAGATGAATTGGATGGCTTAGTGGAGCCCCAAAGCTCAACTCCGTGTATCCAAATTGGTCTAATTACTGTTATGTATATGAGTCTTTTGTAATTGAATGGAAGGTTTGAACGTTTGTCAAGTAAATGTTGAATTAGTCGAAAACGACGGGCAGTTTCTTGTCGTTTCAGTCTTGTATGTGGATTCCATGTAAGACATTTGTCCAAGTGGAGTCCTAGGTAAGAAATAGAGTTAAATTATACTAAAATTTTGTTAAATTAAGTTTGACAAAATAATTTAAAATTGCTTTGTCAATATTATTAAAGAATAAAATGATATAATTTGTCAACTTAGTTTTAATGCATATGTATTTTTTTCATTCTGAATCGAATGAAACTATTTGCATCTCGATAGGACTAACCATTCTCGAAAAAAAGCGTTTTTTTCCACATTTTAGCCGTTTTGCCCCACTGTCCGAAGGTCGCAAGTTCTCGAAAAGTTGTTTTCAGGTTTTCTACGTCAAAATTTCTCAGAACATCATCATCAAATTATAGAGTCCGTCTATGATCTTCGTTGTTTCAAGGCTCAAATCTTATTGGATTAACGATATCTAGTTCGAATCGATAAAGTTTAATTTTTGATTTTAATATACGTTCGTAATGTTACGATGAACCCTAAAACACCATGATCTAATGTTTTTTCAGATTCAAGAAGAATTTGATATATCTTTTAGCTGGGGGGCTAAACTGTTTTTGTTGTTTTTTTTTTTAATCTTTTATATGAATTATTTTTCGTAATAGGAATTTTAGGGGGTGTGTTGGCCGAGTGTGTTGGGGCGAGGGTCTCAGCCTGCTCGTAACCAGAAGGTCGTGGGTTCAAATCCCACCTGGGCGGGTTAAAATTTATTTCTTGGCGGACCCACGGAATAAATCTTGACCTTCCCACCCAGGCCAGTATAGGATTTCAATGGAAGTTTTGGGCTCAAAAAACAAAAAAAAAATAGGAATTTATTTTTAAACCGGTATCGATACCAAGCATTGTAAATCGATATTTTGAGTACCGAAAAATTAGAATACATCAGAGGTTTGAGATGGATTGAGTGAACAGAGTAGAACAAGAAAAAAAATATACAAGGTTAGTAAAACAAATACAGGAAAAAAAAGTTTAACCTAACTCGCACCCTTGTAATACTCCACAATATCCAAAGATATTTGTTTTAACCGATATGGTTAAGATAAAAAAATAATAATAAGATAATCCAAAAATTATTAACAAAAAAAAATCGATTACTCTACCTCAAACCGATATAGATCGAACCTAGACTGCAGATTACAATAATTTGTAGCCATAAAACTGTCCTTTTATTGTAGCGCCATTGTGAGGACTAATGTATAAAGTTGATTATAGTTTAGAGTCAACTATAATAAGAGTTGTTATTGAGGTACGGCAGGTTGCGGTCACGCGCAAAATATGCATTTTGTCTTTGAAACCTTTTTTTTTTTTTTTTTTTTTTTGCGCCTCTGTCTTTGATTGAAGCTGTCTAATGCTTGTTGGTTTAAGGTGAGAGTTGAATGACTCGAAGTGTTTGCATAAGAACGGATCTAATGCAAGTAGGGATCGGTGAATCGATATATTGAAATATCAATATTTTTCTTCCGATAATCCTATATTCTTTCTTATGATATATCGATACGTACCTTACGATATATCGATATGTACCTTATTATATATCTGTTTCTTTATACAGGGTCAGTATCTCTTAGTGTAAAAAAAAAAAAATTGGGTTAAACTAGATCAAAAATGTAGTTAAATGCCGCAGATCTCACCTTTCTATTCAAATCCGTTGCAGATATACGATAAATCAAAGACTTTTGTATGTATATTGTTGGTTTATATTTGTATTGCTTTCGAATAATGTGGAGGAACTCCATGGTGTTGGAAAATCATATTTTGCCGAACTTCAGGTGGAATATCGTGATGAAGTTGTGGAAGGATATTTCGTAACAAATCTTACTAATTTCAACATTCAATCTGTTGGGCAAACTTTGATTTTTCAACACTATTCGACAGCAATACAAATATAAATAAACCAACGATACTCCACATAGAATGGTAGAAATGCCATCCCCTGTAAAAACAGACTCATCTGCCCATAAAATTCACTTTAAAAAGTAGTATTTTTAGACACAATCTGCATTTAGAAGCTAACGGCAAAATTAATTTCTATGTTTATTATCACTGGGTTTTAAACATTACATTGAAAATCTAATAGATTAAATCCTAAATAATAATAATAAATAAATAAATGTAATAACATGAGATCCTCTGATCTTGTGTCGCTTTATTGACAGTTTTCCTTTATTTTCTATTAAACAATCATTTTTATATTTGCTTTTTATTCCAATGAAGAATTTATTATGTTTAAAATGCACATTTCCATTAAGGGATTGTCATAATGTTTTATTTACACAAGTAACTAATGTGAATGCCAAATGAGAACACCATGTTTTTTCGGTTTCAAAAGTAAATACCTCCATGAAATTGAAACAAAATCATTACGTTTAACATATCATTCGAAAGCTGATTGAATTTGCAAGTTTTTGTGAGATTAGACGTTTTGTGGATAGTTTTTTCGAAAAACGGTGAGCGTTAAAGTAAATAAGACATTGTGACTTCCCTAAATAAAGTGAAGATCAAGTTGTTCTTTAGATACCAAGTTTGTAAAATTCAAGGTTACAGCTACTCAGCTATTATAGAAAATTTAATGCTAAATCCGAAAATGTGGCCAAAATTTGAAACATATTTAGACAAAATGGAGATATTACAGTTTTATAGGAAAAAATTTGATTTCACCAAAAAAGTCATTGATATATCGTATCAACGGATTAGAATAGAAAGGTGAGATCTGCGGCATTTTGCTACATTTTTTTTTTTACACTAAGAGATACTCACTCTGTATAATAAAGATACAACATACAACTTAATATATGTTTAACAAAACCTTATAAGATTTGTTTAAATAACGGACAAATTTTTAATATTTAACGTTTTTAATGCAACTTTTTCATTTTTAAGTATGTTGGCTTGGAAATATGTTACTTTTTTCGCTTCAGCGCCAGCAGATCGATTATTTTCTAGAGCAAAAAGAACCATCTCACCCACAAGGAATAAATTAAGCGGAAAAATGTTGGGATAGCTACTTTGTCTACAATCCACTGATGACGATATGTACAAATTAACTTGTTGATCTCATAATATTGATATATATGTATATGTACCTCCTGCCTACTGCTTAATTCATAATAAACTAATTTTAAATTTTAGACATTTGAAATAAATGTGTTTTTATTTATGTTGTAAAATAAATTAAGGCTACGACATTAAATAACTTGGAATGTCATCGTAAGGCGATTAGAATGTTCAAAACGGCATTTTATAAAAATAACGATACATCGATATAAAGATATTTTTGTCACCGATATAGAATATTGACAGTTTTCATAACGATCACTCTGAAGAGGAACGTTTGTCCAATGGTTTTCCTGTACAATAAGACGGTATCAAATAAAACCGCTGTTAAATATTTGGGATTATACTTAGAACGTAGGACATCTTGGGACATATATCCGAAACATAAACAACGGAAAATATATTTATTTTATTTTTTTTTTTATATGCATTTATTGAAATTTACAACTGTACAGAATATATACATCAAGTAAATGTATTGACAACATTATAATAACATGTTAAAACTTGGAAAGAACTACTCATCAGTAGCACTTTATTAAAACTTCTACACTAGAAGGTCTCTAGGCCATCTTCTTTTCATACGCCTCGGAGGATTATCAGGAATGGAGTGGGAAGCAAGTTGAGAAACTAACGGATTTGAGTGGTTATGGAGCTTACTACGAAAGGATAGGTATCTGGTGTGGGATAAATCAGCAACATATGGAACATTAAGATCTTTATGGATTAGTTTATTGGTGACAAAGTAAGGAGCACCATTTTACGAAGGATTTTGGATTGTAAGCATTGAATACTAGATGAATTGGATGGTATAGTTCCCCAAAGCTCAACTCCGTACGTCCAAACACGTCTTATCACAGTCATGTGTATCAGTATTTTGTAATTAATTGGGAGCTTTGAACGTTTGTCTAGTAAATGTTGAAGTAGTCTGACGACGGGCAGTTTCTTGTCGTTTTAGTCTTGTATGTGGATTCCTAGTTAGGCGTTTGTCCAAGTGGAGTCCTAGGTAGCGTATCTGTTCAACAGGGATTAGTGGTATATCATTAAAGGATACTGTAGAGCAGGAGGTCGTAGGTTTACGACGAAGGGTAAAGGTTATTAGGTGGGATTTGTTTGGATTTATTTTGATTCTCCATTTTTTACACCATTCTTGAAGGTTTAGGGTATGGGATTGGAGTGTTTGAGAGGCAATGAAGGGATCATTGTTTACCGATAACACACGTGTGTCATCAGCGTAAGTAGTGAGGACAGTGGGTAAATAAAATTAAAATACTTACTTGACAATCTCCTCTAAACAATATAATTTATAACATATCACTGAAACCTACTTGGACGTACGGATCAGAACTTTGGGATTCTACAAAAACCAACATACATTCACCAAATATAAAAAAATTACAATTAGGATTAATGAATTAATTGCCACTTCCATTGGGATTATTTTATTAGAAGACTAGTTTCGAATGCTAAATATTCATCCTCAGTTAAAAAACACAAAATTTTCAACACATCAGCACTATGTTACATGGATTATATATAATAAAGTTGTCAAAAATGTAAGACAAGAAATCAAATATTGGTACTCTTTTGAGGAGATCTACTAAATATATGAAATATATCCATCGTGAAAAGGGGAAGGGGGCAGATAGGTTATATTTTTGGGGTTTACCAAGGGATACCCCCTATTGGATCCCGTTCAAATTTAAAATGGAGCTATTAGAAATGTTTATCTGACCATTAAAACAAAAATCTGGATCTGTTTTAAACGATTTAATTATTACTGATGATTCATGAATATTTAATTTTAGGCTATGTACTACTTGATGCATTATTTTTACTCCCGAGTCTTTATTGAATTTATGGTCATTTTCATTTAGATGGAAAGCGAAATAGGAATTTTGGGTCTTGTTAGTGTATACTCTTTGATTTACCGATCGTCCAGTTTCCGTGTGTATTTAGCTTCAAAATAAAGTGCTGATGTGTTGAACATATTCTATATTTTAGAACTGAAGATGAATGTTTAACATTCGAAACTAGTATTCTAATAAAATAATCCCAATAGAATTGAAATTAAATTCATCAATTGTAAGAAATAGTGATATTGGGGCGCACCATATGGTTCGTATGCCAGAGGATGAGATCTCCAAAAAAATAATGAATGAGGATATACACAGAACCAGAAGCAGAGTGAAGAAACTGTCTTAAATTGATGGATTCATCACATTTTTTTTTTTGTTTTTAACAAGAGATCAAAATCCAAATTATTGATAAATATCCTATTACCTAGATGCAGAAGGGAGTTGTGAATCAAATATATAAATAAGTAATTAAATCTTTAACAATAACAACAATGAAGCTACGGTCCATGCAGAACCTTGGCCTGTTCCACGATTCCACTCCATTTGTTTCTGTCACCAGCTGCTCTCCTCCAATGCCTCACACCAAGTGTCTTTAAGTCTGCCTCAACATCTTCCCTCCAGCGTAATCTAGGCCTTCCTCTTTCTCTCTTGCCTCCTTCGGGACGCCCATTCAGCATGATTTTTGGCATTCTGTCGGGGCTCATTCTCTGAACATGGCCCAGCCATCTTAATATCCTTTACTTTATTATAGCAACCAAATCTGGAGCTTTGTGCAGTTCCCTTAGTTCCTGGTAGCTTTTTACTCTCCATATATTTCCATCTTTAGTAGGGCCGTATATCCACCTCAAAATTTTTCTCTCCCAGGTTAAATTAAATCTTCAGTTAAATATTCAATTAAATTAAATACAGTTAATCCTAAACACACATGCTGGGGAAAACAACTTTTATTCAGAAAATATACTGGTAACATATAATTACTATAGCCTCTAGTGAGAGAGAAAAAAAAACATACACGGTTGATTGCTTCTTAGAAAAGGGCTTGTTTACGTCGATTTCCTCTACAATTTTTTACATTTTTTTTTTTTTTTTAATTACTTTCCTTAAACTAAAAATAAAAATCACACATAGTGTATATTTAGCTTGAAATAAACCTTGTTGTTGTTTATTATTTGTTACTACAGCTCATTTTTTAAAAAAAAATTATTTATTGATATCTACGACTGAATAAAGAATACAGAGTAAACGTGTTGAAAAAATAACTTAACGAATTGTAAAACTGCTACTCATTAGTGACAGTTTAATAAAAGTTGTATATTTTATGTAGTCCATGAAATATGCGATAATTTTTGGCTTAATAGCATCGTTAGTAGTAGTTAAAAGATAAACATACTAAAATTCCCCGCCCCTGGGCGCTGAGCTAACGGTGGGTGGAGGGGAGAAGGTCCTATTATTTCGATTATATCTCGAAAGCAGTTGACTCTAGAAAAATATATTTCAAATGAAAATTAAAGGTAATTAAATTTCCTATAAAATCGTTCATACAATTGTCGAACTTTCAACGTTATTAAAACTCGAACATTTTCGAAAAAAAAAACAACAAAATTTGACAAACATTTGCTCCTAGTTCCTTCTACGATCGTTTCTCAGAAAAAATAACTGAATCAAAATTATAGAACATTAAATTTACTTTAAGTTCACATATACATTTCTGACACTTGAAACAAATGTTTGACAAAAAGTGAGGTTAAATGATTAAAGTGAGGTAAAAAGAAAGTTTGTGAAAATTATCGATTTCGATCGATAAAGCATATCTCGAAAACCGTAGGAAATTCGACTAATATGTATATAAACAATTATATAGGGAATATAATTAGCGTTTATTTTTATTTGAAACATAGTTTTCTAGAGTCCACCGTTTTCGAGTGGGCATTTTTGGTACGTTTATCTTTTAACTACTCCTAATTAAGCCCTGAGGTAAAAAATAATCTTATATTTCATACACTCTACACCCCTCATTTCAGCTCTCATTGACTGGACTAATGATAGAAAAATGTACATAGCAGTTCTCTAAATGTAAGTTTCTATTTAGGAAGTGAGGATTCTCTAAGGACCCCGACACGTGGCTAGGCCCAAGAAGTGATCACCCTAACATCTTATCTAGGGCTACTTGAAGTCATATCCTGCCTCGTGTCTTAACGAGCTTCTGATTTAATAAAGGTTCGTCCTATCAGGACCCAAGGGTTCAATTCCGGATGAGGAAGGTCCTTATTTAGATCGCTTGTAACCAAGCAACATATAGAGGGTATCTCTTAGTGTAAAAAAAAATTGGGTGATACTAGATCAAAATAAACCAAGGATATAAATAAATAAGTAGCCTTCCCCTGTAAAAACAAGACCCATCTGTTCATGTTATTCACCTCAAAAAGTAGTATTCTTCAATACCATCTGCATACGGAAACCAACGGCAAAATTGAGGTCTATGTTCATTACCATTGGTTTTAAATCTTATATTACAAATACAGGATGTCCAAAAACAAAAACTACTTAAAACAAAAATAAAAGTTCATTGTTAATTATTAAAATATAAAGTGGAAAATTATTTGGAAAAGATGATGTTATCTAAATGGAGACCGTTATGCTGCTGGCACTCTTCTGATCGGGAACGAAGACTGGCGATCACATGCTGACAGATAGCTTTCGATATTGTTGCCATTTCTGACCTGATGTGTAGCTTCAATTGCGTCAGGTTCGTCGGATTATTCTCATAGACCTTACTTCTAAGGTATCCCCATGCAAAATAGTCAAGTGGACTAATGTTAGGGCTTCTGGGAGGCCAATTGATGTTACCCCTACGCGAAATGACCTTATTAGGTAATAATTCTTTAACAGCTTCCATTGCTTGATTTGAAGAATGGCAAGTGGAACCATCTTGTTGAAACAAAGTTCAGGGACCTTCCGTGCCCCCCAGGCTCGAAAAATCCAGGAATTTTAGTATATTTACTTTCTAACTACCCTGAACAAGTTTTCGAAGAATAGCCTTGGTTTACTGAGAACGAACTCTATAATTTTTTATTGACTGTGCTAACTGTCCATTAAAAAAAAAAGGCAAAATATTTTTTTTTTTTATCAAAAACCCATTCCCGTCCCATTCTAAAATCTTGCCCACATATAGTCAATTATATTATAAATCACATATATTTTCTTCGAAAGAAACTAAGGTTATGTATTTTGGGAATTACGAAAACCGTTTTTGGACGTTTCGGAAAAATTCAAAATGGACGGAAAATATATCAAGTGATATATCAAATTAATGGGCATTTAAGATGGAAAAGAATGCCGCAAATTCAAGCTCTCTAGGAGCAATAGTTTTTTAACGGCATAATTTTGAATATACTGAGTGAGGAACGAAAAAAGTATTTTTTTGAATTTTCAAAAGCTTATAACCCAAAAACCAAAAATCAGAAAAAAGTAATATTTTACATTTTTACTATTCTTGGTATGTACAACTTATATACCAAAAATCATAGAAATCGGATAGGTCAAGGTCCAAATCTAATGTAAAATTGGTAGATTTGACATGAAATGACCCCAATGTTATTGTAGCGGTAGCTACTAAGCATAACAAATATTAGTTTTACTAATTTTGTTTTTGTCTTTAACGGACTACTTTTATGTGTTGCGATGGAAACCAGTTTTGTATATAATTATTAATGATGTTTTAATTGTAACCTTCCCAGTTTGGTTATTTGTTTATTTACTTCGTTTAACGTCACTTTATGCTGCTATGGCTAATCGGACGATGCTACGGTGGTAGTCCTAAATTTTGCCTATCCAGGTATAATTAGGATAGGGATTTTTAACGAGTACCTGACATCGCACAGGTTCGGGACCCCCATTTTACGTCCCTTCCGAAGGACGGCATAGCTAAGGATTTTTTACTCCCTTTAAAAAATCCTAAGGTCACCTGCCGGGCTGCGAACCAGCGATCGTCGGTTTAGTATGTTGCTATGCTAACCACCACACCACAGGTGACCCCCCAGTTTGGTTGTTATCATTATAAAATAAAGTGTTTTTAGTTTGTGTTAAATTTTTAACACGTAGTTTTTTTTTTTTTTTTTTTTTTTTTTTTTTTTTTTTTTTGAGACCTCCTGGTTTACCTTGAAAATAATCATTCTCGACATTATAATTGTATGCCTCTATATATTCTGCAACTCAAATAAAGCTATCTGTTGGTAAAAGTAGACCCAGATATAGAGGGGATGGTTGCGTCAGGGCTGTCTTGGGGGATTTTGGCTGTCTGATGGGGATGAATTTGTCGTCAGAGGTTGGTGCTGTCGGCATCAAACCTTCGGGTTTGCTAGGCATTTTATTTTTTTTTATTTTTATTTCAGCTGTTTTCATTAGATTTTGGGCCTCTATACAGGCTACATTAGGTTAAATTATGTCTTTTCAATTAACATAAATTTTAAACTGAACGTTTAGTAAAAACAACAAAAGAATTGTTAAAAAAAAAAAATGCCTTGACAAAATAGTAGGAATAATAATAATTATATATTATTCAAAATCTTTTAAAATAACCAGTTTTAATTATTTTTCTATTTTATTAACAGAAATTATTAGAAATTAATTATATTAATTTTTTTAATTATTCGTTTTATACAATCAAATTTAAAGACAATACTATTATTTCAAGACTTTTTATAACAATAATACAAATTGAATTTATATTAAATTTCAATAAAGACGATGTAAGCGATATATAAGAAGCGGTAGGAATGCAGAAATATTAATGTACCGTCGAGTATGCCAAGGACTCCCCAGGACAATCCATCAGGTGCTTTCAGCTCGGTGCGGAACCTTTTGGTTCTTACAGTCATTTTCAAAACCATAATTACATATCAGTACATATATTTCAGCATTAGACGGCTGAAATAGATTTTAAAAAATTAAAAATTTTAAAAATCCTGTTTTGTTGCGAATCATTGAATCTATCGATAAAAATAATTAATAAACTCTTTACCAACTTATTAATACTTCTACCCCACTTGTTATTCCTTTGGTCAAGACAAATAACAAACATTGCCTATTTTTAGGACTCATAAGTAAGAAAAGTTGCTTATTATTGCAAAAATTGTATAAGCGGCTACTCACGACTCATGAGAAGACCATCATAATAGTTGCTTTGACAAAAACACTCCTAAACTACCACTTTGCATTTTCAGTACCGATGTCCCACACTCTAAATTATCAACTTATTCAATATTCATTACTCACTTCTAGTTAAAACAGACATTCACAACATGCTAAGTGGGTTCGAAATATCGTAAATAAAATTCAGTAACAGAGAAACTTTAAACTATTTGAGAACTCTTCCAAGAATATTTTATGTCCGATGATCTGGCAATCTCAAAGTTGCGATATTTTTGTATAAATGTTTTATTACAAGGAAATCAAGTGTGCGATCTCAGATATCTGATAACCTAAAAACCTTTCAAACATTCCAAACTTGACGACGTGGAATCTTGTATTCGCTAATCAACAAATAAATTAAACATCAGACTTCTTTAAATCAAAGAACAAAAAAAAAATAATAAAAAATAGGGAAAATTGCGAAATGACTAAGCCTGAGATGGCAACAGTGACTCAGACCGAAGATCGAGGTCTGAATCACATGCCCGCTTGGACCACATTGCCGTCTTCAACTTTTTTTTGTATTCCTAATTTTATGTTTCCAAATGAATCAGCATTCCTCCAGAAGAAGGGGACTGTGGTATTCGATGAGTGATGATTCTATTTAACCTAATTTCATATTACAGAAACTTTTCTTTGCATGTAACATTGAGGAAACAAAAATTAAAACATATGATAAGTAAATTATTAGTACGAGTGTAGTATATAGAGAGATTTTAGAAGGTTAATTCGGTATAAATTAGGGAGAAATTTTTTTCATGGAAAATTGACCTCAAATCAACGCACCAAAAACCCATAAAATTATTTTAACCCTTTCGAGGACGTAAACATTTTTATAGTTGAGATTTTACCAACAACTTCTAACGGCCATAACATGTGCTCCGTTCAACCGATTAAAATATTAGTGTCATCACTAAAATCAGCGTCCATTCTGCTTTTTTTTTCGCGTTTACAATAGTCGATTTAACCCAGATTTTAGGGGACAAAAACTAATTTATGAGGACTATAACTTGAGATATCTCAATAAGGAAAAATCCTGCGACCTCTGCATTTGGGCTAAACTATGCAGTTTTACAGCTTCTAGCTCTTAAAATTTCGTTTTAATCGGTGGCGAAATCTGTGATATAACCCAAATTATTTACAAATCGACAGTCTCTTGCTTTAAAAAAATAAAAATCTGTGAGTTACAAGTCAGAAAGTCCCTTTGTAAGAATAGCCCAAAAGCCAGCGAAGGATACTGGTTTCAGATTTACCAGGGTCTAAGGATTTTGTCGGCCAAAGAGCATATTTGGCCATCTATTCCCGTCAAATTATAGTTTTCATCCTTTTGAAAATTCATTAAATTGTTTAATTTTTTAAAAGGGCAATTTCTCTTCCCGTTTAATCCTTTTCACAGGACACATAAGTATACTATTTTGAGAATTGTTAGAATCTAATGATTTTTAAGATAGTCTAAGGATATTCCGCTGTTGTTTTCGTTTTTGAAAATTAAATAAGTTATTTCGTTATTTTACAAAGGACACCCATCATCTTTTCCTGTTTAATCCTTTGGATTTTAGTCCTTGTCTAACATATTCTCCGCGAAGTTGGAGATAGTCTCTCGAATTAAGTAAAATTAAGACTAAATGAAGTAATTGATGTTAATCTTTTTTTCTCTTCGAAATAGTCAACCATAGACTACTATAGGTTAACCAAACTGGTCTTCAGCTAAGTGAGTTCGGATTGGTTAAGTTCTTGGGAGTTCTCTTCCAAGCCTATAACTCTTTCATTTTCTGAATTTGAAGTTTCAGAATTATATAGCTTCACTTGAACACCACATAGTAAGTATGGCTTGAAATATAAAACCTTAAGGCCCGCCGCAAGTTGAGGCGCAGCCTCGTCACGTGAAGCACTGTGATTCACATTGAGTTTCTGCGGTGAAAGAAACTGATGGTGAGCCCTCCGCAAGTTGAAACGCAGTTTTATGAAGCAGTTTCAAAATGGTGAGCATGCCTGGTAGCACATGGTGTAGCGAAATGGCTATGACTGAGCTAGTACTGATGGATTTAAGTTCAGAATCCGAATCTGAAAAAGAGATTGAGGATGAGGGAATAGCTACGAAGTTAAAACAAAAGTAAAATTCATGGGTAATTCGCCTTAACTAAAGAATAAAATAATGAAAAATTTACCAACTATTTTCGGTTATCCCGTGACCAACTTAAAGAGGTACATGAGATATTAAAGAAACAAATCGACTGGGCATTATTTGAAATTTAGGTGGATGGTGTTGTTGGCGTTGTGAAGGCAGCTTGTGTATTGCACGATATATACGAAGTGTGATCAAAAAGTTCCAGGACTTTTTATATACTATGGGAATGCAATGTCTCACAGCGATGCGGTTGGCAGCATTGTATTGCCTGACTCAACAGGAACACAGCTGTGTTTGCAGATCAATTATAACATCACTGAAAGTAACATTAGCACAGTTTGTTTGAGGTTAGTTTTATAGAGTTTGGCTATTTTATGAAAATGAATGTGAAAGAAGAGCAACGTGTTTGTGTGAAGTTTTGTGTGAAACTGAACAAAACGTTTTCAGAAACCTTTTTGATGTTACAAGAGGCTTTTGGTGAAGAATTTCTAAGCCGATCATGCTGCCATCAGTGGTTCAAGAGGTTTAAAGATGGCCGAACATCCACAGACGACGATGCTCGTTCCGGACGCCCTTCAACGTCAATCAATGATGACAATGTTGCTAAAGTAAACGCTCTCGTACGATCCGACCGTCGACTAACAATCCGTGAAATGGCAGAAGAGTGTCACATTTCATTTGGGTCATGTCAGGAAATTTTAACTGAAAAACTTCAAATGCGTCGTGTTGCAGCAAAGTTTGTGCCAAAACTGTTGACTGAAGACCATAAACAACACCGAACTCATGTTTCTAAGAAACTTCTTCAAAAGGCAAATGACGACGAAAGCTTCTTGAAACATGTCATTACGGGAGACGAGACATGGGTTTTTGGTTACGATGTGGAAACAAAAGCCCAATCATCACAATGGACATCAAAAGGTTCTCCAAGACCCAAGAAAGCACGCCAAGTCAAATCAAATGTGAAGGTCATGCTTACGGTTTTCTTTGACTGTAACGGTGTTGTCTACTATGAATTCCTTCCACAAGGTCAAACAATTAATCGTTTTCTTTATCTTGAAACCCTCAGAAAATTGCGTAATGCTGTGAGAAGAAAGAGACCTGAGCTGTGGCAAAGTGGTGATTGGGTCGTTCACCATGACAATGCTCCTGTTAACTCTGCATTAGTTATCCGTAACTTTTGTGTAAAAAACGCAATGACTGTCATTCCTCAGCCCCCCTACTCCCCTGACCTGGCTCCAGCCGACTTTTTTCTTTTCCCGAAGCTCAAGAGACACCTGAAAGTACGAAGATTTAAAATAGTTGACGAAATTAAAGAAAAAACAACGGAGCTGCTAAACACCTTCACAAAAGAAGAGTTTTCTGGGGCCTTTGCTCAGTGGAAACACCGGTGGGAAAAGTGTGTAGCTTCCCATGGGGAGGACTTCGAAGGAGACAAATTTGAATAACCTGTATGTTGTATGAATAAATGTATAAAAATTCAGTCCTGGAACTTTTTGATCACACATCGTATGTTATAATAAAAGTTTTATTCAAATGATTCACCAGTTTACAAATGCACATATTAAATATTATTACATGTTTATGTAATAAAACAATTTACACTACACAGTGAGCTTAGCTAAAATGGATATAATTTGGAATGCATTTATTTTAACAGTAGGAAAATTGGCCACTTCCTCTCGTTTCTCGGCCTTCAGATTATTTTTCATGTAATCTGCATGGCTTGTATCATACAACAGGTGATGATTTCGCACAGCCTCAATTATTTTTTCTTTTATTTTTACAAAAGTCACGGCGACACGCGGTGAAAAAATGCGGCATACAAACTGCAGTCCGCGGAGCCACGGACAGAGAATACTGCTTGCGGTGTAACTGCGGTCCAACATGCGGGGTTCCTATCATTTCTGGGTTTCACAGAAACTCACTGTGAATCAAAGCGCTTGAAGCCACGAAGCTGCGGCGGGCCTAAAAGAAAAAAATTAGCGTATTGAAATGCTTTGCACTTTACAATCGACTGAATAATGCTCTCTAATAATCCGAGACATAAAACGGGTTAAAACACTGAAAGTAAACAAACAAAAGCGTGTATTGCTTACTAGTTGATTTGCCATATTATGTAGATTATTTCAGTCACAAAAAATATTAAAAATCAAAAATAGAGTTTTGAGCGGTGTTAGTGAGATGACCCCAGTGTGCGTCGGCACTATACCAGGTATGCAAGTTTAAAATGTCGTTTATTTCTTAAAATAAATACACAGTAATTTAAAAAAAAGTATAATATATTTTATTCAAAGTACTGACCCTCGCTTTCTACTTATTTTGCCCATTTCTCGGGCAATATATGCATACCATTCCGAAAGAATGCTTCATCTTTATTTGAAATCCATTCATCAAGCCATTTTCGTACGTTTTCGAAATTGTTGAAGTGTTGCTCCGCCAAGGAGTGTCCCATCGTTGAGATCAGAAGGCGCCAGGTCAGGTGAATACGGCGGGTGGGGTAGGAGTTCCCAACCAAGCGAAGAAATCGTTTCCTTAGTCAATCTGGCTGAATGTGCAGGAGCGTTATCATGCTGAAGAATGACTTTGGCGTGCCTGTGAGCCCATTCTGGGCGTTTTTTCGATCAATGCGTGACTCAAATTGATCATTTGTTGTCGGTAGCGCTCGGTATTGACTGTTTCGCCGGGTTTGAGAAGCTCGTAGTAGACTACTCCCTTCTGATCCCACCACACACACAGCATTGTCTTCTTCACAAAACGATCCGGTCTTGCACTCGATGTGGATGGTTGTCCTGGCGTTACCCATGATTTTTTTCGTTTGGGATTCTGAAAATAAATCCATTTTTCATCGCCAGTTACAACTCGATGCAAAAACCCTTTCTTTCGTGGCGTAAAAGCAGCATTCGCACACAGTTTTTCGTTTTTCCATCTGTCGTTCGTCCAATTCATGTGGAACCCATTTTCCAACCTTTTGAATCTTTCCCATAGCTCTCAGGCGATCGGAAATGGCTTGCCTAGTGACATTCAACTGTTCTGCCATCATTTGTTGGGTTTGGGTATTGTCTTCGTCTAATAAAGATTGCAATTCGAAGTCCTCAAACTTTTTTGGTCGATTTTCTCGTTTTTGATCAGTAACATCAAAATCACCACGTTTGAAACTTTGAAACCAACGTTCACATGTCCTGACGGTTGGAGCAACATCGCCATAAGTCTCAACAAGAATTCGATGACATTCAGATGCCTTTTTCTTTTGATTAAATAAGAAAATCATGACATGCCGCAAATGCTCTTTATTTGGCTTAAAATTAGACATTTTTAACACCAAAGAAAGGTATGATACGTCCACGTAAACGACTTAAAAACAACTGACTTTTGTAAACAAATGACTAACAAACAAAATAGCGTTTAGAGATAAGCAAATCCTTCAATAGGCTAAGAGCGCATTCTATTGGAATTAAAACGACATTTTAAACTTGCATACCTGGTAAATTGATTATGTGTTCATCAATGACTGCAGAACCCCACAGCCTACATATTAATTTTTAAAAATATGTTAATAGTAACTAATATTTGCTGTAACACTAGTGTTTACGCTTGGATTCAAGTGAATAATTGAATAACCATTTGATTACAATAGTAGCCCATAGGACCTTCAGTCCTGTTTCTGATTTATAAATTATATTACAGAGTATAATTTATTTTTTACCTATGGACAATACTTATACAACTGACTAGCTTCGGTTAAGATAATGGAGCTAGATCTGAGACCGTACGCCTTGAGAAACTGTTCCAATCCTACCCAATTACGTAAGTAGCACACTCAAGGACCTCTCCTGTGCTCACAGTGCGCTACTCACCGTATTTATAAACATTCACTATATATGATTTGTCATTTCTCATCCTTATGTAAACAACACTACACCTTAAGAAAGGTGTACCCCTGGAAATTAATTATTTAAAAAAAAATATATTTTTTGATATCTACAACTCCATACAGGGCGTTCTACATAAGACTGCAGTAACTTCGAGAGGCGATTCTAGGCATCATTTGCAACAAAAAATTTCATATAAACTTTAGCTCGATTCTCATCCTTTTTATAGATATTTTTAATTTTTATGTTTTATCAAGAAATTTCTAATTTTTGACAAATAATTGTCTATATTTCCCGAACTATTAAACCTAGAGCAATTTCAATATGCTCATTAGAAAGAAAATTAAATTTCCTTTAAAATAAACTTATTGATCCAAACATATAAAAAAGTTAGTTTCTGATTCCGTTCCAAAACTTTGACTGCATTTTTCTCAAAAATATTACATATGTTACAAATGTGCACTACTCGAAAAATCTTCTACATATAGGGTAAATCACTAGTTATGGTCACCTAACCAGTTATGGGCAGGCTAATACAATTATCTCAATAATAAGGGTCTAATCCATTTATTTGTGATATCAGCAGGATTTATATTTCTGAAAAGGATTTAAGATTCATTTACTAATGAAAATCTCCCTCATATCCCTTTCAAGTAGCCTTTTAAAAATATTTTCCTCAAATAGTGTCCTGAAATACTTTTTTTTTTAGTAAAATCGTTTTGTAAAGTGAGGATTCTTAAGGAATTATTGTGAAATTGCTTCATTAATTTGTAGTTTTTAAGTTTTCTTACTTTTCATTAGAATTCAGACTTCCATACAAGCTTCTTTATGTTGGACTATCTAATTTTAATTAACAATAATTTTGAACTGACCATAACCGGTGTACGAAAATACCGGATATGAGTTATGGTCACCCCTATCCATTTCAATTTTCTTTGGTGCTACAAATGTTCTTTCTGCTATAATTATATAAAATAGAATTTTCTTCATTTGATTATGTCATTTTAAAGATTATATACTGCATCCCTTCCTAGTAGTTGACATGTTAGAACTTACGTCTTTTAAGTAAATATTACAAGTTAATATAGTTTGTTATATATTCTTCATCGCTGATGGCTACGACTGGACATATTGAAAGTAGATAATTTAAGAAAAATACATTCCAATTTCTTTTAATTCATTAATTTTTTAGTGGGGATGATTACCATATTGTATGCCGATACTGCTTATGTAGAAAAATCAACGAAAAGTGCAGTTATAAAATATACACTGATAAATAGTTGTTTTCATTCATTTTAAACTAGTATTTCATTATGGTTTACTAAATTAATAAGTAACTACAGAGTTTGTGAATAAGTGCGAGTGATTGTTTTTAAATATTTATTTTAATTTTTTGTTAGAACGCGTTTTATTAATATTTAGATTATTTCTATAGGTCTAGTTTTTCATTACTTAATACTCTTTTTAATATTATTAAAAACATTTGTTTAAAGATTATTTTGCCACATGACCATAACTAGTCATGGCTATGACTATAACTGGTAAAACATGCCCATAACTGGTATTTTTAGCTTTTTGTTAAAAAATATAAAACTTTACTTGAAAGGAAGCTTTAGTGTATTTGTCAATTTTACATTCAATATAGTAAACTTTTAAGAACCTAAATATATTACCAAAGATGTCATATCACAAACTGCATTAACGAAATTCCCTTATAAATCGACAAGTTCTCTTAACTATGACCATAACTAGTGATTTATCATATAAACCTTTCGAATGGCATACCATGAATAGTGATAATTTCTAAAATTGATACTGAAACCACTTATTAATTACAAAAAACAGGGAGATGCAACATCGGCTATTTTTTCAAATACTGTGAGAATGCTCAGAAATTTTAAATAGTATTATTATGTTTTATTAATAGAAAAGCAATTTAATCACAATTACATATTTATCTTATTCTAATATTTGCAATTTAAGAAACTTTTAAGATAATTTAATTAAAATTTACATACTTAATTTACAATAATTGTTCAAAATGTCCTCCCTCTTCTCTCGTACACAGCACCGATCTTCTTTTGACTGCTTCTACGCTAACTTCATCATGATTTTGCTGCATTGTATTGCAGCAGCTCCCTCCTCTATAGCGACATACACTCCAATAGATCAAATATTTCAGTGTTACTTTTCAATTATTAAAACATAATTTATGAGCGCTGCAATAGTTTAAATAAGTTTATTGTAAAGGCAATTTAATCTTCTTTCTAATGAGCATATTGAAATTGCTCTAGATTTAATAGTTCGGGAAACATATACAATTATTTTTCAAAAATTAGAAATTTCTTGATAAAACATAAAATTAAAAATATCTACAAAACGGAAGAGAATCGAGTTATAGTTTATATGAAATTTTTTGTTGCAAATGATGCTTAGAATCGCCTCTCGAAGTTACTGCAGTCTTATGATGAACACTCTGTAAGTAAATATATAGTAAACTGACTATAATAACATGCGAATAACTTAAAGAAACTTCTCATTTGTTGCACTTCTATATAAACTACATCAGAGAGTCTCTGAGCCATCTTCTTTTCAGAGGCCTCGAAGGGTTATCAAGAATCGAGTGGGTACGAAGGTTATCATAATAACTGATTTGTGTGAATTCTTCAACAAATGGCATGTTTAGATCATTACGGATAAGTTTATTTGAGGCATAGTAAGGAGCATTGGTAATTTTACAAAGGGTTTTGGATTGTAAGGATTGTATACGAAAAGAATTGGAAGGTTTAACGTAGCCACAAACCTTACCTTTATACGTCTTAATATATTTAATTACTGTAATGTAAATGAGTCTTTTGTAATTTATAGGAAGTTTTGAACGCCTGTCTAGCAAATGTTGGAGTAATTAAAACGAAAAGCAGTTTGGGTTTATTTTAACCCTTCACCTTCAAATTAGACAACATTCCTGAAGGTTAGAGATTGGTGTTTATGGGATGCAATTATAGAAACATTATTTACTGATAATACACGCGTGATCATTGTACGGGGTGAGAATGGAGCTGAGATGAGTCATGGTAAACATTTGTACATAATATATATATATATATTATATATATATATATATATATATATATATATATATATATATATATATATATATATATATATGCAAGTTTAAAATGTCGTTTTAATTCCAATAGAATGCGCTCTTAGCCTATTGAAGGATTTGCTTATCTCTAAACGCTATTTTGTTTGTTAGTCATTTGTTTACAAAAGTCAGTTGTTTTTAAGTCGTTTACGTGGACGTGTCATACCTTTCTTTGGTGTTAAAAATGTCTAATTTTAAGCCAAATAAAGAGCATTTGCGGCATGTCATGATTTTCTTATTTAATCAAAAGAAAAAGGCATCTGAATGTCATCGAATTCTTGTTGAGACTTATGGCGATGTTGCTCCAACCGTCAGGACATGTGAACGTTGGTTTCAAAGTTTCAAACGTGGTGATTTTGATGTAACTGATCAAAAAAGAGAAAATCGACCAAAAAAGTTTGAGGACTTCGAATTGCAATCTTTATTAGACGAAGACAATACCCAAACCCAACAAATGATGGCAGAACAGTTGAATGTCACTAGGCAAGCCATTTCCGATCGCCTGAGAGCTATGGGAAAGATTCAAAAGGTTGGAAAATGGGTTCCACATGAATTGGACGAACGACAGATGGAAAAAAAAAAAAAAACGAAAAACTGTGTGCGAAATGCTGCTTTTACGCCACGAAAGAAAGGGTTTTTTGCATCGAGTTGTAACTGGCGATGAAAAATGGATTTATTTTCAGAATCCCAAACGAAAAAAATCATGGGTAACGCCAGGACAACCATCCACATCGAGTGCAAGACCGGATCGTTTTGGGAAGAAGACAATGCTGTGTGTGTGGTGGGATCAGAAGGGAGTAGTCTACTACGAGCTTCTCAAACCCGGCGAAACAGTCAATACCGAGCGCTACCGACAACAAATGATCAATTTGAGTCACGCATTGATCGAAAAACGCCCAGAATGGGCTCACAGGCACGCCAAAGTCATTCTTCAGCATGATAACGCTCCTGCACATTCAGCCAGATTGACTAAGGAAACGATTTCTTCGCTTGGTTGGGAACTCCTACCCCACCCGCCGTATTCACCTGACCTGGTGCCTTCTGATTATCACCTCTTCTCATCGATGGGACACTCATTGGCGGAGCAACACTTCAACAATTTCGAAAACGTACGAAAATGGCTCGATGAATAGATTTCAAATAAAGATGAAGCATTCTTTTGGAATGGTATCCATATATTGCCCGAGAGATGGGCAAAATGTGTAGAAAGCGAGGGTCAGTACTTTGAATAAAATATATTATACTTTTTTTTAAATTACTGTGTATTTATTTTAAGAAATAAACGACATTTTAAACTTGCATACCTGGTATATATATGTATACAAGGTGTATAGGCTTGGACCTAGGATACTACATTTTTTGAAATTTAAATTAAACTTTTTTCGCTATGGTTTTCCAATGTTCCAGTGAGCAGCAGAGAAAGAAAGAAAGAAAAAAAAAATCGTGAGTCTTGAGAACAAATCACTCTGGTAAAAGATTTCAAAAATAGCAGAAAAATATTGAAGGAATACTGATATGAAAAAGAAATAATTTTTCTCACTTGAGGAAGCCATAATAGCATAGAAGGATTTATTAGACAAATGCCGATAGATTTTAAACGATTCATTTATATGGAGTTGAGCTTTGTGGCTCAACTGAACCATCCAGTTCTTGTTAAACCCAAAACTAACAATCCAATGTTAATTAAAACTATAAATATTATTTAAAAAAAAAAAAAAATTCATAATAACTATAATTTTCTACATGTAGCTGATTTTAGACCCATCAATCAAAAATCAAAATCATTCCAACAAGCCTTTAAGGGAATGAAATTGATATGGAAATAGAGTATGATTGTATTTAAGATTCTTTTTCTTCCTCATTTTTTTTTAATTAGTTTCAACAATTGTTAAATATTTATTCTAGCATACTCCGTCGCGGCTTCGCCCACTGTCATGCAAAATTATTTTAACTAATTATTGAATTAATTTGTTTATCGAAAAAAATATTTTATTGGAGAATGGTATTAAGCATTATTTATGCAATAATATTAATTAAAAACATTATTAATATTACATAAAAGCATAATTAGACATCTAATTTGGCAGAAAAAAATTTAACGATCCATCTTTTTGAATTTTAATTTCTAACCATAAAAGTATATACAGTGGACGCCGCTTATAAGACTCACTTTGGGACCAACAAAAAGTGAGTCTTATAGGCGGATGAGTCTTATAGGCGAAAAGGAAAAAAAATATTAATAATTTCTTTAATTTACGAAAAAAACTTTATTTTATCAGTTAATATTATGAGTTGAAGATAATGCTCAAACATAATTTACGTTGTAATTCTTGGTTGTTAATAATTATTTTTTTAAAATATTTTTTATTTTTTGAAGAGAAAAGATTTGACCCGGTTGGGATTCGAACCCAAGTCTCCACTTCTCTAGCGTGGTGGCTTATCCACAGGTGGCCTAGTGGATAAGGCACCACGCTAAAGAAGTGGAGACTTGGGTTCGAATCCCAACCCGGTTCAAATCTTTTCTCTTCAAAAAATAAAAAATAATTTACGTTGGTTTTAAAAATTACGTTTGTTTTTTTATTATTTTCTAGTATTTCAAGAATGTATCGCTCGTAATCACAATGCTTTTCAAAATAGGTCCCTTGGTGCTGGACAGCTCTCCTCAGCACCCCTAGAACCTCAGAGTGTGAAGGTGGAAGCGTCACTTCATCAGTTTCTTGCTTGTCAACTTCGTCATCGTTCGTGACGACGAACTGCTGCTCCCGGCTTATCTCATGACAGACTCACAGATCAGGTCCTCAGAATACGCCTCATTTTCATAAATTCGGACAGAATATTTTAGATAGTTTTGAAATAAAATTGATAATGGCTTAACATCGTCTTAATTGTAAACATATTCAAGTATGAGGAAAGGAATGGTTCACGTATGCATTCATATGAATCCATAGTTCTGCTGATGATACTTTTTAGTGAAATGTCAACTGCCTAAAATACGAGAGTTTCTCCGTAAAAGAAGGAAAATAACCTTTTCCCTCGAACAGTAGCGACTAAAACAGGTATTCTGGGCGCGCGAAGGGGTTGGTGGCTGTCTTTTCCACCGGTGCCCCCATTTATTCAGCCAATTCTTCAGCTTTTTGGCGAAGCAATGTTCCTGAAACGCGAGCATCCTTATCCCTAACTTTTAGAAACCATTCTTTTAACGAGGATTCAACATTAGAGTTCTTTCCACCCATTTTCTGTTTCCGACTCTGAGATTTAATTTGTAATGCTTCACTTTCGATTTCTGGTCCATTTTTCAAAATCCTGCCGAATACAGTTTGTGAAACGTTACTGTTTTTTTGTTTTTTTTTTTTATTTCGGAGAAACTGAGTCTTATATCAGGAGTGGCGAGTCTTATGACCGACTTTTTTTTTGTTTATTTGGGTACGTCCGTTCAAGTCGATTCTGAGTCTTATAGGCGGCTGAACCTTATAACCCATGAGTCTTATAAGCGGCGTCCACTGTACCAGTTTTGCATACCTCGTTTCTGGCACTCAAGACTGTACATTTTAATTATTATTATAGTAAAATTTATTGTAATAAACTTTCCTAGAACTATGAAGATATTACAGTTAAAATTTGGTACAGTTGGGTTTCATAGTTATACCATTGCAAACTCTATTGCAGAATGCACATATAGGTCGATTTTTAAACTGCACTGAAATCGACATGTCACTCCATATATTTATAGTTTTGTTTAATAACAATTGAATGTAAAATAAGAAAATTGTATCATAAATTTCTTGCGTACCTTGGTAACCTCTCTCAAATGGTACTCGCCACCTATCGGTTGATTATCAAACTTCACTGCGCACCACATATTTATCGCTTTTTTATGGCAATATAAATGAAATTTTTTACATTTTATAACTCCTGAACCTTCCTTGAACAATGAAGATTATGTAGTTAAAATTTGGTACAGATTGGTTCTGTAGTTTTCGCGGTTAGTGATCACAAACAAAAAATGGCTTGTACTTTTATATAATAGCATAGCTTAGCATCAATTGTATTATATATTTTGTATAGTTTGAGGTTGTTTAGTTGAATTTTCTTTCTTTTTATATTTTACTTACAATATAGAAGATATGTTTCATGTTTATTGTTTTTTTTTTATGTTATGTTGTTTTAGATATTTATTGAAATTTACAACTGTATCTACAGCATAAGCATAAAATATGTCAAGTAAATATGATGGTAATACTAATGGCACGTCACTTTTTTTTAAAGCAACTACCCATTGTTAGCATTTATAAAGGTCCTATATAATGAAGTACTATATAAGAAGGTCCCGAGGCCATCTTCTTTTCATGCGCTTCGGAGAGTTATCTGAAGTGGAATGGAAAGCAAGTTGTGATACTAATGGATTTGGATGGTTGTGGAGTTTGCTATGAACGGATAGATATCTGGTTTGAGCTAAGTCAAAAAGGTGTGATATATTAGGATCTTTGTGGATAAGATTGTTTGTGACGAAGTTTGTTTGGATACGAGAGGAATTGGATGGTTTAGTGGAGCCTCAAAGCTCAACTCCTTATGTTCAAATTGGTCAAACTACAAAATGTAGATGAGTCTTTTGTAATTAATTGAATGCTTTGAACGTTTATCAAGCCAATGTTGAATTAGTCGAAAACAACTGGCAGTTTCTTGTCGTTTTAGTCTTGTATGTGGATTCCAAGTAAGTTTGTCCAAGTAGAGTCCAAGGTAGCGGATCTGATCAACAGGGATTAGTGGAACATCATTAAAGGTTATTTGATGGGATTTATTTCGATTTATTTTGACTCTCAATTTTTTACACCATTCTTGAAGGTTTATGGTATGGGATTGGAGTGTCTAGGATGTTAATTGTTACAATTGAGGAGTATAAAAATATGTTTCTCGTATAGGTAGTTTAAAAGAGAAAAAAAAATGTATCGATTTTTATTTCATGAATTGATATGGAAAATAATCCTTATTATGAAGCACATGGCCTCCTAAAATAACACAAATGAGTGTACTAGTCTAGGCAGATAAAACAAAACGTGCGTTGGGACAGCGGAGTTCAAGGGCAGTGACAAATTGGTCTAAATCCACAGATTAAAGCTCCTCGCCGCAGACAGGCAGTCTAGAGCCTATATCTACACCACTGGCCCTCTTCTTATGAACTATATTTATCTTATCTGGAATTAATAAATTATTTACTAATACTTTTATTACATTTATTTTCTTAGATAACTAGTTTCAATATTAAATTGCATAGGTTTTCAACGATTTCATTATTTCTAATTAGAGATGGGTCGAAAGTTACAAGTCAACTAGTCGTCTAACTAGTAGACTTTAGCTTTATAAACGACTGTACATATAGCTATACATTTTTATTATATTATATTTTTTCTTCTGTTTTCCACAAATCGGCCTGTGTGTACCCGAGAGTTTTTCCTTTTTTTTTTTTAGAATTATAAAGTCAAAGTCAGCAATTTCCTTAACTAATGGCACATAGTTAATAGTGCAATAAGGGATTATTAGGAATTTATTAGCATTATTTTTAGATTAAGTAGCCTCGCACTAAAAAAAAAAAATGGTATTTGAGAGACTAAAGAGTCCTGAAACAATGGCAAAATAAAATATAAGATATAAGAAAGGGGGAGAGACCGAAGAATAAAAGTCAATTTCTCCTAAACAGGGAAAAACAATAGATCGTAGCCAAGACGATTTATACATCGAAGGATACCAGCCTAAAATACATGTTTTTAAATACAGCAATAGATTGTACATGTTTTTAAATTAAAGAAGAAGCAGGTAGAAGGTAGAGAATCCTGTCAATTCTCTCACTCATTTTTAAATCCAACAATGCAATTTTTTCCACAAATCCGATTTTGTAATCTTTTCCTGTTTCTAAAAACAGTTGGCCTACAGGTACAGTCTAGATATCAAATTAAAGCTAATTACATTTCCTTTAAATTCTTTTTTGAAAAAAATTTTGTGAAACCAGTACTTTTGTTATAATTCGGCCGATAACTGGACTCAACAGAAAATGTTCAAATATTGTGAAAAATCAATATTTCTAGAAGAGAGAGAGAGAGATATATGCTTTATTGAGACAGTAAACAATAAACATAGTGCTGCCCAAAAATATAATTTATAATATTTATAATTCAGTTATAGTTCTATAATATAATACTTAATACTACCTAATACTAGACAAACTAATAACTTTTTTTCCCTTCCTCTTTATATTGTATTCATTTTTTTTATCTTTTCCTCTCTTTTTTCCCCATTCTTTTCCTATTTCTCTTCATTCTTTCATTTTATGTTATTTCCCCCCTAATATTCACATATCTTGTTCTTCTTATTTCCTTTCCCCTTTTTTTTTTTTTTTTTTTTTTTTTTTTTTTTTTTTTTTTTTTTTTTTTTTTTTTTTTTTTTTTTTTTTTTTTTTTTTTTTTTTTTTTTCTTCCTTCCGTTTCTCTCTCTCTACAATGAATACTACTCCTATCACACATTCATATAAATATATCCACATAGAATCAGGAATCAGATAAATTGCTACATATTTAATAACTATAAATTGCAATTGGCTATTCTATGCACCATGTATGTGGTGGTGGATAATTCCCAGACAGTCCAATATTAAATTTCGACTATTATCGCTATATCCCTTGCCTCCACAAACAAGGTCTACCAAGAAGCTCCTTGGTTTTTCCGGGATGACTCCGCGAGACCCAAACCATCCTCCTTTCACGGAGAAATCTCTATTTCCGAATGTCTCGCGGAATTTCTCTTTAAGAAAAGGGATGCATTTTTCATAAATATCCATTTTCTCCCTTTTTACTTCACCTGATTGATCGAGGTTATTATTTTCACACCTTACAGTAGGATCCACTATCAGCGCTGTCCGTCCGTTCTTCGGAAACGCGTCAATGTCCGCATACCTCGTGGATCCGTTGGTATCGATGCAGTATACCTCGTCAAAGCAGGTAAAGCCTTTTTTCTTGAGGAGCCTTATCAATTCATTCTTGGCCCTGTGGTGACGGCGTGTGATCAGGAGTGAGTTGTTGATTTTCCCAGCACATCGGCTGGTGTTTCGGACTCTTTGCCGCACTTTCGACAAAGGGACCTATCCTCTCCTATCTGTCCGCCGGCACCTGGGACTCCACGCAGGGATCACATCTTATCTTCCTGTTAAATTTAGTATCATATTAGTCCAGTCAATAGACATACTGTGGATTATAAGAAATAGGCGATTATTTTTTACCTCAGGGCTTCGTTGGGAATAGTTAAGAGATATACATACTAAAAGTCCCGCCCCTGGGGGATAAACTAACGGTGGGGGGAGGGGAGAATGTCTAATTTTTGGGTTTTTCAATAATATCTCGAAAACGGTGGACTCTAGAATAATATTTTTAATATAAAAATTAAAGCTCATTAAATTTCCTATAATATTGTTTCGATGTATATTTGTCGAATTATCAACGGTTTTTGAGGGAAAAGTTATGGAAAATAGATAATTTTCACAACAAAAATAATTTTTCCTCACTTTTTATCAAACATTTACTTCTAGTCGCTTCCTAAATCATTTCTCAGAAGAAATGTTAGAATCTAAGTCGTAGAGCATTAGATTTAATTTAATTTCATATATATGTTTCTGGCACTTAAAGCAAATGTTAGACAAAAAGTGAGGTAAACATTTTTTTTTTTTTCTGGAAACTTATCGAGGTTTAATAACGTATATCTCGAACCGTCGAGAGTTCGCTAAAACTATATATAAACGATTTTACAGCAAATTTAATTAGCTTGAATTGTTATTAGGAACATATTTTTCTAGAGTTCACCATTCTCGAGATATAATCGAAAAACCCAAAAATAGGACCTTATCCCCTCACCTCCGTCGTTAGCTAACCCCCCAGGGGCGGGGACTTTTGGTATGTTTACCTTCTAACTATTCCTAAGGAAGCTATGAAGTCAAAAATTATCGGATATTCCATGCACTCTACGTCCCTCATTTCAGCACTCTTTGACTGGACTGAGCAGCTTTTTGTGGTTTCACTCTTCTATGAGCATTCCAAGTAAGCCATTTTTCCTGATGGAGTCCTATAGGGTATTACGAGAAAGTGAGTTATAGGTAAACGACTAATTTTAATAATTTATAAGTAAGTACCTAGCATATACTTTAAGAAATTCGGATAGCTATATGTGAAAACAAATATTCATAAAAATCAATCGGGTCCTTTTTTTCAAACTCAATGTCTCCCTGACAAGGAAAAATAATATATCTTGGATATGATTAGATATAGACATAATCTACTGATTTTAATGAAGAAACTGTCGGAAAGTTTTCGATCCAAGCAACCGAGCTCAAAAGTGTGTAATTTTTTTTTTGAGGGAGAAAAAACATTACACCAAATATTATAGTCTTTCAACCAAACGACACTTCTATTTAATAAAACAGAGAGAAACGCTTTATTAAGTGGTACTGCCCATTTTTAAATGGGTTACTACATATACAGTATACTTATCAATCACAATTCGACATTCAATATTCATAAAATGAAATAATTAAAACTAAAAACGTTTTAAGTCGATTCATTTTTAAAATTCAGGAATCTGACGTGCAAAAACTTTTATCTATACCCTGATAGTACAGAAAGAAGTTATAAATTATTCATCCATT
Organism: Euschistus heros; assembly: GCA_003667255.2. Classification (NCBI taxonomy): domain Eukaryota; kingdom Metazoa; phylum Arthropoda; class Insecta; order Hemiptera; family Pentatomidae; genus Euschistus; species Euschistus heros. The sequence continues at coordinate 126,798 of RCWM02000803.1, read as the reverse complement.
CTGTACTAGAATGATCCTTGTAAACTAGTATGCGTGTATCAATCGTCTATGAATTTTTCTTTGATGAATATTCTTAATAACTCAATTTGATCATTTGTTGAAAAATAGTCTATTATGCTATCGTTTAAAAAAAAATAAATTGATAGTTAAAATTAAATAATCCCCATAAATGATTGTTCGAAACTTACAAAGGGACGTTTGTACTTGTAACTAACAGATTTGAATGCCGATTTTTGTGTTGGTAGTAGGGACCTACCTATAACAGCACAAACAGTTAAAGCCCCCACTTAGAAGACTAGAAAAAAATAAAATGTAAAAAATACGTTTTATTTTTTTTCTCAGCTCTCAATCAAGATAGAGAAATGATTCTTTGTCGTATAATAGATTTGTATGCGATTTGAGGACAAATATTTAACTAAAAACTGATATTATTTTCAGATTCTCATCTCAAAAAACAAATAAAAACTAAATTTTGTCGAAATAAAAAATAAAACTGTTATACATTCAAAATTTAGTAGGATTTTAGAAGGCTAGAGGCTCTCAATTTCTGAAAAAAAAAAAGGTATATAATTTGCGCTATCTCACATATTTCACCACAGATTGAAACCGAATTTTAAGATCATTTAGAAGCCGTAAAAATGTATAGCTTAGCCGATATCCGGAGGTCGCAGGATTTATTCTTATTGATATATCTCAAGTTATAGCTGAGCTCACAATTTTTTTATTCACATTAGTTTTTGTCCACTAAAACAGAGAGTAAAATAGTTTGTAATAGCATACAAAACTACAATTAAACGTTAAAGAATTATTTCTCTATCTTGAACGAGAGCTGAGAAAAAAAATAGAACGTGATTATCATTTTTTTTTTTTTTTTCCTCGGCCCCCAATGATCATCAGCGGCTATAATCCTAGTTTTGCACTATTATAGGTCCCTACTACCTACACAAAAAAGGCATTCAAATCTGTCAGTTACAAGTCAAAACGTCCTTTTATTAGATAGAAAACTGCGTCTTAAAAAATTGCAAATGACCTTAATTATAAAAAGAAGAAAAAAATAGAAGGAACATAAGATCTATATCCCGGACAGTTAATTTGTAATGGATCGCCCAAGGCAACAAGTAAAAAGAAAAAAAAAACAAAATTCATCAAACAAATACGGAAATAATGACTAGAGTATTAATCATGTAATCCCCCATTGGTTACAATAACTAGGTAATGATTGATTAGCTTCGTGATCAATCGATTCCTGCTAATTGTCGATAGCGATCAATCGAAAGTGTTCGATCGAGAAGAAAAAAGTAAACAGATCGATTATTGTGCCGTGGCCTCGCCTCGATATCTCGACGGGAATCTTATACCGGCCTTCATTGTTATTTCTTTAGGTCCTATCTTTAGAAGAATATTTATTTTATAATTTTTTTTTTATTTATATAAACACGTGCGGGTGTGAATCCTGCACCCCTCGGGGTTTTAACGGGCCTGGTCAGATAAGGTGCCTATCAAAGCTTTGGCTGGATAATTGAGCTAGCGGTTAGGGTTAGAACTAATCAACAATTATCCACGGCTGACTAGAGCGCGTCCTTTAGCTAATCCAGGTGGCTGTTGTCCTTGTTTGGGAGGGTGTCGAAATTCAAATTTTTAAATTTAAATTATCAGACAATTAATGTTAGTACTAGAATTGAATGTAAATGAAAAATAACACAGGCCAACGATGGAAAAAACTTTTTCACATTTGCACATCAATATATTAATTTTTTTGATTTATTACAGAATTTAACAGATTTTATATACTACAAATAAAATTGTAAAATAATTTGAGCTGGATGTAGAAGTGTTGGCAGCAGTGCTGAAACGGATATAGATATATATGAGCAAGATGATGAAGAGTTGCAATGTGCTACAGCAAATATATAGTCTAAACTGTTTGCTCAGATTGAGCTTAACGACTTAGTTAGGGATCTTGGGTTAACAAAAGAAAAAGCTGAATTGCTTGGTTCTAGACTAAAAGAAAAGAACTTGTTGGCAGTTGGAACTAGCCTATATGTGTATAGGAAGAAAGAGCAGCAGTTTTCAAAATTTTTTGAACAAGAAGGTGATTTAGTGTACTGCTCGGGCATTCCAGGTCTGATCAAAGAGTTTGGTGTTGAATACAAAAAAGAAGACTGGAGGCTGTTTATTGATTCTTCCAAAACTAGTTTAAAAGCTTTTTTATTACACAATAGTAACACTTATGCATCTATACCTGTTGGCCATTCTGTACATATGAAAGAGAGCTATGATAAACTAGAAATAGTGTTGAATAAAATTGGCTATTCAGCTCATGGTTGGATGGTATGTGGTGACTTGAAAGTAATATGCATGCTTCTTGGTCAGCAAGGCGGTTTTACCAAATTACCATGTTTTTTGTGTGAATGGGACAGTAGAGCAAGGGCTCAACATTGGTGCAGAAAGAAGTGGCCTGTGAGGGAGTCTTTAGAACCAAGCGAGAAGAACATTCTCCGCAAAAACCTTGTAGATCCTAGAAACATTCTTTTACCACCTCTACATATAAAGTTAGGCCTTTATATAATGCTTGGAATTTATATGAAACAGTTATATAATGCTATATATTTATATGAAACAGTTATATATGCTTTTTTAAATCATATAAAAACAGCAAATTTCTAAAAACTATGACTGATACAAAAAAACTAAGACCAGATTTAGATTCAGCACACAAAAAACTATAAAAATCAGTAAAAAAAGTTTTCAAAAACATTTTTTTTTTTTTGGCCTGTGTAATCTATATTAAGTGAAACATTGCTTCCTTAGAATAATACGAAGGGATATGGTACTATATGGTTCTATAGTCTCCTGCATTTATTTCAGAAAAATCAGCTGATTAAAATTAAACAAGAGACTGTTAGGAAACACGGCTACTTACAAGGGGACGTTTTAAAATGTAACTCACAGATTTGAATGCCGATTGTGAGAGCAGTATCCGTTGGGAGCCGAGAAGAAAAAAAATATATGAAAATAACATTTTATTTTTTTTCTTAGCTCTCAGTCAAGATAGAGAAATGATTTGTTCACGTTTGTAGTTTTATATTCTATTTAAAAGACAAATACTTTCATTATAATAAGACACGATCCGGCTTAACCCTTAAGGCCGCGGGTTGGCGCACTTTACCCCAGTGTAGGTTTTTTCTAAATTATTAATGCAAAAATGGGTCTCAGTATAAAATCAATCTGGTAAATGATGAAACTTACTATATTTAATGTTTTTTTTTTTAATCCTCTGGTAACTATTTAATATTAACTGAATATATATTAATAAAACTTTTATATTTATTTCAAACTGTGCAGTAACAAAATAAAACGGTGAAAATTTCTTCTTATTTCTTCGAAAGAAATTATGTACCTAGACACCTCGGGTTTATCTTTCTGTCATGTGTCCTTTAGCTGGCTCGTTTTTGGAGTCTTTTTTTTTAATCGTACCTAGGAAGGTGTAAGTGGGGTTGGGCGATAGTCAATAGTTAGCACTATCGATAGGCCGATACTATCGGTTGAGAACTACCGATTGCTATCGATAGTTTTTCGATAGCTGCTTCTTATGTTTCTAAAGATATTCCATAAAAAATTTCAACTAACTTAATAGAATTCAATTATCTACTTACTTTTTGAAATTCGCAGGATTATAAATTATAAGATTATATCATAAAGATGAGAGAAAAAAGTAATTTATTTGAATTTACAATAATAATGAAAAAATCAGATCTTCAGAAAAGAAAAATAAAGAAATAGTTAATTTCAAGAGTCAAGTGTGCTTCTTGAGCCACATGTTTCCCGAAAGAAAAACTATAATTTCGGCTTTCCTTTGGCTTAATCTTTGAGTGAACCCTTGAGCTCTAGGAATTCCGAATTCAATTTCCAAAGAACTCGACACTGGAAAGAGACAGATCAGCATAATTTTCAAAACTTGAGGTAGTAAAACAGATCTATAGTCGACACTATCGATAGTGACCATCGATAGGCATGACCTATCGATATATCGATATTAACTATCGACTATCGCCCAACCCTAGGTGTAAGTTCCTTTAAGAGAGGTTAACTGGTATAATAATTTTCACACGTCAAGTTACGATTGGAACCAGGCAGAAAGTACTAGCATCCTCAGAGCTATATCAGAAGGCCCGTTATTGGCAGTAAATGAACGTTCAGGCTGCTTTCCACAATAAAGCTCAAAATTTGATGCATAAAACTTTTCTAATGAAAATTAATAGGAAAAACATAGTTTGAACAATAAAGAACATTTTATTCCCATTCTCGCTCTTCAACTTCAACATAAAAATAAAAATTTTAAATTACTAACTCAGTCATAATACCGCGCTATGAGGTACAAAGTGCGCCAAATCGAACGGACGTAGAAAAATAGCTATAATTTACGTAAAGAAACTTTTAATATTACACCAAAACAATTGACAAGAGTCCCAATAGCATACTGAGAGGGTACCTTGAAGGAAAATCCGATAGGTTAACACTCCTCTCTACAGGTAGCCAAATATTAGAAGTGGCGCACTTTGTGCTCAAAAACTTAAAAAAATGACTAAATTCCAATGGAATCACTTGTAAATCTGTTGAATTTTTTTTTTTTCATGAAAAACTGACCTCAAACCTCGATTTTGTACACCAGAAAACCCTTATATGTTAAATTTTATTAAAATAAAAAAATAATGATTACCCCTTTCGAGAACGATAAAATGTTGAAGGTGAGATTTCAGCAACAACTTATACTGGTCATAACAACTGCTGTGTTCAACCCATTGCAATAGTAATTGCATCACAAGAATCAGTGATAATTCAGCTTTTTATCCATTTAAGTAACATTTAATTCAGATTTTAGTGGACAAAAACTGATAACAATAAAATATTCCATGGTTAACTATAATTTGAGATATCTCAATAAGAACAAATCCTGCGACCTCCGGATTTCAGCTAAACTATGCAGTTTTAGGGCTTTTAGATGTCCTGAAAATTTGTTATCAATCGGTGGTGGAATATGTGAGACGATTTTTTCAGAAACTGACTGCCTTTGAGAAACATATTACACATTACCCTTAATAGAATCTTTACATTTCCATTTATCCAAATACCTGCCCCTTCTACTTATCACATCATATCTCTCTATTAAATATAGCATCATACGAGGGTGAATCAAATATAAGCGGTAATTTTCAAAATTATATTTATTGAATAATATTATACAGAAACTATACCTTCAACATTTTTCAATGTAGTCTCCTGCATTATCTACACACTTCTGCCACCGATTTGGAAGCTTGAATATTCCCTGTTCATAAAAAGACTGAGGGTGAGTTTTAACCATTCGCGCACGTGCTTTTCGACGTCTTCATTGTTTTCAAATCGTTTTCCTCCAAGTGATTCTTTCAGGGTGGGTCCACCATTACACCCCCGAATCGAAAATGGCAAGTAAGGAGTGGCGAAGGAAGGATGAAGGCTGCCCAGTGAAAGCCAAAACTCGTCTCTCAGCCGGAAAAGTTCTTGCAACAATTTTTTTTGACTCAAGGGGAGTTCTACTCATTGATTTTCTTCACGATCAACGAACAGTGAATGCGGCTTACTACTGCCAGGTGCTACAGTCAGCAAAAACCAGTTACCGGAACAAAAGACGAGGTGTGCCCATTAGAGATGTCATCCTTCTCCATGACAACGCAAGGCCTCACACCGCATTGTTGACAAGGGATAAATTGGAAGAAATGGGCTGGGAAACTCTCGAACACCCTCCTTACAGTCCAGACCTGTCCCCTTGTGACTATTTTTTGTTTGCGCCCCTGAAAGAATCACTTGGAGGAAAACGATTTGAAAACAATGAAGACGTCGAAAAGCACGTGCGCGAATGGTTAAAAACTCGCCCTCAGTCTTTTTATGAACAGGGAATATTCAAGCTTCCAAATCGGTGGCAGAAGTGTGTAGATAATGCAGGAGACTACATTGAAAAATGTTGAAGGTATAGTTTCTGTATATTATTCAATAAATATAATTTTGAAAATTACCGTTTATATTTGATTCATCCTTGTATTATCCCAGTCAATAAACATATTGTAGAGTGTATGAAATACGCGATTATTTTTGACCTCAGGGCTTTGTTAGGAGTTGTTAAAAGATATAAATACTAAAAGTCCCACCCTTAGGGGGTGAGCTAACGGTAGGGGAGGATAGAATGTCTTATTTTAGGGTTTTCCGATTATATCTCGAAAACGGTGGACTCAAGAAAAATATTTTTCATAATAATAATAATAAATAAAGGCTAAGCAAACCCGAAGGTTCGATGCTGACACCACCAACCGTCGACCGCACATTTCCATCCAACCCACTCTTCTAAAACCAAATATAACTCGCGCAATGAAGCCTTCTAAATCCTCTTGTTTCTTCATCCTTTTTTGGGGCCTTTATTTTCGAAAACGTTAAGGCGTCGTTCTTCCCTTAACGTCAGCGGCCATTTAATCATTTAGCGTGCTTTTAAGGGACATTATTAAAACTTCATATTTAATAGTCTATTAGTAAATTTAATCAACCTTATGATGAAAACAAGTATTTTTTGAATTTGACAAATAGTTTCGGAGTTATTGACAAAAAAGTACGACAAACATATTTTTGCGGAGAAGTGGGACTTCAAATTCCAAATTCCTTGTGGATACCTTACGTCTGACAAAAAAAAACTTAAGGAAATAAATTGTAGGCCACTTTTTTCTCTTCATTTTAATATAGAAGGGTGTGCAACAGAATGAAAAAAATTAAATATTTGTTCCTTTTTTTTTAAATTTTCCTCATATTTGCCGATGGAAATTTTGTTGGACAACTTCAGATTCGTATTCAGCACCCCAAAAAATCCAATGTGAGCCATAAAAAACAATTACCCATAAACTTTCTAGTTCAAAATACCCTTTTACTGGACTAAAAAGCTTAACTCCGTATGTTCAAATTAATGTAATGTAAATAAATCTTTTGTAATTTGTTGGGAGCTTTGAACGCTTTCCCAGTAAATGTTTGTAGAAGTCGGAAACTCCTCAAAACTAAAGTGGGCCTAAAGGCTCAAGCACAAGCAATCACTTAGCTACCAAGTAATTATAAGATAAGGAAATAGGGAAGTTTGAAACGTATGCTAATGTTTCTCTTTTCGATAGTTATTTCTTCCGTTCATATATCAGTGATTAATATGAAGTTATTCGAAGAATTATGAAAGTATAAATATATATATTTAAAATTCTATTCGAGATTGATTATTTTGATGTAACTCAGCCGACATCTTGAATCCGAAATGACATCCTCCGAAGAGGCACGATGGGAGACTCAAGGCTGCCGATGGCGCCAACGCTGCTGAGGATGGTGCATCCAAATCATCCGCCACGGCTGCGCTAATCTATTTATATATTATTTATGTATTCAGAACATATATACATAAATACATTATATAAAATATTCATGGCCCCTCCTTCCTTTGTAAATAATAGCGCCTTCAATAATAACACTTGAAGCCAAACAGGAGCCTTAGCTTCGCCTCGATAAATCTAAGCCATTATGTCAAAATGCAAAATAGAAGAAAGTTAATTAGAATCAATTATGATGGGGAAGCTGCCGTTGAAATATGTTCACTTGTTCACTTGTAGAGGGCGTGTTGCGCTCGTGGTAGGCGTAGCCTGCGATGTAATGCAAAGCAGCCGAGTAGAAAGTGAACTTATAGCAGCATATGGTCGCCGTGTGGTCAGCAAGTGCACGCTATGGTTTAGTAATAAGGAAGTAGGTCATACCCATATAATGGTTATCCAAAAATACGGCTCTAGTTAAAAAAAAAAAAAAAAAAAAAAAAAAAGTAATAAGGATTTATTTTTGGATAAGGATAATTGCCACTTCTATCAGAATTATTTTATTTGAAAACCAGTTTCAAATTGTTAAACATTCATCATCACTTCATTTTCAAAACATCAGCACTTTGTTACCTAGTTATATATCAGAGTTTTTGGAAATTTAAGACAAGCAATCAAATATATTGGCACTCGTCTAAAGAGGCTAACAGCCAAAAACATATCAGGAAGAATGGCAAGGGTCAGGTAGAGTGGGACCTTTCGGTTTTCCCTATACCTGGTTGGTAAAAAACATGTTTTATATTTCGTTTTAATAATTATTAGGAATATTAATATTTAGGCCCAACTTACTGTCAGACCAGTGACGGCAGGACGGAATCGATCCCGAGCCTTCACTTCTCGTTTTACATTTGTCCAGTTTGAAATCAATAATTATTTTTTCCAAAAAATCATATAATAATTATTATATTTGATTTTTAATTTAAAAATCATTCCTGATTTAATAATAAAAATTTCTATTGATTTTTGATGTTTATAGATTTGGTTAAAAATTATTATCACTCACTGAATGATACGGTATTGCATAAATAATAGTGATTAAATTGCGATCAAAAAAATGTTGATCAGAAAATAAAAATCAGCTTTTACACACAAATCGATTAATATGTTTGTATACAGTATTTTTTTAAAAATTATTTCCATGATATCATGGAGAAAATTCAACTTTCTGATTTAGACAGGAATTACTCAAAAATTATTATTATTCTTGATTGTAAAAATTTTGTTCAAAAATAATGATCAGAATTTGATTTTTATCACTTATGATCAAAAATAAAAATCGATCTTAATAAAAATCATCAAATGATTTTGAAAATTCCAGATAAAAATCTTGATCGGATTTGATTTTTATTATTATTTTTTTAAATTATCGATTTCAAACCCTGGATTCTACTATAATATTCTTTGTTTTGAAGTAATTAAAATATTATTTTTTTTACTTTTTAGTTCAAGTTTGGAAATGCAAGTTTAATCTTGAAGTCGGTTTTTCTAATAATTAACTTAATTCAATATGATGAAATGTCCGATGCATGATACAAATAATAAAAAATATTCATAAGGTATTAGTTGACTGAGAAGTATTTAGAATTGTAGATTAATGGGGTAGGCTGTTATAGATACACAGCAATTCAAAATATTATAAATTAAAATATTATTTTGAATTGCTGTGTATCTATGACTGCCAACCCCAGCAATCTACAACTCATAATAAAAAATATGTTATATGATTTATAATACTCAAAAATAATTATGGTCATGAAATGAGACAGAAAGAAAGACGACCCTGAAGGGCTGGAACACTTGGACAGACAGAATGTCCCCACGTAGCTGCTGATTCACAAAGAAGAAATATTTTCTAGGAAGTGCAGCCGTGACTCAGGACCTAAGGGTATGCAGTCCGGGAACTGGACCTTCTACCGCAAAGGCTATCAGGTTAAGTATCGAATAGATATCGCATATTCAGGATTTTTTATTCCAGCGTTAGTAATAAATATTGAATAATTGGAGAAACATTTAAACAAATTATAATTTTGTTTTTAATTTATTAATGATTACACAGGCCTGCGGCTAAAAAACTGCATAGGATCTTTTAATATTTTCTTATAGATTTTGACCTCCCAAAAACAGGAAAAATATTTTTAAAATTCTATCACGTAGGTTTTTATGTGTTTTGCAGTATTATGTTTGTTATTATATGTATGTTACTCACGATACTTTTGGGCCAGCAGGCAGGCTATACTAAATACCCATGATTCTTATGCTTGTGGAATAGTGGAGGCAAAGAATATCACTGGACTAAACGTGATTGGGTCACACCGAGAAACTTTAAAATCTGGAGAGAAAAATGTTATAATTACTACTTTGGCACCACCAGAAAAGGTTTTTTTCCCCCCTTTCTATATCAAATTAGGGTTGATGAATCCATTTGTAAAATCCTTAGAAAGGATGGGGACTTTCGGAAGTTATCAGAAGAAAAGTTGAAAGAGGGAGTTTTCACTGGCCCCGACATAAGAAAACTTTTAACCGACACCCTCTTTGTACAAAGTATGAATGAGAAGGAAAAAGAAGCTCGGTTATCGTTCGAGGATGTAGTGCGAAAGCTTTTGGTAAATACTAAGGATCCTGACTACGAAACCATTCATCAATGGATGCTAGCTGCATACGAAGCTCAGGCTGCAAGATGAGCTTGAAGGTCCATTTTTTACACTCCCACATAGAAGATTTTCCTGAAAACCTGGGAGCTTACAGTAAAGAACAGGGGGAGCGCTTTCACCAGGATGTCCGTGATATCGAGAGACGGTAGCAAGGAAGATTGGATGTCACTATGATTGCAGACTACTGTTGGGTGCTTAAGAGGGAAACTAAAGATGGAAATCAGAAAATAACTCGGCGAAGTATCCAGGAAAAGAAGAAAAGGTTTCTTAAAATACATGAATAAGTGTAATATTGTTACTTCATGTCTCAAAATAATGTCTCATTGGTTGAAAAAATATTATGTTTGATAATAGTTTTGAATAAACGAGTGCTTTTACCCATTTTTAGTGTTTGAATTAACAAAAAACCCGTATGCTATGGAAAAAAATAGACATAACTTCTGAAAACAGCACATAATAAAACATATAATTCAGTTAAAATACCTCTAGCAGCTGACGAACAAAATTATCAATAGAGCATACGCTATGAGCTACTCGTGACAACACGTTAGCAACTTACCGAATGAGTCAAAATCCAAAATAGTTAACAGGAAGCGAGAGTGTCCTTTAAAAAGGAATTAACTGAAAATGTCCTTTGAAAAACTGAAATATTTAATAAAATTTCACAGGACAATTAGTTTGTCGGGGGAAAAAAAAGGGACAAGACCGAAGGATACTTCGGTGGACAAAAATATTTCGATTGTGCAGATCATGAAACTCGTACCCTTGAGTGACAATATCTTAAGAGGAAAAAGTTGTTATTACCAAACTACTCAATTCGCGTTTAATCTTCAAAAATTAAAAACTTAGGATACATAAAACTATTATACCACCGACAGTTCTTTATGTATGGGAAACGTGTCAGCTAACGGAAGAACAGCGCCTTCAAGTTTTCGAATATTATTTCAAATTAAGTTGAGAGTCTAGTGGATTCGAGTATAGCTTATCATGGAAGAATAAGTATCTCTTAACCCAGCGTTGGTCGCAAGGAAAGCAAATGCCTCACCCTTCTAAAAAATATTTAATAAGTTCGTCAGAACGCTTTAGACTAAAACGACAAGAAACTGCCCGTCGTTTCAGACTACTTCAACATTTACCAGACAAACGTCCAAAGCTCCCAATTGATTACAAAAGATTCATATACATGACTGTCATTAGACCATTTAGACGTACGGTCCACGTACGTACAATCCAAAATCCTTCGAAAAATCCTCAAAGCTCCTTACTTTGTCACCAATAAACTTATCCATAAAGATTTTAAATTTCCATATGTTGCTGATTTAGCCCACACCAGATACCTATCCATTCATAGTAAGCTCCATAACCACTCAAATCCGTTAGTTTCTCAACTTGCTTCCCACTCCATCTCCGATAATCCTCCGGGGCGTCAGAAAAGAAGATGGCCTAGAGATTTTCTAGAGTAGAATTTTATTGAAGTGCTACTGATGAGTAGTTCTTTACAAGTTGTTACATGCCATTGTAATCGTTGTTGGCTCATCTACTTGATGTACATATTTGTATAGTTGTAAATTTTAATAAATTGATATATATATATATATATATATATATATATATATATATATATATATATATATATATATATATATAAAGATTTAGGTTACCATCCACTCCACGTCACTGAAATTAAAAACCTGTCGACGACTATAAAATTAATCAGATGAAGTTATCGCGATAGAAAATATATTTTACGATTGTGCTGTGAATAAATAATAAATTAATATAAAATATATTATAAACACAGGGTGGATATAAAGTATAAATTATTGTGGAAGTGGGCTAGTCAATCTCATCGGATCCAGCCTACTACGGGCCAGATCGCCTGGAATTCCAGTCTTCTTTTTGCCATAGCGCGTTCTAGATCCCAAGGTTCTCCGCTGTGCACATCTCGCGGCGATATGTCACGTCTGGGAGGGGAAGGCCTTCCAGTATCCAAAAGGTAGGATAATGTTTGTGTAATTAAAAGTTGTAAAGAGCGAGGTATTGTTTTTTTTAAAAATACATTACACGTAAAAAAAAAATTTTTTTTGAGGTTTCACAGCGTGGAAAAAATTATTATACTATTAACCAGATATTAAAATTTCACAATACAAAGCCATCATGATTTCATAGGTATCTAGTTTGGGATAAATTAACAACATATGGAACATTAAGATATTTACCGATAAGTTTGTTTATGAAAAATAAGGAGCATTAAGCATTTCCCGTAAGATTTTAAATTGCAAGGATTCGATGAATTAGATAGTTCAGTAGAGCCCTAAAGAATAACTCCATTCGACCAAATAGGTCTGATAACTGTCATGTAAATAAGTCCTTTGTAGTAAATCAGAGGCTTTGAACGTTTATCTAATAAATGCTATGGATGCTATGCACTATATTAATATGCACATGCTATGGATTATTGAAATTAGCCAAATTCGAGATTTGTAAGTATTTGGATTTGTGACCGGCTAAAGTAGGTGATCACTCTCCAAGGAAGTCAGAGTATTCCAGGCAGCCACCGCCACCGTTAAATGTTATAGAATGCGTTTTCTGTAATCCAAGATTTTTCTTCTTAAAAATGTTCGGGGTAGTTAGAAAGTAAACATACTAAAAGTCATCGAGTTTCCGGGTCCCACAGGACGGGGTGGGGACGCGGAAGGTCCGTTTTTTTGGTTATGCGTTCATATCTCGAAAACGGTGCGACATATGCAAAGTAAGACTCTTTACTAAATTAAAGCTAATTAAATTTTCTTAAACTTTTATAATATACATACTTTTCCTATTTTGTACCGTTTCCGAGACATACGCTTGGCAAATGTGAACATCTAAAAAAAACAAAAAAACAATTCCACCTCACGTTTTCCTTTAAACTTCCCTTTATATCTTTTATAACGTTCATCCTACGACAAAAGTCTTTGTAAATAATATTGTATAACATTAAATTTCTTTCAAAATACACATATTTATGCCAATTTATCTTTAACCAGTCAAAAGTTCTATAGATTGACTTTTCTTGGTAAAACGAACATACCAAAGTCTTTCACATTTGAAAAGCGTATATCTCGGATACGGTACAAAATATGAAAAATGTGTATATAATAAAAGTTGTAGAGAATTTAATTAGCTTTAATTTAGTAAAGAGTCATGTTTTGCATACGCCACACCGTTTTCAAGATATGAGCGCAAAACCAAAAAAAGGGACCTTCCGCGCCCCCTCCCTTCTTGTTCCCAGCACCGAAAACTCCAGGACTTTTAGTATGTTTACTTTCTTACTACCTTGAACAAGTTTCTGAAGAAAGACCTTGTGTTACAGAAAACGAACTCTTTAATAAGTTATTGACTGGACTAACTCTCCTTTAAAAAAAAAATTTTTTTTTTATCAAGAACCCATTTCCGTCCCATTCTAAAATTTTGCCCACATTTAGTCAGTTAAATAAACTAAATAAAAAAGTTCTTTATTTATTCTGGGACCATAAGTCCCTTAAGAATAAAAAATAATGTACAATCAGGGGGCCTACAGAGCCTCAAGATGGTTATGAAATATTACTAAATATAATAAAATAGTAATTAATAATGATAACAAATAAAGATTAAACTTAGAAATATTGACGAAAACAAAAATAGAAATATTATGATTCATTGTGTGAATCATTTGTGTAGAAACAATAAAAATTTCTTGTACATAAGCTTTTATATGTTATAAGACTATTAAGTGGCTAATGACTGTTTTCATGGATCTGGATGGACAGTAAGTGGTTAAATAAGTGATATTTGAAAGTGGAAAGGGTGTTTGAGTGGCGAATGGTGTAAGGGATGGAGTTCCATAGAGACGAGGATCGGGTTAGGAATGATCTGTTGAAGGCAGCCGAGCAATGAGCAGGAGTGTACAGATCTGATGGGACGGGACGGGTTTGAAGGGTAAGAACAGAGGATTTGAGCTGAAGGAGTTGAGCAATGTAAAGTGGGCGTTAGGATTTCACTGTTTGGTAGAGAAAGGATGCCAAAAAATACTGGCGACGGTAGGAGGGAAAGAGCCACTTTAACTCCGCGTAAAATTGTGAAACATGGGCGTTACTGAGGATCCCGAAAATAAAACGAATGCAGCAGTTAAACAGTCTTTTGAGTCTGGCCTCGAGATCACCAGAAACGCCCCCATACACAGCACAGCAATAGTCGAAGTGGGGGAAGATAAGGGAAGTAACGAGTAATTTGCGGGTTTCGAAAGGAAGAAGATGGCGAATGTAATTGAGATTGGGGTAATGAGTTATAGTATATTTTTATCGAAAAAATCGAAGGGTACCTATTTTGGGATTTTCGAAAACCATTTTTAGACGTTTCGGAAAATTTCAAAAGAACAGAAAATATATCAAATGATTTATCAAATTAAAGGGCATTTCAAATCGAAAAGAGTACCCCAAATTTGAGCTCTCAAGGAGCAATAGTTTTTTAATGGTATAATTTTGAATATATTAAGTGAGGACCGAAAATAGTATTTTTTGAATTTTTAAAAGCTTATAACTTAAAAACCAAAAGTCAGAAAAATTACTAGTCTTGGTAAGTACAACTTCTATACCAAAAATCATATAAATCGGAGAGATGAAGGTCCAAACCATTGGTTGATTTGACATGAAATGACCCTCTAATATATTTTAGTCTTTAACTGGAATAAAATTAAATTTATAAACCTTTCGTACGTTCGAAAACATACAGAAGCTTATGATACAGAAGCTATGATTATGCAATTATTTGAATGAGAGAAAAAAAAAAACAGTGTTTACAGAGAGCGCTAAGCTCCTCATTGTCTCAGTTGCAGATACGACTCATGAGTTATGACTGTTTAACAAACCAATAGTTGACCAACTGCTTCAACTAATGACAAAGTAACTAGCTCAATGAAAATTTACTCTTCTTGCAGTGAATCTAATTTATATTCCCTTTGCTGCGTATCGGAATCGGTACTATCAATTTAAGCGAACCGCTGCGTACTCAACTAGACTCCGTCCTCTAGTGAAGGAGGTGCATTGAGGACTTGGCTTCTTATTTAAATGGCATATTAAGGGGAAGATATACTTCCTTAATGGTGTGCCATTTGTGGCACAAACGACCGTGACATCGACTCCTAATCGACTCCTGGCGCCAGTTCGGTTCCGGGGTAACGGCGCTGCCAACTCGACTCCAATGAACGAATGGCACCGAGAATACTAACTGCAACTGCAACAGTCGACCGGGCTTGTTGAGTATTCGATGCGCGGATGTTAAATGAATTCGATTTGTAAATGACAAGTATCGATAAATTTAATTAAAATATCGAGTTTCATTTTCAACACCATTATAATCCCTACTTTTTTTTCCATTGCGAAATCGAATCTCTTACACTGAGCTAGAACAATGTTTTAAAGTCATCAGAATCAAAGAACTGCATCAATTGAGAATTGTTATCTAAAATAAATATATTAATGCGGTAAATATAGATGAAGAATGTAAGAGCGTAGAAACATTCTTAGGTTTTCCTGAGTTCAGCAGAGAAATAACAAGTAACGAACGATTGTGATATAATTTCAAATATATAAAAATACTTTTTAATTATGAAATAACAGTTCAATATATACTTACAAATACGTAAACTATGCCATACATATACTCGAACAGCATAAAGAACACCTTACCTGCAAAAATAAAAAATAAATTACCTCAAATTTTTATTTGAAAAATTTTATATAAAAATAATAAAAATTAAACAAAAAAAAAACGTTACTGGGCCAACGGTTGTGAAAGGGGGAGATTTGCTCGAAATCACGCTCAACCGCCTTTTTTTCCCCTAGTTAAGGATACCCTCTTTGTAGAGGCTGGATCCGCCCGAGGAGGATCTCCAGCTGTCGAAGTCCAGCCACGGCAGAAATAAAAGAAAATATATTTTCTATCTTCAGTCGGACTCGAACTCAGGCCAGGGAGTTTGGCAAGTGCCTTACCCACTGAGCTACCAAGCCTTCCTTTATATAATATAACAAACATAAATAAAATAAAAAACTATTTTTTATTTTTTATTTTTTTATATCCATTTATTAAAATTTACAACTGTACAAAATATATACATCAAGTAAATGTATTGATAAGAGCTACTCCTTAGTAGCACTTTATTAAAAATTCTACACTAGAAGGTCTCTAGGTGACCACTTCTGCCCCTCTCTATGCGAATGACCCATGTACTTATTTTTTCTGTTTTATTTATAAATTCTGTCAATTTCGTTTGTGTGCAGAAAACCCAAATCTCACGAGATCGGGTTTTTTTTCGGGGTATTTAATTTCGGGATATTGAGATTGATAATCATAAGATTTCAACTTAGCGAGTTGTTTTTTTATTTCAGGTTATTGCACGCTATGAGTTGGTAACCGTCCTTCCAGATTCTTGAAGGGCCTATGTAGAATACGCTTCCTGGAAATACGTAGCTTAATCAAATGCGGAATGAACTAATCAAAATAATGAAAACCTTGTAACTAAGAGAAAAATTATATAAATTACTCTATAACTCGAATAATTCCTAATACAGATCAAAATGAAATAATAAAAAAACTTCTTGCTACATGATATATATATATATATATATATATATATATATATATATATATATATATATATATATATATATATATATATATATAAAAAAAAAAACAAATAAATAGTTTTGTAAAGAGAGGAACCAAATTAATTTTTTTTTTTTTTTCTTTTACGATATTTACAACTGTACAAAAACATATACATTAAGTAAATGTGTTAATAGTGAATACAATGGCATGAAAATAACTTGTGAAGAACTACTCACTAGTAACACTTAGTATGAATAAATGAATAAAATCTTAATGGTCTCTAGATCATAGGTAAACTAAATGGTCTCTAGACCATCTTCTTTTCAGAGGCCTCGGAGGATTATTGGGAATGGAGTGAGAAGCAAATTGAAAAACTAGTGGATTTAAGTAGTTAAGGAGCTTACTATGAAAGGATAGGTATCTGGATTTGGGCTAAATCTGCAACATATGGAACATTAAGATCTTTATCGATAAGTTTATTGGTGACAAAGTAAGGGGCATTGAGGATTTTGGAAGGTAAGGATTGGGTACGAAATCAATTGGATGGTTTAGTGGAGCCCAAAGCTCAATTCCGTACGTCCAAATAGGTCTAATCACAGCCATGTATATGAGTCATTTGTTATTAATTCGAAGATTTGAACGTTTGTCTAATAAATGTTGAAGTAGACTGTAACAAATGATCTGTTTTAAATTTTTTTTTTAAAAAAGTAGGTACTTCAATACACATTTTTAAACTTCAATAATAATTTAATATTACATAATGTTATACTAACCCAAATAAAAATTGGTCCTTAAAAAAACCACTAGGATTCTTACGGAGTCTTGGGTTCAGTACTTCAGTAAAAACCAAAAATAATATCGGCTTCAAATTTGAATTTAATCATAATTTTTCCTATTCTACCCTCTTTATCCAAACTGCCGGTGTTCCTCAAGGTAGTATCCTAGGTCCCATCCTCTACAAGGTGTTTGTAGCTGATATCCCGACCCAGCCTAGCACCGTCCTCACCACGTATGCTGATGACACATGTGTATTAAAACTAAATAATGACCCCGTCATTGCGTCACAAACACTCCAATCTCATATTATCAACCTTCCAGAATGGTGTAAAAAATTGGAGAACCAAAATAAGCAAATCCCATCAAATAAATTTCTACCAAATACTTTCGTCGTAATCCTACGAATCCCTGTCCTACAGTATCCTTTAATAATATCCCACTGATCCCTGTTGAACAACTCCGCTATCTAGGACTCCAACGGACGTTTAACTTGGAATCCTTACTTCATCAACATTTACTAGGCAAACGATCAAACCTTCCGATTTACTACAAACGACTCATTTACATGACAGCTATTAGACCTATTTGGACATGTGGAACTGAGCTTTGAGGCTCAACTGAACTTTTAATTCTTCCAGTATCCAATCATTACAATCCAAAATCCTTCGAAAAATCCTCAATGCTACGTAATTTGTTGCAAATAAACGCATCCATAATGATCTTAATATCCCATATGTTACTGATTTAGCCCAAACTAGATTCCTATTTTTTCATAGTATACTCCATAACCACAATAATACTCTAGTCTCTCAACTTGCTTCTTATTCCATTCCCGAAATCCACCGATATCTAAAAAAGAAGATGGTTTAGAGACCTTCCAGTATAGAATTTTAGTTAAAGTGCTACTGATGAGTAGTTCTTTTCAAGTTTTTACATGTTATTTTAATTGTTATGAACACATTAAAGGTGTATATATATATTGTACAGTTGTAAATTCCAGTAAATAAAAAAAAATAAAAATTTGAATTATATATAGAGGCATGTATGCAACGATACTAGAACCTATGTTTTAAGAAATATTATTACTATATGCTATGTTGAAAATATTATATCGGCCGTGAACTTTTGCTGTATAAAAGACGTAAGCCACTGGAACGAGAATGTGGCCACGTGCCGGAGCTAAGAAGCTGCCTCCTTGATATTTAAATCAGCTGTCAAAGTATAACTTGTTAATTACCAACCTTTCTTCTCCATTTTGTTTTTCTTTTTAGATTCTTCCCCAGCAGCGATGGTAGTCGACATTTAAGATACGTCTTAATCCAACCATCAGAAACTCTTGACTTTTATAACTGGCGCCTCTGTCCATATAATCTGTATTCATGACACCAGTTTTGGCCTTTTTTTACGAGCGTGTTTGTATTTGTTTATACATGTTCCATCAAACCGGTCCATTGTTAAGGCATAATAAACGATAGCATAAAAGAACTAAAAAAAAAGAAAATACATAAAAATTCTGATGTGTAAATTAGCCTATGCCTTGTAGATTTAGGGCGTTGTATTATCGATAGGATATTATACAGCCGGCAGTGGTACAACATATGGATGCCTTTCCGTTTTATACATACTGATTTTACAACAGTTAATCATTGGGTGCATAAAAAAAAAAAAAAAATGACAGTTTTTGAAACAAATATTTGTATTATTACTCCTTTGATATGAAATACAATTAATAATCAAAGTATAGTCCATTGTTATCTACCGTCATTACCCATCTGCTAGCGAATCGCTCAATGCCACGCTGATAACATTCCTTGGGATGGCTGTCAAATAACTATTGGACAGCATTTTCAACTTCCACAAAATTATCAATTTTTTTCCCTAGAAGAAAACGGGCCATGGATGAGACAAGTAATAATCCGAAGGTGCGAGGTCTGGACTATATGGTGGATGAGGCAGGAGTTCATACCCATGAAGTTATGTAAACTTTTCTGCTGATTTATGAAAATTGAGTTCGTAAGGGACCAGTCTACAGGGATTTTTCACCTTCCCCATGGAGAGAAGATGGCGACTAACAGTATCTTTCGACACACCACACTCCCTGGCAAGTTCGCGAGTACTTGTGGACGGATTTGACTCAACAGTTTCCTTCAGAACTTCATCAATATCCATTAATGACCGTCAGGAGCCCTTCTTCCTTTCCAACTTCGTATCTCCACTTCTAAATTTTCAAACCCCTTCTTATTTAATAATTTCACGTGTTGCTTCAGCGGGTGTGAAATTTTTTTTCTAGTAATGGGTAATGGTTCGGATCGGCGACACCAACCCCTAAACCCGCTCAAAATACCTTTTATCGATTCTAACCTTGTTCCGATATATTTCGATGTTCTAGTCGCTGCTTTAAGAGGAGAAAGGTTATTCTCCTACATTTACTGAGAAACTCTAAATCCCTGTTCAAAGTAATATTAACTTATGTTTACCTTCTAATATTAAAATGAGAAATAAGAAAATATTAAAGTGGAAATAAGGAAATATCGAAATATAAGACACTAAATCAATTTTGAATTAATATTAATTTAATCAACAATTAATATACTACTGAACCACCAGTAAAGTTAATTCCTGATGAACTTTCTCTCAGAGAAGTGAAAATAACAAATTATAAATATAAAAAAGACAGAATCCTTAAGTATTTATTTGGCATAACTCCTATTTATTTAACATTTGTAGCTACATGTTTCGGAGATAATGTTTCATCATCAGGCTTCTAATTTTTTTTAAAAACACATTAATCTATAACACTATACCAATAGTTCTACAATTATATAGTGATGTGTCATTTACCTCTTAATCTGTGATTATTTTCACATTGTCAATTCTCCATGTTATAAGCCATTATATAATATAAGACAGAATCCTAGTTGAAAGTGATGATGTTAATTTCTGCTATATTTTCTCATGGGAAGTGGAAATAAGAAAACATAAAAAACCTGTGATATACTTTCTCACATTTATTTATAAACTGATATGTTTTATTGAATTAATTATACAATCTGTCTCACTTTAGCACAAAAAGTAATATGGATGACAAAGAATCCATTCACAAAATATGTATACTGAAATTTTATCACTGAAATTGAAACAACAAATACAAATATATAAAACACCAAATCCATGTACAAATAAATCTTGTTAAGTTTCATAACACTTTTACAAGTTGTAAATTTTATCACTTAAATTGATAGAACAAATATAAATATGTAAAACACCAAATCCATGTAGAAATTAATCTTCTTAAGTTTTATAACACTTTTACACATAAGATTAGATGAAATAAGAAAACATGAATTGATAAAACACTTAAGCCTCGTGTTGTTAACTTCTGTTTCACCTATTTACATTTAAGAAGTCTAAATATCAATATAACAAACTAAACAACACAATCCAAGTTGAAACAGTAGAAGTGATTGTTTACATGTGAGGTTATAGGAATGAACTATCGAAAAATGTAAACATGAAGTGAAGCGTAAGGATCGAACTGGTCGGTGTAGCGCGGGTCAACCTAGTTTGGTGGTGTCGCCGATCCGAACCGTTACCTAGTAATGTCTTAAAATTACGAAAATTTCGTAGGACACTGTCATGTTTCTTCTTTGAAATAAATAACTTAACTGAGGTATTTTTTTGAAGAAGTCCAGTGTTAGTAAACAAGCTTAGAGAATGCTCTAAAGGGATTATTAAGTATTGGTAAATAATAAATAGCATTAAGATTATACTAACTAACCCAGACTTAGCTATCGTACCTTGGTGCAGTCGCCATTAGTCAGTACTGTGATATGATTCAGATGTTTGCATTCGGTATCTCACTGCCAGCCCGATCTAATGCTCCACTTCCTCTGGATGATGTCATTGCTGGCATTGTAAATATAATTTTGTTTTATTCTACGTTCCTATATCTTTCGAGGAAATTGCTCTTTTAAAATTATCGTTCAGCTTGGAACACCAGGAGAGAACATTTAAGTTCATATTCAGTTTTTCTAGGATATATGAATATAACTAATGGTTCATTCCATATCGAATCGAGGGTATAAAAACGATAGTCCAGTCAATGAGTGAATGAAATACGCGATTATTTTTAACCTCAGGGCTTCGTCAGGTTTAGTTAGAAGATAAACATACTAAAAGTTCCCGGGGGGAGGGGGCCTAACAGTGGGAGAGAGAAGAGGAGGTCCGATTTTTTTATTTTTTTTTTATTTACATCTCGAAAACGGTGGACTCTTTCTCTGGAAACATATGTTACAAACAAAGGTAACGGTTCGGATCGGCGACACCACCAAACTAGGTTGACCAGCGCTACACCGACCAGTTCGATCCTTACGCTTCACTTCATGTTTACATTTTTTGATAGTTCATTCCTATAACCTCACATGTAAACAATCACTTCTACAGTTTTAACTTGGATTGTGTTGTTTAGTTTGTAATATTGATATTTAGACTTCTTCAATGTAAATTGCTGAAACCGAAGTTAACAACACGAGGATTAAGTGTTTTATGAATTCATGTTTTCTTATTTCATCTAATCTTATGTGTAAAAGTGTTATAAAACTTAAGAAGACTAATTTGTACATGGATTTGGTGTTTTACATATTTATATTTGTTCTATCAATTTAAGTGGTAAAATTTAAAACTTGTAAAATTGTTATGAAACTTAACAAGATTTATTTGTACATGGATTTGGTGTTTTATATATTTGTATTCGTTGTTTCAATTTCAGTCATAAAATTTCAGTATACATATTTTGTGAATGGATTCTTTGTCATCCATATTACTTTTTGTGCTAAAGTGAAACAGATTGTATAATTAATTCAATAAAACATATCAGTTTATAAATAAATGTGAGAAAGTATATCACAGGTTTTTTATGTTTTCTTATTTCCACTTCCCATGAGAAAATATAGCAGAAATTAACATCATCACTTTCAACTAGGATTCTGTCTTATATTATATAATGGCTTATAACATGGAGCCTGGAGAATTGATAATGTGAAAATAATCACAGATTAAGAGGTAAATGACACATTACTATATAATTGTAGAACTATTGGTATAATGTTATAGATTAATGTGTTTTTAAAAAAAATTAGAAGCCTGATGATGGAACATTATCTCTGAAACATGTAGCTACAAATTTTAAATAAATAGGAGTCATGCCAAATAAATACCTAAGGATTCTGTCTTTTTTATATTTATAATTTGTTATTTTCACTACTCTGACAGAAAGTTCATCAGGAATTAACTTTACTGGTGGTTCAGTAGTATATTAATTGTTGATTAAATTAATATTAATTCAAAATTGATTTAGTGTTTTATATTTCGATATTTCCTTATTTCCACTTTAAAATTTCCTTATTTTTCATTTTAATATTAGAAGGTAAACAGAAGTTAATATTACTTTGAACAGGGATTTAGAGTTTTGCAGTAAATGTAGGAGAATAACCTTTCCCTTCTAAAAGCAGCGACTAGAACATCGAAATAAAACGGTACAAGGTTAGAATCGATAAAAGGTATTCTGAGCGGGTTTAGGGGTTGGTGTCGCCGATCCGAACCATTACCCAAACAAAAATTAAAGCTAATTAAATTTTCTACAAAATTGTCTATATACATATTTGTCGAAATTCCTACCGTTTTCGAGATATACGTTATTGAAAATCGATAATTTTTACCACACTTTTTGTCATATATTCGATCCTAGTGCCTTCTACTATCGTTTCTCAGAAACAAAAAATGTAAGAATCAATGTTGTAGAGCGTTAAATTTTAGACAGGAGGAGGATAAGCGTAAGAATTTGGTATGTGTTTCCAGACTTTTTTTGTCCAGTGTGTATATATATATATATATATATATATATATATATATATATATATATATATATATATATATATATATGTTTAGTAAGGTTCTTGAGGTTCAGTCATAAAATAAAAATCAACTATTTTGGCGACGTTTCGAGACTATATTGTTCTCATAATCATGCCCTACAGTGAAAAAAAAACAGGTTACAATAAATTATATAAGTTATACAAGTTATTTCAAAATATAAAGTTAGCTACAGTACAGGTAGGTATATAACAACATGTGTAGAGTAATACAAATATATATAATTACAGAATATAGAGGAGTATGAAGCTACTTACAATGTTACTGGTGGATATGAATAGACTAACAATTCTAGTACACAACTAACCTAGGGGAGTGAGTTTAAACAGACAGTTACCAAGGGTTAGTGGGGAAAACCCTATTTCTTAAAAATTAAGTTAAAAGGACCGTGTGGGTATTCCCAAATACCTTACTAAGCCTTACTAAACATTTAATAGTAACAGTCAAGAAATTTATCCATATATATATATATATATATATATATATATACAGTATATATATATATATATATATATACAGTAGACGCCGCTTATAAGACTCACTTTGGGATCAACAAATAGTGAGTCTTATAGGCGAAAAGGAAAAAATAATATTAAAAAGTTCTTAGTCTCAGACAAGATGGCCGCTTCTGCACATCACATTTAGAATCGCTCTCTGTTTGTGACATTTTCTACTGTGTGTTCAACTTATGTTTCAGTTTCGTATTTAACAAATAGTGACAATATAAACTATAGATCATTTGGACAATAACATTTTGAGTGAGGTGAGTTAAAACATTATTAACAGTGAACTGATTTAATATACATAGGTGAGGCAGTTTAACTGGCCAGCCTAGCCCGTAATCCTCCCGCTTGTTTGAATACAGCGGCACTATCAGACAAGGTCAAGGGCCTGTTGTTGTTTTCAGCTACCTCTAGTTCGTAGCCACATATTTAATTTAATTTATTCATTTGTTTATTTTTTTTACGTAAGAACTTTTTTAGTTTATTTTTTCTTTCTTATTTTATAATCATATTTCTCGAATAATGTATTTTTTAGTTAACATATTGTGGATAATTATGCCATTATTTTAGTTTTTCATTATTTACTTCACAGTTATAATTATTTTTGTTATTTTTATTATTATTTTTTAATACTATTACATAATGGAAGTGGTAACATCTGATGACTCAGAGACTGAAACCCTTTCATATTCAGAATTCAGTGAAACTGAATACCAGTCCAGAAGAACCCTTCAGAAGCGACATAGAAATGCCGCCCCAGGTTCAGCGGGCAATTCGCCAAATAAAAAGAAAAATAAAACTAATAAATCAAAAAAGACTACCAGCAACACTAATAATCTATCAAATAATAATAATAATAATCTTCAAAAACTCGCAGTAAAAACTACTGCCGCCAAAAAATCACAGCCAACCACCGTACCAAATATATCTAATCCGTCTAATTCATCAACGAACAATAATAACCCAAATCCGCATCACACATCTGATCCAGAACCACCTCCTATCTTTGTATCCAAAATTGAAAATTTCATGTCATTTTGCCGTGAAATATCAGCTCTGATCGGAGAAAACTAATTTCAACTGCTTCTCTCGGGTCAAAGACATAAAAATAAAAACAACAAATAAAGATGATTACAAAAAATTGGTCAATCACCTAACCAGCAAAAATTATGAATTCCATTGTTACCAATTAAAAGAAGAAAAAGCGTATAGAGTGGTATTGCGTGGTCTTCATTCTACCACCCCCACGAGCGCCATAAAACATGATTTGGAAGCAATTGGTCATAATGTAAGGCAAGTGTCTTCCGTGCTTCACCCCAGAGAAAAATTTCCATTGCCATTATTCTTCGTCGACTTGGAGCCGGCTGGCAACAACGATGAAATATTCGACGTAACCAGACTGGTATATTCAGTCGTAAGATTCGAAGAGCCAAGAAGAAGGGCCACAATAGTCCAGTGCACTCGATGCCAAAGTCTCGGACACACCAAGACTTACTGCCATCACCAAGCCAGGTGTGTGAAATGTGCTGGCCCACATTCAACTGAGACATGCCAAAAATCGAAGGATACACCTGCAGTATGCGCGCTGTGTGGACAAGACCATCCAGCAAGCTACAGAGGCTGTTTAGTATACAAAAGTGTGCACAGCCAGAGAAATTCAAAATCAACCCTACAACAAAGAAGTCAAGAACCTGAAATAAACAGCTCACAAAAATATTATAGAACTCAAGAAGCCCATTTCCAGAGAATAGGACAGCAATCAACTTCAGCACCGGACCATCAACCACGACAAGAAGCTTCGTACTCTGATAAAATCAGTTATCAGCCTCAACGTCAGGCGCCTCGAATTTCCCAATCACATCCCCAGACCTCCCAACCTCA
This sequence comes from Euschistus heros, assembly GCA_003667255.2. Lineage (NCBI taxonomy): Eukaryota > Metazoa > Arthropoda > Insecta > Hemiptera > Pentatomidae > Euschistus > Euschistus heros. The sequence continues at coordinate 101,007 of RCWM02000803.1, read as the reverse complement.
ACCTCAACCCCCAAACCAGAACACTCTCATCCATAATTTACCGTTAAAAGTTAAACTTCCGCCTCAGAAGCAATATCCACATCCGATCCATCCACCTGTACATAGCAACCCTTCACCCCAAATACCATTACAGGTTGATTCTGTTCCTAGCATCCCACAAAGGGTCCAGCCCCTAATCAAAGCTCCTACCCAGACTTATCATCCATCGCAAGCTCCAGATACATTCCCTCTTCCCCATCCAAATACCAATGATATTAACGCCATCCTTTCCTCATTCCTATCTGAATTGAAAGATACCATCAAGCCCCTTATCATCCTTCTCACCAGAGCCCTTTCGGAAATTCCATTCAATGTAGCTAGATGAGCGCTAAGCCTCTAGCTGTCATTTTGTGGAATGCTAACGGACTACAAAATCACCGAGACGAACTTGACATTTTTCTCCATGACAATCAAATAGACATTGCCCTGTTGACTGAAACTCACTTTACTCAACGGTCATATTTTTACATACGTGACTACATCACTTACAGATCTGATCACCCAGACAACACCTCACATGGCGGATCTTGCATCCTTATCCATAAAACAATTCCTCATTCTGTTATCCCTTCTACTTCAATTGACGCCATTCAATCCACCTCAGTATCCATTTCTACTCGCCCTTTCCATATAACATTTTCAGCTGTATACTGTCCTCCTGGTAATTCCCTTTCTCAGAGCCTCCTTGATTCATTATTCCGATCCTTCGGACCGCGCTTCATTGCTGGAGGAGACTACAACGCCAAACACCAGCGATGGGGTTGTCGAACAACCAACTCCCGCGGCAGCATTTTATCCCGTATTTCAACCTCCAAATGTTATTCTGTCCTCTCACCCTTGAACCCTACTTACTGGCCTACATCCCTCAAAAAACGTCCTGATATTCTCGATATATTTATATCTTCTCAAATTTCATCCTCTCAAACCATCATCAAATCCCTTGATGACCTTTCATCAGATCATAGCCCTGTTCTGCTTCTCCTGCATTCAAATCCCGTTCCTAAACCCTCTCTTCCCAGACTGATTACAGGACGTGTAGACTGGAACGGGTTTCGGTATGATCTTGAAAACAAACTAGACTTAAAAACTCCCCTTAAAACAAAAGAAGACATCAACTTAGCAATTGACAGACTTACAACATCAGTAAAAATTAGTATACAGGAAAATACTTTACCACGAAAAATTCATAGTACACAACAGAATAACCTGCCACAACATATTCGTACCTTACTAACTGAAAAACGAAGAGCAAGAGCGAAGTGGCACCGTACTAGATACCCATCAGACAAAAATAATTACAACAACTTAACCAACAAACTTAAGACAGAAATAAGAAAATTCAAAATACAAAACCTACAAAACCGTACTCAAAGTCTTAATACTTCTGATAAGTCGTTATGGATAACTACGAAAAAACTTCTTAATTACAAAAACTTTAATCATCCTCTCCTTACAGATTCCCAAACCTGGACAAGATCAGACGAAGAAAAATCCCAAATTTTCGGCCAGCACCTCTTTAAATCATTCAACCCTCATCCTGATATATTTAATCCTCACCACTTACAATGTGTTGAAGCAGAACTAAATATTCCACTCCAAATGTCTCCTCCTCCTAAAGCATTCCATCCTTCAGAGGTATCTAACATAGTCCACAGATTACCCTCTAACAAAGCCCCTGGACATGATCTAATTACAGCCCAAATCCTAAAACTCTTTCCTCAGAAAGCTATCCTATTCCTAACCTATATTTATAATGCTGTTCTCCGCACCACATACTTTCCCAATCCTTGGAAACTATCCATAGTAAAGATGATACCTAAGCCAAAAAAGCCACCTGAACTCCCATCCTCATATCGTCCAATATCACTCTTGCCCATTATGGGCAAAATCCTGGAAAAACTCATTCTGAAACGCCTGAATCCTATCCTAGAATCCTATCATATTATCCCTGATCACCAGTTTGGTTTCCGAACGTCACACTCCACAATCCAGCAATGCCATCGTGTGGTGGACGTTGTCTCGTCCGCATTGGAGCGCGGGATGTACTGCACTGGAGCCTTTCTCGACGTAGAACAAGCCTTTGACCGAGTCTGGCACCAGGGACTGCTTTACAAACTCCGTAATTTCCTTCCTCATACATACTTCCTTATTGTGCAATCCTATCTCAACGACAGAACATTCAGAGTAAGTCACAATTCCGCCCATTCATCCCTCTTTACTCAGTCTGCCGGAGTTCCTCAAGGAAGTATCCTAGCTCCTATCCTCTACACAGTGTATACAGCTGACATCCCGACCCATCCTAGCACTGTCCTCACCACTTACGCTGATGACACATGTTTGTAGTCAGTAAATAATGATCCCTTCATTGCATCCCAGTCACTCCAATCCCACATCATAAACCTTCAAGAATGGTGTCAAAAATGGAGAATCAAAATAAACCCAAAAAAATCTCACCAAATAACCTTTACCCTTCGCCGTAAACCTACGACTTCCTGTCCTACAGTATCCTTCAATGATATTCCACTAATCCCTGTCGAACAGATCCGCTACCTAGGACTCCACTTGGACAAACGTCTTACTTGGAATCCACATACAAGACTAAAACGACAAGAAACTGCTCGTCGTTACAGACTACTTCAACATTTACTAGACAAACGATCAAACCTCCCAATTCATTACAAAAGACTTATTTACATGACTGTTATTAGACCTATTTGGACGTACGGAGTTGAGCTTTGGGGCTCTACTAAACCATCCAATTCATCTCGTATCCAATCCTTACAATCCAAAATCCTTCGAAAAATCCTAAATGCCCCTTACTTTGTCACCAATAAGCTTATCCATAAAGACCTTAATGTTCCATATGTTGCTGAGTTAGCTCAAACCAGATACCTATCCTTCCATAGTAAGCTCCATAACCACTCCAATCCACTAGTCTCCCAACTTGCTTCCTCCTCCATCCCTGATAATCCTCCGAGGCGTCTGAAAAGAAGATGGCCTAGAGACCTTTTAGACTAGATTTTATTGAAGTGCTACTAGTGAGTAGTTCTTCACAAGTTATTTACATGCCATTGTATTCACTGTCAACACATTTACTTGTTGTATATTATTCTGTACAGTTGTAAATATCAATAAATGAGAAAAAAAAAAAAAAAAAAAAAAGTTCTTTAATTTACGAAAAAAACTTTATTTTATCAGTTAATATACATAGCGTGTATGAGTTGAAGATAATGCTCAAACATAATTTACGTTGGTTTTAAAAAATTACGTTTGTTTTTTCTAATTTTCTAGTATTTCATCGAAAGAAGGTTAGAATCGATAAAAGGTAATCTGTGCGCTTCGTAGGGGTTCTTCAGCTTTTTGGCTAAGCAAAGTTCCTGAAACGCGAGCATCCTTATCCCTAAATTTTAGAAACCAAAATTTTTTTACGAGCTTTCATAATTAGCGTTCTTTCCACCTCCTTTCCGTTTCCGACTCTGAGATTTATTTTGTAATGGTTCACTTTGGATTTCTGGTCTATTTCTCAAAATCCTGCCCAATACAGTTTGTGAAACGTTAAGCTTACCAGCTGCCTCGCGTTGTCCCATTTTAGGAAAAAGGTCGAACTTCTCTAAAATTTCCAATTTGTCACTCAAACTAAGAGCGTGATGCGTACTCATTAAACACTGAATAAAAATGAAAAAAAAAAAAAGAAAGAAGACTTTTGTAACTTGACACTTGAATAAAGACAGACCCGTGAGTTCCTCATCGCTTTGGTCTAGAACATTTGGAAGATTCGAGGAAATATTGTCACAGTTACTAAGCGACGGTTTCCACAAAGATGAGGCGAGGATATACAGGACTGTTTTTTTTTTTTTATTTTGGAGAAACTGAGTCTTATATCCGGAGTGGTGAGTCTTATAACCGACTTTTTTTGTGTGTATTTGGATACGTTCGGAACGTTCAAGTCGATTCTGAGTATTATAGGCGGCTGAACCTTATAACCCATGAGTCTTATAAGCGGCGTCCACTATATATATATATATGAGGTGTGATCAATTTGTCTCCTTCGAAGTACTCCCCTTGGGAAGCTACACACTTTTCCCACCGGTGTTTCCACAGATCAGAAAACTGAGAAGAAAACTCTTCTTTTGTAAAGGAGTTTAGCAGCTCCATTGTTTTTTCTTTAATTTCGTCAACTGTTTGAAATCTTTGTTCTTTCAGGTGCCTCTTGAGCTTCGGGAAAAGAAAAAAGTCAGCTGGAGCCAGGTCAGGTGAGGAATGACTGTCATTGCGTTTTTTTCACAAAAGTTACGGATAACTAATGCAGAGTGAACAGGAGCATTGTTCCAATCACCACTTTGCCACAGCTCAGGTCTCTTTCTTCTCACATCATTACGCAATTTTCTGAGGGTTTCAAGATAAACAAAACGATTAATTGTTTGACCTTGTGGAAGGAATTCATAGTAGACAACACCTTTACAGTCAAAGAAAACCGTAAGCATGACCTTCACATATGATGTGACTTGGCGTGCTTTCTTTAAACCTCTTGAACCACTGATGGCAGCATGATCGGCTTAGATATTCTTCACCAAAAGCCTCTTGTAACATCAAAAAGGTTTCAGAAAACGTTTTGTTCAGTTTCACACATTTCAACGTTGCTCTTCTTTCACATTCATTTTCATAAAATAGCCAAACTCTATAAAACTAACCTCAAAAACACTGTGCTAATGTTACTTTCAGTGATGTTATGATTGATCTGCAAAACACAGCTGTGTTCCTGTTGAGTCAGGCAATACAATGCTGCCAACCGCATCGCTGAGAGACATTGCATTCCCATAGTATATAAAAAGTCCTGGAACTTTCTGATCACACCTCGTATATATATATATATATATATATATATATATATATATATATATATATATATATATATATATATAGATATATATATTTGTCTTTATTTATCTAAATTCACAACTATCAAATACATTAATGAAAACCAACGAATGAAATGGCTGTAAAACAATAAGAAGATTCTGGCACGAGAGGCATGATGATGAGTAGCATTAGTCCAGTGGAGAGGTTCCATCAAGATTGTTAATCATATTTTATTCTATTCAAGGAGATCTCTCATCCAGCACCTTTTCAACCTTCTACGGATATTGTTGGGCATTACTGTTGTGGCCATGTCATGTATGAGTTTTTTGGGAACACATTTAAGTTTATTGTGAAATCTTATGTAGTAGGTATGGCAAGTGTAGGTCCGTGTGCAGAGCTATGCTACGTACCAAGGTGCTTGTCCTAAAAGTTTTTGCCTGAAAATTTTGTAGTTTTTGTATGATTTTGGCAAGTGTTCCCAAACTTTTTGCCCAGTCTATTTGGTTTGAAGATTTCAGCAAATAGAGATTCACAAAATTTACAGTTGTCAGGAACATATGGTAACATATATTTTTTCTATAATTTTTCTGGTTCAAAAGACCCTCAATATTTTTTCCTTGCTTGTTCAGCAACTGGTTCTTCTCAAGCTGCGGCACAGTTGCCTTAGCTATTTCTTTATAGCTGAAAGTTATCGATTACCATTACATCGAATCGCAAATATCGAAATTATTACTAAAATCGATATACGCAGCTAATTTTAGCACAAGGGGGGGGGGGGGGCAGAGGCGATGGAGGAGATAAGAACGACCTTGCCTGGAAGGAGCGGATTCCAGTCGCATTCCAGCACCGGGTCAAGACCAGTAGCCGTCCCAAATTCCGGTTCCAGCACACTTAGCCTCTCCACATTTTTTTTTTAAAAATAAACTCTCAAACTGACCCCACTTACATAATCAGACTCTTATTTCTCTCATTTCTTCAAAGCCGAGGTTTTTTTTTTTTTTTTTTTTTTATCCCTTTCCTCGCTTTTATTACATCTTTCAGCTTCTCGCCTTGTCCGCTGGAAGAAATACGGCTCTAAAAAAGAAGATATAATCGGAGATGAAGAAGTGAATTCTATTACTGTACTACATTCAATAAATAAGTTTAATCCATATATTTGCCAGCTTTATAAAAGTTCAAAAAATTCCTCAACTCACTGTTCAGGAAGAATCTTCGTTATTATTATAAAGTTCAGGCAAAATAACAATAAAAATTATAGTTTAAAAAACTAAAAAAACATGCTATAATATCGATTAAATATATAGCGATAGGAACTAAACATATCTTAGCCGGCTAAACTCAAAAACAACTAGTATATAATATTTTTTTATTGGATCAGCAATTTTGGTGTTATAGACTCTTAAAACATGACCAAAACCAACTGTTTGAGAAAGTTGGTGCAATTCATCGATTTTGACGATCGATTGTGGCCTAATGCCTAAATAAAATTCAGCTTAATAGATGTCTTTAGACGCACAATCTAATAAATATTAATTTTTTAAATATTTATACGTTTTTTGCAAAAATTTGAAAAAGTGCAAAACGTTTGGGTTTTTTGACCCCTAAAAAATTTCCCCTTATCAAATGTAGACACCTTTGATATTTTATTCTCAGGACCCACCTGGACCATACTAAATCATAAACACTACTACTTCACTTTTTGAAAGCCAGACCTTTCACCTTTTTGTGGGGGCCTTCAGACCTTTTTGGTTTTTTTTTAGACAGGACTAAGTTAGAATATTAAAACAAAGTTGTGCAACTATTGTATTGTCACCGGTCCTTGGCATAAGTGCAAATTTTCGAGATAATCAAATAGCTGGAAATTAGTGAAAATTACGATGCAATATTCCGTTACATACAGGTGAAGCTAATAAAAGCAAGATAAAAACAATTGTCATTGTTATTTTATTTATTTTAATACTAGCTTCGAATATTCATCTTTTATTATAAAAACTACAAAAATAAAAACAAAATTATCAATTTGAAGTACAAATTACATTGATAAAAGTATTGCTTCCAGGCTAACTGTTTTGAAAGAAGAATATTTGGCCAAAGCCACGCTCAACAGCCAGGTTTGCCACTGATTAAGGGCACCCACTTTATAGAGGCTGAGTGTGCCCTAGGAGGGTCACTCGACCACGATATGGATCCAAGGCTAAAATAATAAAACAGAAATGTTTTAACTACAGACGGATTTGAACCCGGAATCAGGAGCTTGGTAGCCTATTACCTTATCCACTGAGCTTCTGAATCTCCCAGATTACATACATAAATTATTGAAAACGTACAACCAGAAAAAAACAAAAACGAATTCGATTATGTAGTGAGTGGAATCTGGTACTATTGAAAAAGTTGATGTGGTCTGAATTTTTTTTTTCTAATCTTACTTCTATCTCTGGTTTAAACATCATAAACACATCATGATAATATTCTTGACAGAATAAAACGGTAAAGGCTTCGAAACTTTTTGTAAATATGTATTCATGCTGGAGTTCCAGTAATGACCAGCTTCTCAACTCAAGGCCTAAGCGACTATGGTGTAGCGCTCTCCTCCTCTAGTAGTCCAGTCAATAAAGGATTATAATAGCGTGCAAAGCATGTCCAGTCAATATGTATGCAAAACATGGTTATTTACTAAATTAATGTTAATTAAATTCTCTTCAATATTTTGTTTATACGCATTTTTCATATTCTGTATTTCCGAGATATGTGAACATTTTCGAGAAAAAAAAATTGTCACCTCAATTTTTCAGTTAAACTTCCCTCCATATCTCCTAAAACGTTCATCCTATGACAAAAGTATTCATAAATAACATTGTAAATAATTGAATTTCCTTAAAAAGTACACATATATGTGCCGATTTATCTTCAACCTGTCAAAAGTTACATAAATTTTAAATACCTTGGTAAAACAAACATACTAAATCTCGTATATAAGCGTGTATCTCGGAAACGGTGCCGAATATGAAAAATGTGTATATATCAAAAATTGTAGAGAATTAAATTAACATTAATTTAGTAAATAGTCATACTTTGCATACGACGCACCATTTTCGAGATATGAGCGCAAAACAAAAACAGGAACCTTTCGCGCCCTCCCTCCCCCCTACTTCCTGTTTCCAGTCCGAAAACTGCAGGACTTTCAGTATGTTTACTTCCTAACTACCCTGAAAATGTTTCCGAAGAAAAACCTTGGATTACAGAAAACACACTCTACCCCCAACTAAAGGCCTTCATTGACTGGACTGTAGGATCTCTTTAAAACTGGCAAGTCCGTCCATATGTGTGAGAAACAGCTGAGGTTCGAGGATCCCTTGGTTGTGTATATATTGTATATTTAATTTTAACTTTACCCACATACAAGAATAAAACGACAAGAAACTGCTCGTCGTTACAGACTACTTCAACATTTACTAGACAAACGATCAAACCTCCCAATTAATTATAAAAGACTCATTTACATGACTGTGATTAGACCTATTTGGACGTATGGAGCTTTGAGGTCTACTAAACCATCCAATTCATCTCGTATCTAATCCTTACAATTCAAAACCCTTCCATAGTAACCTCCATAACCACTCCAATCCAATAGTCTCTCAACTTGCTTCCTCATCCATCCCTGATAATCCTCCGAGGCGTCTAAAAAGAAGTGGCCTAGAGATATTCCAGTGTAGAATTTTAATTGAAGTGCTACTGATGAGTAGTTCTTTTCAAGTTTTGGCATATTATTGTAATTGTTATCAGCTCATTTACATGATGCATTTATTTGTAAAGTTGTAAATTTCAATAAATTGATATATAAACAAATAAAAAAAATTGATTGTTAAAAACCTTCTCATTTGACTTCAGCGACATTCCACTAACCATAGCTGACACGTATCTTACATAGCTTGGCTTCCCCCTTAACTTTAAAGAAACCCTCAAAACTAGACTCAAAAGGCAAGAACTTAACAGAAACTTAAGCCAATTGCATAGACCATGAAACAGGACATCTTATATATTCCTCTAAAACAATCTTCTCATGTTCAAAAATTGCAATCCAAAATCCACCGAAAAATCCTCAATGCTCCTTACTTTGTGACCAATAAACTTATCCATAAAGACCTTAATGTTCCTTATGTTACTGATTCAGCCCAGACCAGATACCTGTCCTTCCATAGTAACCTTCATAACCACTCCAATCCACTAGTCTCTCAACTTGTTTCCTCCTCCATCCCTGATAATCCTCCGAGGCGTCTGAAAAGAAGATGGCCTAGACACCATTTAGTGTAGATTTTGTTGAAGTGCTACAAGTGAGTAGTTCTTTACATGTTATTTTCATGCCATTGTATTCACTGTCAACACATTTACTTAGTGTATATGTTTTTCTACAGTTGTAAATATAAATAAAAGAAAAAAAAAAAAAGTTAATTTTGTTTCTCTCTTTACAAAACTATTTATTTGTCTTATTTTTTTATATATATCATGTAGCAAGAAGTTTTTTTATTATTTCATTTTGATCTGTATTAGGAATTATTAGAGTGATAGAGTAATTTATATAATTTTTATTCTAGTTACAAGGTTTTCATTATTTTAATTAGTTCATTCCTCATGCGATTAAGGTACGTATTTCCAGGAAGCGTACTCTACATAGGCCTTTCAAGAATCTGGAATGGATGGTTATCAACTCCTGAACGTGAAAAAAAAAAAACTCGCTAAATTGAAATGTTATTATTATCAATCTCGATATCCCGAATTTAAATACCCCCCCAAAAAAACGCCGATTTTATGAGATTTGGGTTTTCGGCACAAGAACGAAATTGACAGAATTTATAAATAAAACAGAAAAAATAATAGGTCATTCTCATAGAGAGGGGCAGAAGTGGTGTCCAGTACATTTGTGGATTTTGGATCTGAATTTTTTTTTAAATTGTAGTGTATAACTTTATCTAAAAGTGAAATTTTTCTTTTCACGATCAAATATTTTTTTTGTGTAGAAAAATTGTTAAACTTGACCAATTGTCATGGCCCTGTCCTGTCCGGGCACGATATCCCCTACTTCAAGCTTCGGTAGGGGGTCTATCTCTGCAAATACAGAAGTGATTATTCAATCCTAGATCATAATATTGCTAGAGATTGAGAAGGGATTGTCCAAAATGGGCTAGAGCCAATAGATTTCAATATTATAATAAAAATAAGAGTGTCCATGCCATCGGCGTCAAAGCCCTGTCCGATTATATTTAGTGTGTTAGCCAGCTTTGTATTCCCGCCTTAATTTTCACGCCATTATATACTTATTGCATCAGCCATTAACTAGTCCTTGGAGTACAGTGGGAACACTCAGAGAAGAACAACATCGGCGAAGTCATGAGTGTCCAAACAACCACTGTCAAGTTCCTGGCTTCAATAAAAACTTAAGTATTCAAACCTGTTTTTTCTTATTGCTCAGTACTTGTTCACGGGATGGAACAGTTTCTATTTCTATAAATAATTTAGAAAAAACGTTACAGCAAAACAAAATATTTTAGAAATACCTATGTTTCGTCATGGCCCTGTCCATCATGGCCCTGTCTTCATCTTTAAAATTGAGTACAGGTTAGTTATGAAGAGGACAGGATCATGACGGTATCCAACCGTTTTTATCATTTTTACTAAATAAAAAACTTCGTTTGAAGTTGTATTAGTACATTTACACTTTATAATAAATACATATAAATTACTGTGTGGCGGAATCACAATAAGTCAGCTCATTAAATATAAATAAATTCATACAAATTTAAAACGGCAATCTGCAGGTGACCATGCTTGACAGAGCATATTTACCTCTTAAGGGCAGAGGAGTAGGATGCAGACAAAATAAAACTAAAACAGACGTTTTGTGTCTTCTTCTGTACTGATGGCGCCGAAGAAGAAGGTTACAAATGAGGAAAGAAAACTTCAAAAGATATTAAAAACATTTTGTGAAAACTCGATTACTGTTTATTTTTTGAGCCTATCACCTGCAGAGAGATTGAAATAATTATATTACAGAAGACAGCCAAGATGATAGTGAAAAAGAGAGGCTTGACATAGGTAGCGTCATGGCGTGTTGTGAAAGGGGAGAGTCATGTCCCTGTCCATGTGCCTTCTTATTTATTTTTTTTCTCTATAAATTAAAGCGGTTTTGTTTGGAAGGGCATTGAATTTTAATTAAAGCTTTTAAAAGAGCATCCTAATTTTTTTTCAGCGTGATTGGAATACTTCTAAATTTCTGAAATCGTGAACCCAAAACTGCCCCTTTCTGTGAGAATGACCCATATAACTTGATAGATTCCTAACTTTGAACGATCGGTGATTGTACATCTATTTAGGGGGAAGTTAGTCAAGTTTCTTATGCCTGGAGGTAAAGTAGACTCACCTCGAAGGTCACACACCCTCTAATAGCCCCTTCCTATAATAAAACTATATTGTAATATGATAAGCTATCTCATTTCCTGCGCCTTGGGAGGAAATGTTATCGGTCAATGCACATTTCAAAGTCTATGCACTTAATTCCTTTATGCACTAATATATATATATATATATATATATATATATATATATATATATATATATATATATATATATATATATATATATATATATATATATATATATTGTTAAATATATTAATCCTTATTTCTTACATTTTTTATTTTTTTTTCCAAATTTCCCCAGTTCAGTTTGTATACTCGAATTGTTATAATTTAGCAGTAGATGCCACTAGCATATCCACCAGTAACGTTGTTAGTAGCTTCCTACTTCTCCATATTTTGTAATTGTATTGCAGTTATATATTCTTACGTAAGTTGTTATATATGTATATTGTTGTTAGTTTTAATTTTAAATAACCTGTGTAACTCAAATAATTTATTTTAAACTGTTTTTTTCACTGTAGGGCATAATTATGAGAACAATATAGTCTCGAAACGTCGCCAAAATAGTTGTTTTTATTTATTGACGGAATCTCAAAAGCCTTACCTTAATAAATAAATATACAGGGTGTTGAGAAGATCGTTGGCGAAAGAGGTATCTCGGGTAGGGAGGTTCATTTTGAACCTATTTAAGTTCACTTACCTATATACAAAGTCTTATATGGTTTTTTTCTATGATTATTTTTTTTATTTTTTTTAAATAGCCGAAACCAAACATTTATGCCTTATAACTTAGCTGTTTACTGATATATCAACGTCATTTTTTTTTTTTTTTTTGCTGTAATTACTATTATATTACCCACATAAAATAAAAATAAAAAAAATATGCAAAATACAAATACAAAAAACGGGAGATCGTGAAATCTTGTTAAAAATTAAAAGTTAAAAATCCAAATTATTTTCAAATCATGTTTTTTATATGCAAAGCGTAACAAATAGTTCTGCCTATACTGCGTGCCTGCAATTGGTATTTTTTTAAACAGTATTAACTATAGAAGTTGTAAAATAATTTGGATTTGACTGTTGCGCTTACTTTTTTCCTAAACTTTTTTTTTTTTAGCCTAATTTTTGATTCAGGTTTACACAGACTTTTTTGCATATGAAAATAAATGATTTCTTGTTTATCGTTATACAATTTATTTCACTCTCTTTTTTTATGTTATTCAATATCAAAACTAAGCAAAATAGCCGTTCCCCTCCCCTCAATTCTAGTCCTCTATTAATAATTATTACACTAAAGTTATATACACACAAACTTTTTTTTTACTACCGTATGTATAATTATATCTAATAGAAAATAAATATAAAAACAAAAGAGTGAATGTAGACAATAAAACAGTTTTCAGATGTGAGCCAATTATTTTAGACGCCGTATCTGAAAATTATCAATGGTTGCGTATTGTACTCGATTTATGCGATCGGCGCCATAAATTAACTTTATATTTAACAGAAAATAAAATAGAAGACGATAATGTCCTACTATTATTTTAATACAATGAAATAGTTCTTTGAATTTTTATTGCTCTAAATAAGTGATACCAAACGTCGCTTTTCGATTCCACCGATTCTTGAACCAACTATTGAGCCAGCATTAAACTAACATCGAACTAACCACTGCCTTACCCCTCAAAATGCTTATAGAAACTCAAAATGCTTATAGATACAAAGATGTAGAACACTAAATTAATGCTAAAAGTTTTTTTATTTTTTTTAAATTTTACTATATAGAAATTTACAACTGTATTAGAAAACACATCTAGTAAATATGCGGTATATATGAGATATAATGACATGAATAATTTGTAGAGGAACTACTTATTGGTAGCACTATAATGATATATGTACAAAAGAAGATTTTGGATTGGAGTGATTGGATGCGGGAAGGATCCGATGGTTTTGTGGATCCCCACAATTCTATACCGTAAGTCCAAATAGGTCTGATAATCGTCATATAGAGTTTCTTATAGTAAATCGAGAGTTTCGAACGTTTGTCAAGTAGTTGTTGTAGCAGTCGAAATCGTCGATGTTAAAAGTAATGTGTAAAAACCAATCGCGATATATCGATATTTTTGATCACCATATATCCGTGTATCGTTTATACTTCTTGTAATAAATGTCCCTATAGGTTCGTCCGCATATCCTTGCATATTTGTTAGTTCTTGTAATTTGTAAATTAAAAAATTTTCACCTGATGTTTCAACATTTATTATAAAAGTAATTATAAGCAAAGGGACTTTTTGGTGAGATTTTACTACGCATAAAAAGGCTTGGATCAAATGAAATTGTTTTTACAAAATAAAAGCTATCAAAAATAAAACAATTTACCTAATTTTCTATTGAATCGCAGAGAAACGAATTCTTAGGGACATATATTTCTGAATCACTGAGTTCAGAGGATATTTTAAATGTAGATAGTATTAAAAAATTAAATACACTCTATTATTTTGTGCCGATGATTGAAAAACTAAACGTGTTTATTGTTTTGGGATAAGGTTCTAATTATATAATTTGTTCTTCTCTTAATCATTACATACTACGTATAACTAGTTAGCCCAAAAATTAATAATAATTAAATATGACTGGGTGTGAAGCTGTAAATATGTATGCCTTATTATTGCATTGTTCATGTTTTTAAGTTGCTAATTATTTTATTTTTAATGTTAAACAGTCTAAAACTATTTTCTATATTTAAAAAATGTTTGTTGTACTTATATAATTTAATCTTATTTATACAAAGTCCCATCGCTCCAAAACAAAAAGAAATTGTTTTATTTCGTTATTTTTACAAGACATGTCTTTTGGAAATAAAATATTGATTGATTGACTGATCAATTAATTTTCTATTTTTTTTTTCTATTATTTTTATTTATTCTCAATTTAAATTACATTTTATTTTTTTAACTACTTATTGATATTTACAACTGTACATCAATATACATCAAGTAAATTTGAGGAAATGATTATAATGACATGTAAATCACTTGTGAAGAACTACTCACTAGTAGCACTACAAAAAAAGTTTTAAACTAAAAGGTCTCTTGGCCATCTTCTTTTCAGACACCTTGGTCGATTATCAGGTATCGAATGAGAAGCAAGTTGGGAGACTAATGGATTCGTGTGGGAGTGTAGTTTACTATGAAAGGATTGGTATCTGGTTCGGGCTAAATCAGCAACATATGGAACATTAAGATCTGTATGGATAAGTTTATTCGTGACAAAGTAAGGAGTATTAAGAATTTTGGATTGTAAGGATTGGATTCGAGAAGAATTGGATGGTTTAGTGGAGCCCCAAAGCTGAACTCCGTACGTCCATATAGGTCTAATAACTGTCGTGTAAATGAGTCTCTTGTAATTAATTGGGAGCTTTGAACGTTCGTCTTGTAAATGTTGAAGTAGTCTATAACGACGGACAGTTCCTTGTAGTTTTAGTCTTCTATGTGGATTCCAAGAGAGAGAATTTTATTTTTAAAAGTGATTTTTAGTTAAATCTCAATTTTTTAAAAATCTTTTCTTAGATAAATTGCTGAATAATTCTTAGGGGATTTATATTATTATAGTTTAGGGACTGATCTCAAATAACTGTATAGAATCTACATAATTAATCACATTTTAGAAATAACAATAATATTATGATTTCAGAGTGATTTCCCGATTTTTTTTCATTCCCTAAGTTTTCTTTGGTTGTCCAATTTTTTTTTTTTTTTTTTTTTTCACTCCCTAAGTTTTCTTTGGTTTTCCGAATTTTTTAAATTTCTGAATAAGACCGACAATAATTCAATATGATAATTAGTTAAAAAATACTGATTTTATTTCCGCTTTTAGCAATATGGCCCCAAAGTGCTTTGTTCATATATATATTTTTTTTTTTTTTTTTTTTTTTTTTTAAATGAAAAAACAAAGGAATACCTATCCAGCAATGTATTCCTCATTGCTAAAATATACCAAAGCTAAGATCCTTCGGCAGTGGGCATTGGTATTCAGTGCTTAAGGAATTTCTCCAGTGGCGTATTCGAAGCTATAATCACGTCTCTGTTCCCGGCCAACAAAACGAATGCCGTTATTTATTTGAGTCCATTGCAAATTAAAATTCAAAAGCTCACCGGACTCCCCAACCAACTTCATTAAGTCCTTCATCAACCTTGGCAACGAAAAACGAAGAAATGAGATAAAGCCTGTGCTATCTGAGGAAGAAGAAGATCGGGGCAGGCAGAAAAAAAAAAATAAATAAAAGATGGAATACTTCGATTTTACTGTGTTATCTCTGCAATAAATTTGTTAATTGTTCCTTAGCGCCGCTAGGGGAATAAAGGTCGACATATCCAGGAGCTGTAATAAAATGCAATAAAAAAAAAGAAACAAAATGTCAAACTGGCCGCGAAACAAGTTACAAGTAGAGAGCTGCCTCATCAGTAATGGGCGACTTTCATTTGTGGAAAAATTATCAGTAGCATTTCTTTTCCTGTCCATTTTATAACTGGATTCGTAGTTGTGAAGCTAATAACCATTGTAAAGATTCATAGTTGAGAACCTAACAGCGAAAATAGCCGACTATGGCCTCTCTCTTGTTCTTCTTCTTTTCAACCACCTCTGAAGACTATCGGGAATTGAGTGTAAGGCAAGTTGAGAGAATAGTGGATTCGAGTAGATATATAGTTTACATTGAAAAGATAGGCATCTGGTTTGGGCTAAATCAGCAACACATGGAACATTAAGGTCTTTATGGATAAGTTTATTGTTCACAAAGTAAGGAGCACTAAGAATTTTTCTAAGGGTTTTGGATTGTAAGGATTAGATACGAGATGAATTGTATGGTTTAGTAGAGCCCCAAAGCTCAACTCCGTACGTCCAAATAACACCAATCACAGTCATGTAAATAAGTCTTTTGTAATGATTTGGAATCTTTGAACGTTTGTCTAGTAAATGTTGAAATAGTCTGTAACGACGGGCAGTTTCATGACGCTTAAGTCTTATATGTGGATGGCAATTAATTTAAATGTATCCATCGTTTTTTTTTAATGTCTTTATAGATAAGTTTATTGGTCACAAAGTAAGGAGCATTGAAGATTTTTCGAAAGAATTTGGATTGTAACGATTGGATACGAGATGAATTAAAAGGTTTAGTTGAGTTCCAAAGCTCAACTCCGTGAGTCTAATTACTGTCATATGAAATAAGTCTTTTGTAATTTATTGGAAACTTTCAACGCTTGTTTTGTAAATGAGTAGTCGGAAAAGATGAGAAGTTTCTTGTCATTTTAGTCTCGTATGTAGATTCCAAATAAGTCCTTTGTCAAGATGGAGTGCTAGGTAGTGAATCTGTTCATCTGGGATTAATGAAATATCATTAAAGGATACTGTAGGACAGGAAGTCATAGGTTAACGACGAAGTGTATAATATATATATATATATATATATATATATATATATATATATATATATATATATATATATATATATATATGGATAAATTTCTTGACTGTTACTATTAAATGTCTAGTAAGGTTCTTTAGGTTCAGCCATAAAATAAAAAAACAACTATTTTGGCGACGTTTCGAGACTATATTGTTCTCATAATCATGCCCTACAGTGAAAAAACAGGTCACAATAAAATTATATAAGTTATTTCAAATCATAAAGTTAGCTACAGTACAGGTATATAATAACATGTGTTAGAATAATAAATAAATATATAATTACAGAATATAGAGGAGTATGAAGCTACTTACAATGTTACTAGTGGATATGGAATAGACTAACAATTCTAGTACACAACTAACTTAGGGGAATTTTCGAACAGACAGTTAAAAAGGTTGTGGGGAAATCTCTAGGAAAAATTAAGTTAAATGGACTGTGTGGTATTCCCAAGATGCAGGTACAAAAATATTCCGGTGCAATATACTAATAAATGGAAGAATGATTAGTATGATGTACATAAATGAGAATGTATATTATTGGTCTGAATGTATTTAGTTGGAATAACAGGTGTTTAAATTTAGAACGTGTGATTTTTTGTTTATTGCGCGGTTAAAAATCGCTATATATATATATATATATATATATATATATATATATATATATATATTCTAGAACAGTTGTTCTGGGAGACTAGAGCTCTTAGAACACCTTCAACAAGGGACAGAGTCCTTCCATGACCTTCCAAGTCTTCAAGACTGAAATTTTCTACCCGAAATATTTCAAAACACCTTTTAGAAGTGCACTCACTCACACCCCCCATTACACTAGACTTAGTTAATTTTTTTCTGAACGTACAGTTCCGTTTCGACTGTATTTAATTTCATAAAATGAAAGTAAGCGAAAATCACCCTTCGACATCTAATTGTTAGTTTAAACTAGATTATATCCAAGCAATGTTATGCTACAGAGATTAACAAACATTTTTTTTTTTTTTTTTTTTTGGAAGAGGATTAAAGAAGGAAGACATTCATACAAAAAAAAGCTCGCCAAAAACAGTTAATTTTAAACAGTTAATACTATCTGCAGAGCTGATACAACGAAAACATAAAATCCTCTATTAACTGTGTTTATATACCGCTGTGTATATTTCAGTGCCTCGCCGTGAATTTTCAGTTAATATCTGTTCCTTATACTTTGTGCTTGTCAATAAATAGGAATTATAAGTGAATAAACTAGACAGATATTGATAATAAAACATTAAAAAAAAATATATAATTGAATAAGAATGTGAACCATGTACGTAATTAAATAACCCATTAGCAATGCTGTCTGGATTATACAATACATAATAAATACAACAACGGCCTTTTATATCCAATAAAATCAGATAGATAGAGAACAATATTCCGAAATCAGATTAATGCATTATCCATGGCTAGTAAAAATAAATCTCGTTTTACTGGAATAAATTTAAATAACAACTAACTCTTAATATATTCCAGGATGTAAATTAAATAATTCACATCTGGAGGTATAAATATTTTATCTTTGCTCGTTAAAAAATCAATATATAATGATATAACGATCAGTAAAAAACATTGGAATATTTATTAACGATGTTTACAACTAAAGTCATATATCATTTTCTATTTTACCATACTGCTATTACTTATTCCATATCTTGCTGTTTCGAAATTCTCAGACTACAAAACGAGGTTTAAAAATAGGATTAACATTATCATCAAATTTACTTGATGTATTGTATGTTCATATTGTAAATACAGTTGTAAATTTCAATAAATAAATTTTTAAAAAATTAAAAAAAATAGGTACGCATTAAAAAAAACGATGGATACATTTAAATTAATTGCCATCCACATACAAGACTAAAGCGACATGAAACTGCCCGTCGTTACAGACTACTTCAACATTAACTAGACAAACGATCAAAGCTCCCAAATCATTACAAAAGACTTATTTACATGACTGTAATTGGTCTTATTTGGACGTACGGAGTTGAGCTTTGGGGCTCTACTAAACCATACAATTCATTTCGTATCTAATCCTTACAATCCAAAACCCTTAAAAAAATCCTTAGTGCCCCTTACTTTGTGACCAATAAACTTATCTATAAAGACCTTAATGTTCCATATGTATCTGATTTAGCCCAAACCAGATACCTATCCTTTCATAGTAAGCTCCATAACCACTCGAAATCCACTACTTTCTCAACTTGCTTCCCACTCCATTCCCGATAATCCTCTGAGGCGTCTGAAAAGAAGATGATCTTCTAGTGTAGAATTTTTATTGCTACTGTTGAGCAGTTCTTTTCAAGTTGTAACATGTTATTGTAACTAACGCTAATTAACGTTATAACACATTTACCTGATGTAAATATTTGTAAAGTTGTAAATTTCAATAAATTGATATATAAACAAATAAAAAAAATTAATTGTTAAAAACCTTCTCATTTGACTTCAGCGACATTCCGCTAACCATAGCTGACACGTATCTTACATAGCTTGGCTTCTCCCTTGACTTCAAAGAAACCTTCAAAACTAGACTCAAAAGGCAAGAACTTAACAGAAACTTTAGCCAATTGCATAGACCATGAAACAGGACATCTTATATATTCCTCGAAAACAATCTTCTCATATACAAAACTATCACCAAGCCTATTTGGGCATAGGAATTCGAGCTTTGAGGTAGAGCAAAAATATTAGATATCAAAAGCCTTCGAATCCGAACTATTATAAAATTTTTATATTATGTCTACATAATAAATGAAATGTACCTTTCGCCCTTTAAGAAAAATCGGAATTTCGAAATTTTAAGGGGTATAAGGCTTAAATTAAAAAAACAAAAAAAAAAACCGTCAAAATCTACTTATTCTATTTATTCTAACCTTTGGTGGCTCAATATATCTAGTTTCAAAATCTTAAAAACATTCCTTGCAAATAAAACGAATTGTAAATATATACTTAGGAAAGATTAAAAGTATGACCAGCTTTTTAGACAAGTTCTCAGTGGGCTCACTCAGCCTCCACTGGAATCACCTTAATGCAGTTGGGTGTGATATACTTGGTTTGGGGTTCCCCAGGCTGAGTATATAGTATGATTGTATTTTTAATTTAATTAAGGGATCTGGTTTGGGCTAAATCAGAAGCATATGGCACATTAAGAACTTTATAAATGAGTTTATTGGTCACAAAGTAAGGAGCATTGAGGATTTTTAGAAGGATTTTGGATTGTAAGGATTGGATACGAGATGAATTGGATGGTTTAGTTGGCCCCAAAGCTCAACGTCCGAATAGGTCTAATCACAGTCATGTATATAAGTCTTTTTTATTTAATTGGGAGCTTTGAACGTTTGTCTAGTAAATGTTTAAGTAATCTGTAACGACGGGCAGTTTCTTGTCGTTTTAGTCTTGTATGTGGAATCCAAGTAAAACGTTTGTCCAAGTGGAGTCCTAGGTAGCGGATCTGTTCAACAGGGATTAGTGGAATATCATTAAAGGATACTGTAGGGCAGGAAGTCGTAGGTTTACGACGTAGGGTAAACTTTATTTGGTGTGTTTTGTTTGGATTTATTTTGATTCTCCATTTTGACACCATTCTTGAAGGTTTAGGATATGGGATTGGAGTGTTTGAGAGGCAATAAAGGGGTCATCATTGTTTACTGATAACACAATAAATGAATATTACAATTAAAAATTGGATGTCCATTTATGATTTTATGTAATCTTCAAACACATAATCTGTGGAATTTTAATCAGGTTAAAAATTACTGCTATGTGTGAAAATATCATTGAAGAAAAAATGCTCGATTGCATACTTCAAAACATGATTTTTATCGATAAAAAAATAAAACTACAATTATTTGTTAAAATGATCTAAGTTCTTTAACTTGTGATAAGCCGCGACAGGGGATGCTAGTTATTTAAAATTTTAGTGAATTGAAAGCGTTTGATATTTTCATTAAATCGAAACCTCCATATCCTTGTAACTGTCAGTGAGATATTTTTGCCTCATCTTAAGTGAACATGCCAAATTATTGTTTCGAATTCACTCAAGTAGTATTAAAACACTGCAGATCCTTTCGACCCAAGATCTATATTTTCGGAAATCCCAGAATTATTTAATAATCTTTTTACATATCTTCACTTAAGAAGGATTCGCACCAGACCACTTGATTCCTCCGAAATAGTGCACTCTCCCTCATATCATGGCTATTTATAATGATCCTCTCCAAGAGCACGGCTCCAGATGTTCTGGAATGGGGTCGTAAAAACGCCCGAGGATGACCTGTCCAGTTGGCAGTTATTGCTCCGATAGGCCTACTGGAATGTTGATTAAACTCAACTACCCTCACTTGTCTCAAGGTTTGTTTTCGCTTAACAACGACGTTTTTCTTATAAATAGTGCCGTAGGAGTCTTTTAGCAAGAAGTGATAATTTTAAAGTAGAAATCCTTTTAAACCGCTTGATTAAAGAGGGGCTCAAAAAATAAAATCTCTCTCAATTCTAGGAATGGGCCGATTTTTGAAAATCGATGATACGAAGTCGATTCTCAGGAAGCTGTCGATACAGATGACGTTAGCGATCAATGGTGACAGGTTACCTCAACATTCTCTTTCCAAATCAAGCATTAGTACAGTAAATGAGCGCTGAAATATGCGATTATTTTTTACCTTGGGGATCAGTTAGGAACAGTTAGCAGATAAACATACTAAAGTCCGGTTAAATAGTATAGATAACGGGGGGGGGGGAGGAGGAGGTCCCATTTTTGTGTTTTTCGATTATATCTCGAAAACGGTCGACTATAGAAAAATATATTTCGAATAAAAATAAAAGCTAATTAAATATCCTATAAAATTGTTTATATACATATTTGTCGAGCTTCTAACAGTTTTCGAGGTATGCGTTATTTACCCCCCCCCCCCCCCCCCTGGGACCCAATGGCCCCAATTGATTTAAAATTATCGATTTTCAATAACGTATATGTCGAAAACAGTTGGAAGTTCGACAAATATGCATATAAACAATTTTATAGGAAATTTAATTAGTTATAATTTTGGTTTGAAACTTATTTTTCTAAAGTCCACTGTTTTAGAGATATAATTGAAAAACCCAAAAATGGGTCCTTCTACCCTCCCCCCACCGTTAGTTCACCCCCAAGGGCGGAGACTTTTAGTTTATTTACCTTCTAACTACTTCTAACGAAGCTATGAAGTCAAGAATAGTCGCATAATTCATGCACTCTCTACTCGGGTCGTGCTTCTCCACGAAAACACGTTTTTCGGCACTCTTTTGGCTGTCCGAACAGGTGCCCGCTTCTTCTTCTCCGAGCAATATCTCGAAAACAGTGAATCATAAAAAAAAAATAAATAAATAAATAATAATAGAACCAAAATTAAAGAGAATATTATTATCTACAAGTTTTGTAACCTTCTTGATTGACGGCCGATGGATAGAAATCGAGATTTTGAAAAAAACTGATTTTTGTGACCTTTGACGTTAAATATCTAATTATGCTAACATGCTAAGGTCGGTGTCTTTTCACCTCTTATCTAGGAGGCCAAAACAAAGATATATGCAAAACTTCAGCTTCATTGCTTTCTTACTTATTTTACTGGGCTACGTATCCCTCCAATCCAAAATCCTCAATGCTCCTTACTATGTCACAAATGAAATTGAAGTCCTATACTGGCCAGGGGGGGGGGGGGGGGGAAGGTCAAGATTCGTTTCGTGGGTCCGCCACGAAATAAATTTTTACGCGCCCAAGAGGGATTTGAACCCACGACCTTCTGGTTACGGGCTCGCTGAAACCCTCGCCCTAACACACTGGGCCATTGGGACCCCCACAAATTATGCGTTATTTAATCCACCACCCCCCCCCCCCCCCAAGCGGGGACTTTCAGTATATTTACCTTCAGACTACTCCTAACGTAGCTAAGAAGTCAAAAACTATCGCATATTTCATGCACACTACAATGTGTTTATTGACTGGACTATATTTCTATTACTAGTCGAATTTCGAATTGTTTGAAGATAGTATTCGCTACAAGAAAAGTTTTTTTGTTTTTTTTGTTTTTTTTTATTGATTGAAATTTACAACTGTATTTACAATATAAACATACAATACATCAAGTAAATATGATGATAATGATAGAAATGACACGTCACTTGTTTTTAAAGGAGCTACCCATTGGTAGCACTTATAAAGGTTCTTTATTATGAAGTTTTATATTAGAAGGTCCCGAGGCCATCTTCTTTTCAGGCGCCTCAGAGGATTATCTGGAATGGAATGAGAAGCAAGTTGTGATACTAATGGATTTGAATGGTTGTGGAGTTTGATATGAAAGGATTGATATCTGGTTTGAGCTAAGTCAGAAACGTAAGGTATATTAAGGTCTTTGTGGATAAGTTTGTTTGTGACGAAGTAAGGAGGATTTAGGATTTTTCTAACGATTTTGGATTGTAATGATTGGATGAGAGATGAATTGGATGGTTTAGTGGAGCCCCAAAGCTCAACTCCGTATGTCCAAATTGGTCTAATTACTGTTATGAATATGAGTCTTTTGTAGTTGATTGAAAGGTTTGAACGTTTGTCAAGTAAATGTTGAAGTAGTCGAAAACGACGGGCAGTTTCTTGTCGTTTTAGTCTAGTAAGTGGATTCCATGTAAGACGTCTGTCCAAGTGGAGTCCTAGGTAGCGGATCTGTTCAACGGGGATTAGTGGGACATCATTAAAGGATATTGTAGGACAGGAAGTCGTAGGTTTACGACGAAGAGAAGAAAAGTTAATTTTTAAAACCGTTTCTAAGATTAAACCTACATGTACAAACTTGAACTAAAAAATTATATTTTAATTACTTCGAAACAAAAAGCATTAAGGGACAGTTAACAAAATTATCGATACTTATTATCAACATTTATGAACTGTTATTTTTGTAGTCGGTGGCAAGAAGGCAGTTTAATCCTGCCTTGGCAACAAAGTTTCGAATGGCACGAGGCAGCCAGTGTGGCGGTGACAATATAGTGGGGAGGGATCTTTACAATTAACAGTTTTTTTTTTTTAATTTATTTTTTTTTTTTTTTTTTTTTTTTGGTTGGCACCGACTCCAAAAATAACTGATCATAAATTGGGAATAGCTACATAAGTAACGATAATTTCGTAGATTGTCCTTTAATGCTCTTTGTTTAAGTGATTATAATATCATTTTTTTACTTTTTAGTTCAAGTTGGTACATCTTAAAGGCGGTAAATTTTTATTTTATTTTTCCATAAAACTTAACTTCATTTTTCAATATTTATTGGTAAGAGAGTGCATTTTTATTTATTATGTAAATAATGTATATTTGAAGGTTATATAAGAGTGATCTCTTATTAACTGTTTTTGCTCTTTTTCTCAAAGTTGATTTCAATAATATTTTCACTTCTGACGTATGACATACCGATCAAAAAAATAACCATCAAAATCAATTCATAATTGACGAAATAATCGCGTAACAAACATTCAGAATTAAAAAAATAAATAAATAAATAAATAAATTAAAAAAAACTAACCGACTTTTCGAAGTCGGTTAAAAATAAAGAAACGGGGATCCGAGTTCAGTACTTGATAAGGAAGTAATGTCAGCAATCAGGCTCAACCGCCAAGGTTTTGGGCTGGGTGAGCCCCAAGAGGATCTCCAGGCCCCGAAATTGATCCACGGCTGAAGGAGCAGAAATTTAATTTTTCTGCCTCAGCCGGGCTCGAACTCGGACCCCGGAGTATAGATAGTATTTCAGTGCCTTACCCACTGAGCTACACCCCTCCCTAATTAACTAATCGACTGAACTAAAATAAAGAAATTTAATCCGGGTAGAGGACAGATTAGATGGCAATGAACACCTTTTTTCAGATGATATCGTCACGTCAGAAAAACGTGAAGAAAATGACTCCGAAAGCGAATAACCTGATAAAAATAAGGAAGGACAGAAAATAAGGAATGAAGGTTCAAAAGCAGTTAAAGTCGTCCTCGGATATTTTAAGCAGTAAGGAGTTTTACCATTTCACAAAACCAGTGAAGCTGCAGAGAATTTAGTTCAGTGTGAGGAGAATACGAGTATTATTAACTTGTTTTTTAATAAGAATTTGTAAAATGAATTCTTTATTGGAGGTGTTTAATATCCATGAATTTTGAAAAATATTTTTTTGTGTCTTCTGATAGTTCATGGTCGATACCATCACGCGAGAACAAATCCGCTCAAAAAATCATTTTTTTTTTCAAATAGAGCTCAATCCAAGCTTCATCAAAAATCGATGAACAATTGGCTACCAAGCATTTTGGGGATGAGTGGATGGAAATTGAATCTCTGAGATATTATAAAAACGTGGTGAGGAACCAAACAAAACAATAATGCATAAAAAGAATTTGTTGCCAATGTGAACTCTGAAATAAACTGCATTAGTTTGAGCATTTTTTTTCTCAAACATCAGTCCAATACTTTTGACTATAGTTTTAAAAAACAACGCTATACAAAATTAACGACACTAAATTTCTTAAAAGCAACTATAGCCAAAAGAAAAAGGACAATTGTTCATTAAATATAAACATCCGATTACATATGCTAAATGCTTCAATGGGCACTAGTTTAATCAAAATAATTTCATTTTTCTCCCTAGAGACTGGACTATGAGTAGTCCTGTTCTGTAGCTAGCTAACTAGGACGAGGATCCGATAGATGGGACAGTTCAGTGATCTGGCGAATAAACAACGAGAAGCAGATATTTTCGGCTGGAACTAGATTCACCTGGACGACTGGAGTGGCTGGAAGAGGAATAGAAACGAGAGAATTCCAGTTATATCTATTTTGGAAAACTTTTTTCTTTTTTTTTAAAAAAAAAGGAGATTAATCAATTTGAAACTATTAATAAAAATTAATAGATCGGTTATGAACAAAATTTTATAAAAAATAATGTCATTCATATTTTAAAAGGCATAACTCCCTTATGCCTATATTATTCATTTTTTATTCATTCATTTCGACATGTTTCAGAGCTTAATTACTCCATCTTCAGGTTCTTACACTGTGATATTCTCACATGGTCACATTAATTCACACTGACCATAATGAAACAATTGATTACAAAATAATGTAATAAAATTAGTTTATTTATGTTTAAAATATGTAATGTGAAATAAAACCATACCTTTGTATAAGGACTTTGGAAGAACCTAGTACTGGCCATTTGTGTATTTTCTCAAAGACTGGAATTCAAGATGTCCAGTCAATGAAACATAAAATTTTTTTTTTTTTTTTTTTACTTTTATCATCCGTACGTTTTTTTAACGAAAAATTACGAAACAACAAAAAAAAAAAAAAAAAAAAAAAAAAAAAATAAGGACTAACGAAGGATGGAAAAAAAAAGATATAATTAATTAAAGTTATTAATAAAAAAAGTTAGAAGGTAAACATACTAAAAGTCCCCGTCTCGGGGAGGGGGGGGGGGGGGGGGTAGTTTACGGTGGGTAGAAGGGAATCAGTGGACTCTAGAAAATTATCTTTCAAATAAAACTTAAAGCTAATTAAATTTCTTATAACGTTAATCCGATACATATTTGTCGAATTTCCAACGGTTTTCGAGAAATAGGTTATTGAAAATCGATTATTATCGACAAAAAATAATTTTGACCTCACTTCTTGTCAAACATTTGCTTTTACTGCATCACGATCGTTTCACGAAAAACATGCTAGGATCAAAGATGTAGAACAATAAATTTACTTTAATTTCATAAATATTTTTCTGGCACTTGAAGCAAATGTTTGACAAAAAGTGAGGTAAAAATTAATATTAATTTGAACATTATCGATTTTTTATAACGCATATCTCGAAAAATATTAAAATTTCGATAAATATGTAAAGATTAAATTTTATAGGAAATTTAATTTGTTTTAATTTTGATTAGTAGCAAATTTTTCTAGAGTTCACCGTATTCGAGATATAATCGAAAAATAAAAATGGGAATTTCTTCCCTACCCCCACTGTAAGCTAACTAAATTTCTAATTTAACAAAAACTCGGCCAATTTTAATGAAATTTGATAATTATTTTTTAAATAATTGCTTGTTTCTTTTCTTTAGTTCATAAACATGGTGTTAACTCATCAGTGAAAAAAATATGCGCAAATGAAGTACCATATTCCCTAATTACTTATACCTGTATTCTGTATAAGCCGGTTTACTGGTTTTTACACCATGTTCTACTATAAAGATCTACGAGACCAATGTTGTTTGAACTTTTAAAATTATTCAAAGTTCGAATAAACTATCTAGAAAAAACAAATTACTATCTGTATTCGTATCTAGATAGATTGTGATCTAGATATTGATAGATTGTGATCTAGATATTGATAGATTGTGATCTAGATATTGCCCAACTCTGTGTATATGTTCTAACTACTCCTAACAAAGCCCTGAGGTAAAAAATAACCGCATATTTCATGCACTCTACAATGTGTTTATTGACTGTACCACTACAGGTACTCTGTACAAGTATTGCCGTCACTGATTCTAACACCTGAACAATGATCAATAACAAGATTTCTATTAAAAGCAATAACAAACAATTAATTTTAAACCTTAATCTCCTCAAGATCTAAAACGGATGACGAGAACCCGCCCACGACATATTTGATATTCGACACAAATGAAATACACCCTCGTGCCAATCAGATAACAATAATTCAAACAGAATTAATTGTCCATTTCTCATCTCACCTCGTACCAAGCTGCAGAGAATGTACTTCGCAGTAACTTTAAACAATATTAACATTTGTTATTAGTTTGCCGAACAACAGATCCTATCTCATCATATTATGCAGTGGAGTGTTTATGCAATTTATCTAAGAAACAATCTAAGCAGTTTAAAATGGAGAAGAAAAAAAAAAACGATTTCTTCATCTAGTCTATTGTATCTGTCCAACATTGTGTTCCCAACAGATCAGGGAAGTATAATATACAGGGTGAGTACCTCTTAGTGTAAAAAAAAAATAAATAAATAAATAAAATTAAAAAATAAAATAAAATAAAATAAAAAATGGGTAAAACTAGATCAAAAAATTTAGAAGAATGCCGCAGTCCTCACCTTTCTATTCCGATCCGTTGCAGATATACGATAAATAGAAGACTATTTTTTTTATGAAATCGCTATTTTTACCATAAAAGCTGCAATATCTCTTATATTTGTATAATTTTTTTCAAACTTTGACCACATTTTCGGATTTAGCATTGAATTTTCTATAAGAGTATGAAATTAAAACAGAAACATTAATTTAACATATCATTCGAAAGCTGATTAAATTTGCATGTTTTTGTGAGATTTGGCGTTTTATGGATATTTTTTTTCGAAAAACGGTGAGTTTTGAAGTAATGTAAGACATTGTAACTTACCCAAATAAGGTGAAGACCAAGCTGATCTTTAGGTCATAAGTTTGTAAAATTCAAGGTTAGATGCCCTCTTTTCATAAAGAAAATTTAATGCTAAATCCGAAAATGAGGTCAAAGTTTGAAAAATATTTAGGATAGGTTTATATTATGGCGTTTGGACGCGACGTTTTTTTTCCCCAGACGCTGACGTTAAAAAAACGTCGGATGCTTGTGTTTATACTGTAGCGTTTCCGAACCCCTATCTAGGTGCAATAGCCAAGAATGTGCGCCGAATCAACCAGTAGTTCCTGAGGCGTCATGGATAGAAGAAGGTTGTTACTTATTATTATTGTTACAACTATCTTCCGGGCCTTTTCCTTCTTCTCTCTATCTTTGAACAGATCAAGAAACTAATCCCACATAACTGGATGCTGCTCGACCAGCTGTATCAGCCTATCCTGGTCTCCCATTTAATTCGCAAATATACACTCAAATTGAATAAAATAATTTAACACAAGGAAAGATCAAATATAAACAAAAATAAAGGCCGGGTGCAAGAGGAGAATTTACCGCTAACGTCGCAATAACAACACTGTCATTGTAGTCTATGAGTTTCATTGGTGACTTGGACGTCGAAGTAGGGCGTCCGAACGTCGGTCCGCCGAGATGCGACGTTCGAAAAATGTGGACGATCGTCCCGACGTCTAACGCTGGACGATACCGCCCTAATAACAACATTCTCATTCTAACCACGTGTTGCCAGCTCCGATGGAAAAAAACGTCGCGTCCGAACGCCATAGTATAAACCCAGCCTTACACAAAATATATATTTTTTTTGGTAAAAAACCTGATTTCCTTAAAAAAAGCCTTTGATTTATCGTACATCTGCAACGGATTGGAATAGAAAGGTGAGGTCTGCAGCAATTTTCTACATTTTTGATCTAGTTTTCAACCATTTTTTTTTTTTTTTTTTTTTTTTTTTTTTTTTTTTTTTTTTTTTTTTTTTTTTTTTTTTTTTTTTTTTTTTTTACACTAAGAGGTACTCACCCTGTATATAGAATCATAAATTTAATAAAGACTCGGGTGTAAAAAAAATACATCAAGTAGAAAATAGTCTAAAACTGAATATTTATAAATCGTTATAAATAATAAAATCGTTCAAAACCAATCCAGAATTTGGTTTAATCGACCAAATAAACATTTCCGACAGCCCTATTTTAATTTGTTTCCAATAGAAACGGAAAAATCCAATTAGTCGTAGGGAAAACACCAAAATATTTAACCCCTTTTACAACGGGTACATTTCAGGTAGCTGCTAGATCTCCTTCGGTGAGTACCAATATATTTGATTTCTTGTCTAATATTTTTGAAAACTTTAGTATATATAATCCATGTAACACAGTGCAGATGCTTTGAAAATATTGTATGTTTTAGAACTGAAGATGAATGTTTATTGTTCAAAACTAGTTTCCTAATAAAATAATTCCTACAGAAGTGGACATTAATTCATGAAGCCAATGACTGGTTGCTTTTAACCGTTCCTATTGGAAAAAAGCATTTAAAATGGGATTATTGAGGAAGTTTTCAGACTCCGAAGTCGATCTTTGGTTGAAATAATAGAAATTAAATTTTCTGCCTTCAGCTGTACTCGAACTCGCCAGATCTTACTGTTCTGGAGATTCGAGGTGCCAGTTTTGAATGTATCTAAATTTTCTGTTATACACTCAACAGCAAAATTAACCGGACATTCAGATTTGGTCTCATAATTCTGTTAAATACATTAATCTTTTTAATTTATGGTAAGAACTGGTTTATTTGTAAGTTATTTACACAAAATCTGCCACAAATGAATAATTTTTATTAATTATTAAAAAAAAATTATAAAAGAAAGAAAAAAATAAGAAATTAACACATTTTTTTAAAACTTTATTCTTCATTTTTATCAGGTTTTCTGATAAGGGTTCTTCTAATAGTGGGTATTTCTCCCTTTTCTACGGCGAAGATTCCTAATCTTGTCAGGAATAGAAGAAATTAAAACAATCTTATAAATAACAAAGAAGTTGAATTTGCGAAATACCAGTTATAGGAATTATTTTTTTAATCTATTCCTCATTCCTTCAAGACAGGAAGGTATGTATTTATCAAAAAGCATCATCAAAGCATATTTTTCTGAACCGGTTCATAATGTATTTAACAAAGTTATGAGACCGAATCTGGGTGTCCGGTTTTGTTTGTTTTTTTTGCTGTTGAGTGTATTAATTACTGGATATGAACTAATGTGGAAAGAGATTTTAAGAAGTATAATAAAGCAATAATTAAACCATTAAAAATGTGAAAATAAAAATGTGGAAAGAGATTTTAAAAAGTATAATAAAGCAATAATTAAACCATTAAAAAATTTATTAAAAACATTTAAAGACCAAAATTCCGACAGTAAAAAAATATAAATATTTTTAGAGGTCAAGTAAACCAACGATATAAATTAATCCAAAGGAGTTAAGTAATTAACTTTATTTCGATCATTAAATCAAATGCAGCTCTAACTACCAATCCTCTAAAAAGTCTGTGCTATGATATTATAGTAGTCTTATTATTACAAATAAATATATTAAGTAGTCTGTTGTATTACTGAACTGAGGTTCATCGGGCCCAACAATAGATGTGAATCTGGAATTTACATATAGCATTAGAATTTAAATATAGAATTTAGCCATAAAGAATCCATATCTAATCTTTTCATCATGAAACAGCACATTATTATTTATTTTTATCAATTAATATTTGCTTGAAAGTACTCTCCAACAAACATTATTCGTCCATAAAATCCATAATTACATTCCATATCTTCTGCTGAATGTGCAGGGAGGGGCCCGTTAGCAGATCAGCTGTTGGATATAAAAGGCGCAGGCTACAGGTCGCAATATCGATCTTTGCCATCGAACGGCAATTAGTGCATTCCGATCCTATCGATCTTCGGGGAACTGCCGCAAGGGACAATGTTGGCCTAATGTCTTCACTTGAGCCCTCTCGTCATCTAATCCCTTCGACATGAAGTCATAGCAACGTGAATGCCATCGATTATATTGTGAAATATATATCGAAAAATTAGCTTTTCTGCTAATCATACATTTTATTAAACACTAGCACCTCCTCGTACCGGCTTCGCCCGCTCTCATAAGTCAAGAACTTAAATAACTTTAAATAATAATTGAATTTTTATTTGTTCATCGATAAAAATCTTTTATTGAAGATTTGCTATTGAGCATTATTTCTACACATGATATTCCACTGATCCCTGTTGAACAGATCCGCTACCTAGGTCTCCACCTGGACAAACGTCACACTTGGAATCCACATACAAGATTAAAACGACAAGAAACTGCCCGTCGTTACAGTATAATTCAACATTTACTAGACGAACGTTCAAAGCTCCCAATTAATTATAAAAGACTCATTTAAATGACTGTGATTAGACCTATTTGGACATACGGAATTGAGCTTTGGGGCTGCACTAAACCATCCAATTCGTCTCGTATCCAATCCTTACAATCCAAAATCTTTCAAAAAATCCTCAATGCTCCTTTCTTTGTGATCAATAAACTTATCTATAAGGAACTTAATGTTCCATCTGTTGCTGATTTAGCCCAAACCAGATACCTATCCTTACATAGTAAGCTCCATAACCACTCCAATCTAGTCTCCCAACTTGCTTCCTCCTCGATCCCAGATAATCCTCCGAGGCGTCTGAAAAGAAGATGGCCTAGAGAACTTTTAGTGTAGATTTTATGGAAGTGATACTGATGAGTAGTTCTTCACAAGTTATTTACATGTCATTGTATTCACTATCAACTCATTTATTAGTATATTATTATTATTTTTTTTTTTTAATATTTATTGATATTTACAACTGTACATCAATATAAATAAAGTAAATTTGAGGATATGATTATAATGGCAAAAAAATGTTCTAAACTGGAAGGTCTCTTGGCCATCTTCTTTTCAGACGCCTCGGTGGGTTATCAGGTATCGAATGAGAACCTAGTTGGGAGACTATGGATTCGTGTTGGAGTGTAGTTTACTATGAAAGGATCGGTATCTGGTTTGGGCTAAATCAGCAACAAATGGAACATTAAGGTCTTTATGGATAAGTTTATTCGTGACAAAGTAAGGAGCATTTAGGATTTTGGATTGTAAGGATTGGATTCGAGAAGAATTGGATGGTTTAGTGAAGCCCCAAAGCTCAACTCCGTATGCCCATACAGGTCTAATAACTGTCAAAGAAATATCTGCTACAAATATCTGTTACAAAATACCTGTTACTTGTCTCAAGGTCAGAGTCTCTACATACTTGTAATCGTTTACCGAGTTACACTGATATTTTAGCATACCTATTACTCGCATGTCTGTTACCTATTCAATATCGGCTCTAATCAATAATAGAGCTATATATATATATATATATATATATATATATATATATATATATATATATTTATTAAATATATGTATGGTTATTTTTTTAATTTTTTTTAAATTTTATTGTTTCTATAAAATACAGTTTTTTTCCATAAAACAGTTTTTATTATCCTCAACCATTCTTTTCACTAAATACTGGTAGTTAAATGAAGATCATTTTTTTTTTTTTTTTTTTTTTTTTTTTTTTTGCTGATTACAGTTAATAAACCTTTAATCAAAAGCATTAATAAATAATCGACAAGATAATAAATAATTGGCAAATTATTATTTAAGATGTTAGATGTTTTATAACAGCATACATATTTTTATTTGATTTATAACTAGCAAGAATAATATAATTGCTTATGTATAGATTTTAGATATATGTATATTTTAATGATTAATAAAATTAACAATAATAAAATAAAAAATAATGTAAGAGTGTCTAATACAATGAAGACCAGCTGACATTTTACCAGAAAATGTATCTGGTAACAGGTCTAGAGCAGACCGCAAAACGAAGGTAACAGGTATGAATGTTGTTACTAGTACTGAAGTGAGTATGCAAGTATCTCGTACCTTCTGATATTACTACTGAATATCGGTAACAGGGACGCCATTCAGTCAGCCCATACCTGTTACAAAATAACAGGTCCAGTATTTCTGAACTACCACTATATTGAGAACACACTGAACATATATACGGTTGAAACTGAGGTATCTCTCCTTGCCAGTCATTTTTTTTTATAACGGAAAGAGATTATCACTTGTATATTCTTCTAATATAATGGTCAATCAGTATTTTCATCTACTACATCAAGAAAAAAAAAAATGATCCGTTGTATAAGAAAATATATCGATATTTTTTAAATTATTGGGGCTTATCAACGCTATCTACTACATGCCATTCAACTAGGATAGACAGGACGGGCTGACCTACAGGTTACTTTATCTATTGTAGTGTAGCCAAGGAAGGTCGAGATTCATTCCGAGGATCCGCCACGAAATAAATGTTATAGTACCTAGCTGAAATTCGGAAAACCCTTCTGGGTAGGGCGCTTTGAATTTTTATATTGCCATCGCTATTTTTGTTTTCCTCTCTCAGCGAGATGTTCAATTAAAGAATTCCAAGTTAACACGTTCACTAGGAATTTCCGTAAAAAAAAAAAAAAATTAAAAAAAAATTGGTAACCGTAAATCTGTGAGCGGCGCCATTTGTCACATACCAGCTGTAAATTTGGCGGAAACAAGACGGATTTTGGAGGGAGGTGGATAGGTTGATTTAGTCGTGAGGGAGCGGTGATATATGAGCGCAGATGACCAAAGATTTATATCAGCGCTAACTAAAAGCCACTCCTGAAACAGAATTAGTGCATTCCAGCCAGCAGTGGCCTCACATCTGACAGTCTGGAATGCATTGGACCTCTGAAAGTTTCTAAGTACATTGTTGCCTCGCAGACATTGGACTCTTGAGGGAGAGTACAATGTTGTGCCGCAGACAATTGTAAGGCGGAAGGTGTGCCGGGTCGCTGGGAGGTGCCAAGTGCCATTAGCTACGTGATCCTAACCTTTAATAAATTAAACGTCCTTGTCGGCTTATAGAATATTTATTACACTTTAATATTTCATAAGCATATTATATATATATATATATATATATAAATCGACATTGTGATTCCATTATAAAAACATTTTCCTCATAAACATCTTTATAAAAGTCTAATAATATTACTAGCGAAAAATTCCTTCATAGAATATAGTCCATCTGCACATTTATGATCATGATGGAAATTATGAGAGTAAGAGAAACTGATAGGGTGTGAGGGAAATAGAAAACATTTTCAATTCAAATAATAAAATGTTTATATTACAAAGGAATTGTTAATAGGTACGATATCAACTAGTCGATTAAAATATATTAGTTAGCTTTAATTAAACATTAAAACGTAACTTAATTAAATGAAAATGGTAAAACATTATATTATACATTTAAACTTTGAAATCGAACGTTAGATTAATATAATTAATATTATATCACAATAATAAAAACAGGGAAAATATATATAAAAACTATTTTTTTTTTATCTTATTTCACTTACAGTTTTTCCTATTGTAATCTATTTCCCTCACTTTAGGTGTGAGGGTCAAAATTAAAGTTATATTTTTTGAAAAATCACAATGTGAAGGAAATAGAATTATAAATGACACGATTCGAACACTTGATTCCAAACGAACTTGGGACAACTAACAAAGGAAATTTGTTGTAAGTTAGGTTACCCTCAATTTGGCGGGAAGTTTCTGCAATGTTGTCAGCCTGAAATATGATGGAATGAATCTTGGTTATGCTTTGGCGGGCTTTTTCAATAAATGTGAGGGAAATAGGGACCCTATGGGAAAAATAATTTTTGTTTAAATAAAATTTATCATCACTCATTGAGTGCTCTATGACAACTGACTTCCAGCTCTGGTAAAAAGGCCGTTTTAAATCAGTTCGTGAGCAGACTGTGAAATTAACACTGGAATAAAAAAAAAACCTGCATCAGACAAATGACGTTCAAAAATGAGATAACGAACAGCTGTGATTAGGAACAGCTGTTAGTTAGGTAGCAGAACTAAATGGATTAAAATCATAGTTTGATAGAGGACAGTAGAGAGCGCTGTAGTCCTCACATTAATAGCCCCAATAAATCTGAGAGGAAACGGTCCATTGTAAGCTTCCGCTACCTCCGATCTCTATGTCTCTGTCACTTCGACTTTGGTTCAAATCCTGTCACATTGGAGCTAGTAGGATCTACATGGCATTTGCTAATGTCTATATAAGATGGACCTACATTCAGTGTTTAAGTTATCAAACAGAATATACAACACAAAAATGTAGTAAATATGAATATTTCATTACTAAATTAAAAAATAAAACCTATGCCACAGCAACCTGAAAGACCTTCAGTTCAGTTCAGAGTAAACAGTACTTATTCTCGATGAAGAATTATACAAGAAAGTAATACAAAAATATAGGCAATGCCTTCGAAGCACTGCTCAACCAAATTCGTCAAACCCGCATAATAATCCCAGATCATTCATTTTTTTCACTAAACAGTTTCACATTCATCGATAGATCTTCCCTTATAACCTGACCTATAAACTTCCAGTTGAAACCATTCCGCAAGTGCGTCTACACGAAACTTACCTGACCAGCGCTACACCGACCACTTCGATCCTTACGCTTCACTTCGAGTTTACATTTATCGATAGTTCATTCCTATAACCTCACATGTAAACAATCACTTGTACAGTTTCAACTTTGGGTAATGGTTCGGATCGGCGACACCAACCCCTGAACGCGCTCAGAATACCTTTTATCGATTCTGACCTTGTACCGATATATTTCGATGTTCTAGTCGCTGCTTTTAGAGGGGGAAGGTTATTTGCTACATTTACTGAGAAACTCTACATCCCTGTTCAAAGTAATATTAACTTCTGTTTACCTTCTAATACATTTTCTAATATTAATTTAATCAACAATTAATATACTACTGCACCACCAGTGAAGTTAATTCCTGATGAACTTTCTGTCAGAGAAGTGAAAATAACAAATTATAAATATAAAAAAGACAGAATCCTTAAGTATTTATTTGGCATAACTCCTATTTTTTTTAACATTTGTAGCTACATGTTTCGGAGATAATGTTCCATCATAAGGCTTCTAATTTTTTTTAAAAACACATTAATCTATAACATTATACCAATAGTTCTACAATTATATAGTAATGTGTCATTTACCTCTTAATCTGTGATTATTTTCACATTTTCAATTCTCCATGTTATAAGCCATTATATAATATAAGACAGAATCCTAGTTGAAAGTGATGATGTTAATTTCTGCTATATTTTTCTCATGGGAAGTGGAAATAAGAAAACATAAAAAACCTGTGATATACTTTCTCACATTTATTTATAAACTGATATGTTTTATTGAATTAATTATACAATCTGCCTCACTTTAGAACAAAAAGTAATATGGATGACAAAGAATCCATTCACAAAATATGTATACTGAAATTTTATCACTGAAATTGAAACAACAAATACAAATATATAAAACACCAAATCCATGTACAAATAAATCTTGGTAAGTTTTACAAGTTGTAAATTTTATCACTTAAATTGATAGAACAAATAGAAATATGTAAAAGACCAAATCCATGTACAAATTAATCTTCTTAAGTTTTGTAACACTTTTACACATAAGATTAGATGAAATAAGAAAACATGAATTCATAAAACACTTAATCCTTAATTTTGTTAACTTCTGTTTCACTTATTTACATTTAAGAAGACTAAATATCAATATAAAAAACTAAACAACACAATCCAAGTTGGAACTGTAGAAGTGATTGTTTACATGTGAGGTTATATGAATGAACTATCGAAAAATGTAAACATGAAGTGAGGCGTAAGGATCGAACTGGTCGGTGTAGCGCGGGTCAACCTAGTTAGGTGGTGTCGCCGATCCGAACCGTTACCTTTTGTGTGTTATGTTAATATTTAGTCTTCTTAAATGTAAATAGGTGAAATAGAAGTTAACAACATGAGTTTTATAAAAGGATTTAGTGTTTTATGTATTCATGTTTTCTTATTTCCTCTTATCTAATGTGTTAACGTTTTACAAACGTTAAGAAGATTAATTCCTACGTGGATTTGGTGTTTTATATATTTATGTTTGTTATATCAATTCAAGTGAGAAATTTTCAGTTTACATATTTCGTGAATGGATTGTTTGTCGTCCATATTACTCATTGCTCTAAAGTGAGACAGATTGTATTATTAATTCAATAAAACACATCGATATAAAAATTAATGCGAGAAAGTATGACAGAAGTCTCATATTTTCTTTTTTCCACTTCCCTAGAGAACATATAGCAGATATTAACATCATAACTTTCAAAAAGGATTCTGTGTTTTATACATTTGTAATTTGTTATTTTAAATCCCATAACATCAGAAACTTTTCAGAAGTTAACATTACTTGTGATTTAGCATTAAATTAGTTTTGATTTAATATAATATTAATTCAACATTGATATATTTTGATATTTTCTTATTTCCACTTAATTATTCATTTATTTCTCATTTTAATATTAGAAGGTATACAGAAGTTAATATTACTAAAAACAGGGATTTAGAGTTTCTCCGTAAATGAAAGAGTATAACCTTTCCTCTCGAAAAGTAGCGACTAAAACACCGAAATAAATCGGAACAAGGTTAGAATCAATAAAAGGTATAGGACACATATAGGGGCTGGAGACGTGCTTGCGGAATGGTACCTTTCAGTTCACCTTGGATTATATTTTGAATACAAATAAAAACTTCATTTTCAAATTTATACGGAATCAATCAAATTAAGACTCATCCAATACACATTAATAAACAGAATAAACATTTCATTTTAATTTATTATTTTTTAATATGTTTGATTTTATTTATAATTATAATATTGATTTAGCCGTAAGGTCTAAATTGTTCACTTTTCGGTAAAACATTTTTGATCATTTTCCAAAATCGTGTAATAACCCTAAATTACCTCTTGTTCTAAAATATATATATATTTTATGGCCTTATTCAGAAGAAAAACGACCAATTTTTTTTTTGCTTTCTTTTTTTTATGATAAATAATTTATTAATTTTCAAAATAATAACACTTCTTCATGAAGACCATCGACATAACTAAACTGAATGTCTATTCAAAATATATGACTCGAATCAGCAAATAGCTTTGACAAAATATTACAAATGAAAAAATACAAAAAAAAAAATTAATTAACGAATTAATGATATGGTTAGAATATTTCATTTGAGTATAATTTGACACAAATTACCTTACAAAAAAAAAAAAACTAGAAATTAATTTAATGAAGCCACTGGAATTGATTAAATCATTGCTAACAGGGCAAAAAGAAATATTTTAAATCCTTACACCAATCAATCTCTTAATTAACTATACATGTAAAAATTTAATATTATTTTCGTTTTATTTTTTTATTTTTTATTATAACTCAAACGTAAAAAAAACAAATGCCAAACCGCGGAATGCAAATGAGCTTTTGTAAAAACCAACCAAACTGGATCTAATGTGACAATTTTATTGCCTCGAGGGATACCTGTATCTTTTAGATTATTTTATAACAAAGCACGTATTTGCTGAAAACAACATATTTTGAGAAATTTACAAGAAGGTGAAAAATTATATAGTGGACTGACATGATACAAGAAAGTAGATGTGTTGAAGCAGGTGGAAGAACAAAAAAAGAACGGTACATTTTTTTTTTTTTTTTTTGCGAACTCCAGTGTTAAAACCCCTTAAAAAAATCCGCATTTTCAGATAAATTTTATAGCCTATTTAAATATCCATAAATTAGAAAAAGGTTCCTGATAAAAGCGAAAGATCGAAAACAAATGAAATTTTGCTGATTCTGTTTTCTTTTGTAAAGCCGAATTTCTACTTAGAAGCATGCTTTATATTTAATTTTTTTATTAAGAGTACCAGCAAATTCAATCAGGGGTGGCAAAGTCATCCCAATTGGCGGTAACATCCAACAAATATTTAAGGAAATTATCTGTTTTAATTTGTTGTAGAACTGCCGTTTATCAAGAATT
This sequence comes from Euschistus heros, assembly GCA_003667255.2. Lineage (NCBI taxonomy): Eukaryota > Metazoa > Arthropoda > Insecta > Hemiptera > Pentatomidae > Euschistus > Euschistus heros. The sequence goes on along the minus strand of RCWM02000803.1, from coordinate 61,703 downwards.
CGAAACAATTCAGAAATAATTCAAACAAAAAACATTTATCTAGATGACGATTGTCAGACCTGTTTGGAGTTATAGTTATAAGGATCTACCAAACCATTGAATTCCTCCAGCATCCAATCATTCAAATCCAAAATAATAGGGCGTATAAAAAAAAAAAATGACCGTTTTATCAAATTCCAGAGTTCAAAAGTCTGTAAATATCTTAATAATATTTATTATTTACCAATACTTAATAATCCCCTTAGAGCATTCTCAATACTTATTTAAGAACACTGGACCTCTTGAAAAAACCCTCAGTTCAGTTATTTATTTCAAAGAAGAAACATGACAGTGTCCTACGAAATTCTCGTAATTTTAAGACATTACTGGAAAAAATATTTCACAGCCACTGAAGCAGCTCGTGAAATTATTAAATATGAAGGGGAAGGTGTCCTTGAAGAGCGCACTGCGCGGCGTTGGTTCGAAAAATTTAGAACTTTTGGAAAGGGAGAAGGGTTCCGGGCGGCCATTAATGGATATTGATGAGGTTCTGAAGGAAGCTGTTGTAACAAATCCGTCCACAAGTACGCGCAAACATGCCAGAGAGTGTGGTGTGTCGAAAGACACTGTTAGTTGCCATCTTCTCTCCATGGGGAAGGTGAAAAAGACCTGTAGACTGGTCCCTCGTGAACTCATTCCTCAACAATTAGCAGTCGAACCAAAGAAAAGTTTACAGAACTTTATGGGTTTGAACTCCTGCCTCATCCACCATATATTCCAGGCCTCACACCTCCAGATTACAACTTGTTTTGATCCATGGCCCAATTTTCTCCAATGGAAAAAATTTGATAATTTTCCGGAAGTTGAAAATGCTGCCCAAGAGTTCTTTGACAGCCATCCCAAGGAATGGTATCAGCGTGGCATCGAGCAATTGGCTAGCAGATGGGTAATGACGGTAGATAACAAAGGACTATACTTTGAGTATAATTGTATTTTATATCAAAGAAATAATAATACAAATATTTGTTTAAGGAACGGTTATTTTTTTTATACACCCTATTGTATAAAAAACGCATTTTGTATTTAGTTCTACTGGACCTACCTGTGGTAAAATGCTAAAAATTCGTAAAAATGAATGAATTTAACAGAGCTAGAGCGTGTTAAAATGTTACATTTTTGAATGTGAAAAAAACTTTAAAGCGAAAAATTATTGACTCCATCTAATAGACATATCTATATTAAAAAAAACACACTAACATTTGTTAAGAAGTATAAAAAATAAGTAGAGTGACAAAGAGTAAACGGTTATTTAAAAGGAAGGAATAAAGTCAGTTTCATTCAGTCAAACTCTATAATTACACTGAAGGACCTTTATGCATAATAAGCATTATACAAGAACAAGGATAGAACAAGGATGCAGGATGCAGGATTCAGGATGCAGAACTATGCACCATGAAGTGCAGAGGAGAAGCTGAACAAAGAGGACGAACAACAAGAGGAACAGTAAAGAGGAGGAGACAATAAGGTGTAGCTCTTCCTCATTAACGGTATCATCCCTTATTATTAAACTTCTTTATAACCTTCCTTCTTAGGTTATCTAACACACTAATAATAAACAACCTATTGATTATAAAGCTACTGGAAGGAATAATTATAGAATATTATAACATTTCCTGGTGTATTGTTTGTAAATCATGAGCAATTCTTATAGTTTGTATGATGAGCAAATATAGTCTTTATTATAAGTCAATATTTCTATTTTATTACTTATAAATATTATATAATATTTATTCCTTTAAATGTCTTGGTTATATCCTACAGCATCCTTTAATAATATTCCACTAATTTCAGGTTAAAAAGGCTCTCAAACAAGGACAACTTTGACTAACTTCTTAATCGGAGTCTTCAAACAAGAATGAAACCTAACAAAACTTCGATGTACCTCAATTGAAATTCACTAAACATTCATACTAATGGGGTGTATACAAAAAAAATTATCGTTTCGTAAAACAAATATTTGTATTATTATTTCTTTGATATAAAATACAATTAATACTCAAAGTACAGTCAATTGTTATCTACCGTCATTACCCATCTCCTAGCCAATTGCTCGATGCCACGCTGATACCATTCCTTGGGATGGCTGTCAAAGAATTCAACCTCCAAAAAATCATCAATTTTTTTCCCTTGAAGAAAATGGAAAATGGATCGAAACAAATAGTAATCCGAAGGCGCGAGGTCTGGACTATATGATGGATGAGGCAGGAATTCAAACCCATGAAGTTCTGTAAACTTTTCTTTGATTCGACTGCTGATTGTTGAGGAGTAAGTTTGTGAGGGACCAGTCTACAGGTCTTTTTCACCTTCCCCATGGAGAGAAGATGGCAACTAACAGTATATTTCGACACACCACACTCCCTGGCAAGTTCGCGAGTACTTGTGGACGGATTTGACTCAACACCTTCCTTCAGAACCTCATCAATATCCATTAATGGCTGCCCGGAGCCCTTCTCCCTTTCCAACGTCATATCTTCACTTCTAAATTTTTCAAACCAACGCCGTGCAGTGCGCTCTTCAAGGACACCTTCCCCTTCATATTTAATAATTTCACGAGTTGCTTCAGCGGCTGTGAAATTTTTTTTCCAGTAATGTCTTAAAATTACGAGAATTTCGTTGGACACTGTCAGGTTTCTTCTTTGAAATAAATAAATGAACTGAGGCTTTTTTTGAATAAGTATTGGTAAATAATTATTAGCATTAAGATATTTACAGACTTTTGAACTCTGGAATTTGATTAAACTGTCATTTTTTTTTTATTTTTTTATACGCCCTATTATTTTGGATTTGAATGATTGGATGCGGGAAGAATTCAATGGTTTGGTGAATCCCCATAACCTTAAGTCCAAATAGGTCTGACAATCGTTATCTAGATAAGTGTTTCGTTTAAATTATTTCTGAGTTTGTTTCGAATTCTTCATGAACGGCAGTTCTACAAAAAATTAAAACAGACAATTTCTTACAATATTTGATGGAGAAATTTGATTTTCTCACGATCAGTCCGGACCGTTACCGCCAATCGTGATGACTTAGCCATCCCTGGTGAATTCTAATTTACGGACATTTGAATAGGCTATAAACTTTATCTGACAGTGCGAATTTTTTTAAGGGGTTTTAACACTAGAGTTCGCAAAAAATTATTTACAGACTTTTGAACTCTGGAATTTGATAAAACGGTCTCATTTTTTTTTTTTTTTTTTTTTTTATATACCATATTAATATCCCTATGTCTATGAAAAATAAATATGACAAACTATTTTGGCACGCACAGAAAGCTAAAAAGGGGTTGGATGAAACATCTCATTAAATGCCAGCTTGATATTTATGTCATCGGATATTTATTTTATTTTATACATATTCCAGCAGGTTCTCTGATTTCCTTAATTGTAAAGCAAGAATGAATAAAATTTGAGAAGTTTTTTTTTTTTTTTTTTTAATAACTATTTATTGAAATTTACAACTGTTACTTTTCAGGCACCTCGGAGGGTTGTCGGAAATAGAATAGGAAGCAAGTAGAGTGACTAGTGAGTTTGAATGATTATGGAGTTTACTATGAAAGGATAGGTATTTCGGTCCAAATAGTGTGTCCAAATAGATAACATGACAGTTATGAGTCTTTTGTAGAAGATTGGAAGTTTTGAATGTTTGTCAAGTAAATGTTGAAGAAGTCGAAAACGACGAGCAGTTTCCTGAAGTTTTAGTCTTGTATTTGGATTCCAAGTTATACGTTAGTCTAGTTGGAGCCCCAGATAGCGGGTCTGTTCAACAGGGATTAGTGGGATATTATTAAAGTATACTGTAGGACATGATGTCGTAGGTTTACAACGAAGGTAAAGGTTATTTGATGAGATTTAGATTTGGATTTATTTTAATTCTCCAATTTCGACACCATTCTTTAAATGATTCCTTAAAACTATAAATAAAAAAAAAACCGTAGCCTATTAATAAATATATTGTAAAATGTTTCATGATCAAATATGGTTTCTATACAGAATTGATATTCTTTTATCAGTTTTATTCTCAAAATTCTAGTTTCAATTATAAAATCACGTATTTATGTTCAGCAACACTGCTACAGTTGTGAGTTACATATTAGCGAGTTGTTCAACACTTTCCTGTTCAGTTTACCTGATGATATCAGCCGTTTCTTTGCTCAGGTGAGATCACCGAGCGAGAGAGCATTTAGGACGGGTACGTTCTAATTGTACCTTTTTGTTCGGTATGTAGAATCAATAGGTGAAATATGCAGTACGCCATTGATTGAGCTTACTATAAAAGGATAGGTATCTGGTTTGGGCTAACTCAGCAACATATGAATAAGTTTATTGGTGACGAAGTAAGGAGCATTAAGGATTTTTTGAAGGATTGAATGGTTTAGTGAAGCCCCAAGCTCAACTCCGTACGTCCAAATAGGTCTAATCACAGCCATGTATTTGAGTCTTTTGTTATTAATTGGGAGCTTTGAACGTTTGTCTGGTAAATGTTGAAGCAGTCTGTAACGAGGGGCAGTTTCTTGTTAAAAAAAATTTTAAAACAGTCTAATTTTTTGTTTTAATGACATTTTCTAAGTAAGTGTAATAAGTTCACTTCGAGTGTTTGATTTTATAAGTTATTTTCATTTAAATGTATAGAAATGTTGGAATTTTGCGTCTTACATTTGAATTGTATGCTCTTATATGTTCTTAAAGAAGTGACAACTAATTCAATAATCCGAATTGATCCTTCTACACCAACACGCATATTTCGAGTAAAATGTTCCGATTAATAGCTCACTAGTTCCAATAATAAAATTACGACACAATTCGAAAACGGTAAATTATGAAATACTTGAGCTGACAGGAAACACGGATTGCGTAGATTTAGAAACTATGCCAAAAATAATGCAACGAACCGGTAGAGCTAGGCCGAACATACCAACTCCCAACCCAGCAGGCATCAAGTACACTTTCCTTATTGGAAAGTATCGAATGTAGAAATTAGATATAACTCTTTATATACTACTTCCATATATGTATATATAACTAGTATATTATAATGTTGAATACAGTAAAGATAATAGAAACTAGTAACTGAATCGGCTTTAATTGGCACTCACCGACAGGTCGATATTTAGATCAAAAAGCAGTAATTAAACGTACCTGAAACAGATAAAAAATCATATAATACATATAAATATGATCTGAAAGATAAAATTCTACAAGTATCTTAAAAGTAATACGGCTTATAAAAAAAATGACCGTTTTATCAAATTCCAGAGTTCAAAAGTCTGTAAATATCTTAATGCTATTTATTATTTACTAATACTTAATATTCCCTTTAGAGCATTCTCTAAGCTTGTTTACTAACACTGGACTTCTTCAAAAAAAGCCTCAGTTCAGTTATTTATTTCAAAGAAGAAACATGACGGTGTCCTACGAAACTCTCGTAATTTTAAGACATTACTGGAAAAGAAATTTCATAGCCGCTGAAGCAACTCGTGAAAATTTTAAATATGAAGGGGAAGGTGCACTTGAAGAGCGCACTGCGCGGCGTTGGTTTGAAAAAGTGGAGATACGACGTTGGAAAGGAAGAAGGGCTCCGGGCGGCCATTAATGGATATTGATGAGGTTCTGAAGAAAGCTGTTGAGTCCAATCCGTCCACAAGTACTCGCGAACTTTCAGAGGAATGTGATGTGTCGAAAGATACTGTTAGTCGCCATCTTCTCTCCATGGGGAAGGTGAAAAAGACCTGTAGACTGGTCCCTCACGAACTTACTCCTCAACTATCAGCAGAAAATTTTACAGAACTTCCTGGGTTTGAACTCGTACCTCATCCACCATACAGTCTAGACCTCGCACCTTCGGATTACTACTTGTTTTGATCCATTGCCCATTTTCTTCAAGGGAAAAAAATTGATAATATTTGAAAATGCTGTCCAAGAGTTCTTTGACAGCCATCCCAAGGAATGGCATCAGCGTGGCATCGAGCAATTGTTTAGCAGATGGGTAATGGCGGTAGATAACAATGGACTATACTTTGAGTATTTGTATTTTATATCAAAGAAATAATAATACAAATACTTGTTTAAGAAACGGTCTTTTTTTTTTATGCACCCCATTATGTACGGTGAGCCCAAAGGAAAGAGATTGACAATCTTTGTCTACTATGGAAAACAATACAATACAAAACGTTGTAAACAAAGTATAAACAAACACATAGATTGTATATACACTTGTATCTAATACCCTGGAGAGCGGACCGTTGCGTAGAAGACTAAATGATACAAGAATTGAGGAGATTACAATCTAGTGCATACATAATCAACAACCTCCCTCCCCATTCCATAAACAAGATCCATTGTATGCAACGTTCCATTGTTCGATATGGATTATTTAATTCTGCAGGAATGTTCAAGTTACAAGAGCGTCGTGTGTGGTTTATATTTCATGAAATAACACACATGACATATGCAGACAGAATAGCGATATTCAATAATTAATAAAACACTTGAGGTACACAATGATGGTATAGAAGGATCAGTACAATTGGGATTGATGAATTAATTGAAATGAAAAAATTAAAAATAAACTTTATTCTGAGGGACAGACTGCCCTAAGAATAATTGAAGTGCACAACAAAAGGTACAATCGTCTGGCTGAGATTAGTTAAATCAGCACATCAGTAGTACGAATTAAATTATGAGGAAAAAAAAAGAAGAGAGAAGAAACAAAGAAAAAATTAAAATTAAGTAAAAAAAAAAAAAAAAAAAAAAATAATAATTATAAATAAAATTCAATCAACAGTAAAGATTTTAACACACTTATATACATTTACATATTATTTACATTTTTGAGAAAGATTGAAGATCGAGGAGATGGATAAATAAAACAATCTTAAATCCTGCAATCTTAAAACAGTTAAATAGTCTAATATTTAAAAAAAAGTGTCCTTTTTAGGTCCGCGATCTTAAAACCGTTAAATATTTTAAAACAATATCCTGGAGGACAACAATGGCAGAAGTTATCCTTCGGATAGCTTAAAAAAACCGTTAAAACAGCAATCCTTAAGGACGAAAAAGCTAATTCTAATTGTGGATGGAGAGAGTGGCCAAGGATGTCCTTCCTCGGCCTCGAAAAAACGTCAGATCCTGGCAGATCTGTAAAACAGTGTCTTTAAAAACAACGAATTAATATCCTTCCGCCGTCTTAAAACAGTCAAATAGTCGAATATTTTTTAAAAAGTGTCCTTTTTAGAGATGGCTTCTGTTTTTAAGGACACTGTTTTACAGATCTGCCAGGATCTGACAATTTTGAGGCCGAAGGACATCCTTGGCCACTCTCTCCATCCACAATTAGAATTAGCTTTTTCGTCCTTAAGGATTGCTGTTTTAACGGGTTATAAGGACACTGTTATACAGATCTGCCAGGATCTGACGTTTTTTCGAGGCCGAGGAAGGACATCCTTGGCCACTCTCCCTATCCACAATTAGAATTAGCTTAAGAAGTTAAGGAAGAGGCTTTATACATATGGATAGGCAAGGAATTCCAAAAAGAGGTAGCACGGACGACGAAGGATTTTTCAAAAGAGGCAGTTATATAGGTTGGAAGGTTGGGATCTTGTATTCAGGTGGTGAATGGAGGAACGCAGAGTAAGTAGGTCTAGGATATAGGAAGTTTTATTGGTTTTTAATGATTGGAATAGGGAAGTGCCGAGGAAGTATTGCCGTAGAAAATCGGGGAAAAGCCACAGTAGCTCATTGTACCGGCAAGATATGTCAGACCGTCTGTCGACCTCAAAGGTGAATCTTATGATGCAATTCATTAGTCTTCTCAGTCTCATCTCTAGCTCAACAGACAGTCCCCATACACCAAGCATCCTTAAATAACCTTAAAGAGCGGAAAAATAAGAGAAGATACCAGAAGTTGGCGGGTACTTCGGGGAAAGAAGTCACGATATCTTTGGAGCTGTTTGAGGATCATAATGGATTTTTGGTAATTTGGGAAATGTGGTTACTCCAGAATAAGTGTTGATCCTGAAATAAAAATATAAATTGCCACTTCTATCGGGATTATTTTATTAGAAAACTCGTTTCGAATGCTAAACATTCATCTTCAGTTCTAAAAAAATATGAAATTTTAAAATTTCTACTAGAAAATAGCCTAAAATTAAATATGTATGAATCATTAGAAATAATCAAATCGTTTAAAACCAATACAGATTTTTGTTTAAATGACAAGATAAACATTTCCAATAGCCCCATTTAAATTTGTTTCCAATAGGAACAGAAAAATTCAAATAGTCATAAGGGAAATCATATGGTAAACACGAAAAATTTAACCTACCTGCCCCTTTCCCATGAAGTTATGGAGAAGTGGAGGGGGCTTACCTCTCAATAGCCAGGGCAGGCAGCCATTTTGTTGTGAACCGTATTATCAGTATATTAACCTCTTATCAGTTCAAATTTTGGCTTCCTAGGCTTTATACTGCTGTTATTTTATTTTAGTGATTTATTCACTTTAGTGATTTACATATTTTATTTATTACGAACACTTTCAATTGCCCTAGGCTATATAGAATGCAAGTCACCAGTTGGGCATATTGGGCGTGGCCGGTTATGTTTTGGTCTCGCCCCTCACGGAACAATATACGGGAAGGGCCTATCCATAGTACTATAACTCCATGCCCTTTCCCCTTTCCAAGATGGAGATATTTCAGATATCTGTTAGATCTCCTCAGGTGAGTACCGATGTTTGATTCCTTGTCTTACATTTTTGAAAACTTCAGTATATATAATCCATTTAATATGTGTTAAATATTTATAATACAATAGACACTGAAAAAGTATGATCCATATACGGTAATATAATAGGTAAATTAAAAATAAAGATTGTCAAACCTAGAAATTAGGAAAACACAAACAAAATAATAATAAAATAGACCCCCCAAATAAGCAAAGTAGGTTAAAAAAAATTAGTTTTAAGTCAATGTAATTTGATTTATTTAGAATGTATTGTTAAAATGAAATGTAAAAAAGTTTTTATAAAAAAATATGTAAATTTCAGTCTGAAAATGGGATTATATTCCGAAACTTGTAACCTGATTGAGTGGATAGTAAATGAAAGTTTTGAGGAGTTACGTTGTAATAATTATAATTATTTTGAAATAATTATAATTACAATAATTTGTTTTATATCAATTTCATGAAATCGATGCGTACGGACGCAATTAAAATATTTCCATGCTAAATTAAACTGACACCAAAATAAATTCATGGAGGGAACGGTCATAAGTCTCATTGGGCATATCAGGAGCGTACAGAAAAGAACCCGGATTAGAGACCTACTTAAACAAAAGTAAGCAAAAAGGAAAAAAAAAAACATATGCCACGGGTACTAGACTAACATGCCATTTTTTTAAATTTTTAATTTCAGCATACTAATTGTCAATTTTGCAGGTATGGATTGAAGTATAGTCCCTCGATACCATTAGCCCCTCAACTTGCTACCTACTCGATTTTCGATAACCCTCCGAGGAGACTGACAAGAAGATATATAACTTTTATTAAAGCTGCTGCAAACTTTATGAACTGATAAAGCGGTTCTAGATAGCAAATTACGTAGATAAAGAATATTTATCTTAAGTTGATAGTTTCAAAGATATTTGCGAAAAACTACAGATACAAACCTTTCCCACCCACTGACTTCCCACAAGTGGGAAATTCTGCAATGGACAACTGTAATAAAATCCCGAATATACGATAACATACATATATATATATATATATATATATATATATATATATATATATATATATATATATATATATATATATATATATATATATAAACAGCTGATTAAGCAAAGCATTGTTAAAGAATCTTTTTTCATTTTTTTTTTTTTTCGAAATCAATTTGTAGATATTTATTTCCAATTAGCCCAATGCAATGAAATAGAAAACTACCTTCAATATCGACACCTACAATCGCATTCTCATGATTTGTGTATTCATTTTGTATGATTTTTTTTTTTTTTTTTTTTTTCCAGACAATATAAAGTTGATTAGCATAATATATAACCTAATTGCTATGATATATGTTGTAGCCTTCGAGGAGGTTATAGTATTTACATAATTCTTGTTCCTGACTTATTATTCTATGACTTTATTACGGAACTGTATCATTATTTTCTTTACTGTATTTCTAATATGTGGCCCCCTCAATGATGTCATGTACAATGTAGGAGAAAATACTTCTAGCTTAAGGTCAGAGCATGTTCATAAGAATGAGCTAGAATTAACATATTACAATACAAATATAAATATATATATATATATATATATATACAAGGTGAGTACCTCTTAGTGTAAACCAAAAAAACATTGGGAAAAACTAGATCAAAAATGTAGAAAAATGCCGCAGACCTCACATTTCTATTTCAATCCGTTGCAGATATACGAAATAAATCAAAGACTTTTTAGAGGAAACCACATTTTTTACCATAAAAGCTGTAATAATTCCATTTTGTTTAAATAGATCTCAATTTTTTACCACATTTTCGGATTTTTCATTAAATTTTCTGTAAGAGTACATGTAACCTTGAATTTTACAAACTTGGGATCTAAAGGACAGTTTGATCTACACCCAATTTAGGGAAGTTATAACGCTCACCGTTTTTCGAGTAAAACTATCCACAAAACTACAAATCTCACAAAAACTTGCAAATTTAATCAGCTTTTATATAGCACGCTCTAATTAATGATTCCGCATCGATTTCAAGGAGAAATTTACGTTTAAATACGAAAAAAACAAGACTAAAGCGACAAGAAACTGCTCGTCGTTACAGACTACTTCAACATTTACTAGACAAACGTTCAAAGCTCCTAATTAATTACAAAAGACTCATATACATATACATGACTGTGATTAGACCTATTTGGACGTACGGAGTTGAGCTTTGGGGCTCCACTAAACCATCCAATTCATCTCGTATTCAATCCTTACAATCCAAAATCCTTCGATAAATCCTCAATGCTCCTTACTTTGTCACCAATAAACTTATCTATAAAGATCTTAATGTTCCATATGTTGCTGATTTAGCCCACACCAGATACCTATCCTTTCATAGTAAGCTCCATAACCGCTCAAATCGGTTAGTTTCTCAACTTGCTTCCCACAGCAAGGATTCCTGAAAATCCTCCGAGGCGTCTGAAACGAAGATGGCCTAGAGATCTTCTAGTGTAGAAGTTTAAGTAAAGTGCTGCTGATGAGTAGTTCTTTTTAAGTTTTGACACGTTATTGTAATCGTTATCAGCTCATTTACTTCGTGTATATATTTGTACAGTTGTAAATTTTAATAAATGGATATTCATTGACATTTAAAATACATTATCGTACTGCTTTCGAAAAATATGGAGGAGCACCACGGTGTTTGAAAATCATATTTTCCCATCATATAATCATGTAACTTCAGGTGCAATATCGTTAGGAAAGTTGTGGTAGGATATTTTGTAACAAATCCAAGTAATTCTCACCATTCAATCTCTTGAGCAAACTATGATTTTCCAACACTATTCAGCTATTCTAAGTTTTTTTGAGATTTACTGTTTTGTAGATAGTTTTTTTTTTTCTTTTAAAACGGGCGGCATGGAGTATTATAAGACATTGTAACTTCCCTGAATAGAGTGAGGATCAAGCTGTTCTTTAGATCCCGCTTGTAAAATTCAAGGTTACATGTACTCATTCTCTTTTAGGAAATTTAATGCAAAATCCGAAAATGTCAATATTAGAAAAATATTTAAATAAAATAGAAATATTACAGCTTTTATCGTAAAAATCGTGGTTTCTTAAAAAAATTCTTTAAATTGACGTATATTTGTAACGGATTGGAATAAAATAGGTGAGGTCTGCGGCATTTTTCTTCATTTTTAATCTAATTTCATCCACATATTTTTTTTCTTCGTTAAGAGGGACTCACTCTGTATTTATATTCATATTGTAAGTAAACAAAAACCCTGATTAATATACTAATGAAGCATTGAGAAATACTATATAAAAATATTATATGATTATTATGTTAAGCCATCCCCTATTGTAAAAGCAAAAGTTTAGATAATAAAATTTTTCATTCATTCACACTACATCCTAATTCACTTTTAGTGACAACTTCCTCATCTGTATTTCTCAACTCAACATATCCCAAAGAGCATGCCCATATTTATAAATTTATATCTGATTCAGGAAATCCGCACCCAATACAAAAATTTCTTATCAGATCCGTTGGAAGCTACTGATAACAGCAGTGACGTAGCAACGCAGTGTATGCACTTCACAGGTGAGCTAACAGTACTCAGTGTGCACCTCTGCATCTACACTGCACTCATAGCTCTTTCATGTAGCTAATAGGGTGTATAAAAAAAAAAAAAAATGACCGTTTTTGAAACAAATATTTGTATTATTATTTCTTTGATATAAAATACTAATACTCAAAGTATAGTCCATCGTTATCTACCGTCGTTATCCATCTGCTAGCCAATTGCTCGATGCCACGCTGACACCATTCCTTGGGATGGCTGTCAAAGAACTCAACCTCCGCAAAATTATCCATTTTTTTCCCTTGCAGAAAATGGGCCATGGATCGAATCAAGTAGTACGCCGAAGGCGCGAGGTCTGGACTATATGGTGGATGAGGCAGGAGTTAAACCCATGAAGTTCTGCAAACTTTTCTTTGATTCGACTGCTGATTGTTGAGGAGTTAGTTCGTCGCTCGATGCCACGCTGATACCATTCCTTGGGATCGCTGTCAAAGAACTCTTGGACAGCATTTTCAACTTCAGCAAAATTATTAAATTTTTTCCTTGAAGAAAATGGGCCATGGATCGAAACAAGTAGTAATCTGAAGGTGATAGGTCTGGACTATATGGTGGATGAGGCAGGAGTTCAAACCCATGAAGTTCTGTAAACTTTTCTTTGGTTCGACGGGAAGTGTGTGGACGAGCATTATCTTCTTGGAATAAAACTCCTTTTCGGTTGATCAGAGCAGGATAACGCTCTGACAACTTTGCGTACAGTAATTCGTGGTGAATAACACCTTCAAAATTCAAAAAAACGTAAAACATGGATTTTTTTTTTTTTAAATTGCCCTCTTGCAACCAGTAAAGCAGTTTGACCGCGATCTAGCCATTGCTTATCGGTATTCCGATTTCGCCAGTAGACCTACTTTTCATCACAGGTAACAATTTTCCGATAAAATCTCATGTCAGAAGGGTTTTCCAATAAATTTTCACAAATTTCTACGCCCTATTATTTAAATAACACTGATACACCTGATAGTTGTGATGTGGTCAGTAGCTTCTAGTCGTCTACAGTCAATACTACATCTCTTATAGAATTGTTTTGAAATAATATAATATATTGAAGAAAAGTTGTATATACTATTATATAAAAAAAGGACATTTTTCGTTTGTGATCACTAAACTTTGTGAAAACTACTGAACCAATCTGTACCAAATTTTAACTACACCATCTTCGTGGTTCAAGAAAGGTTTAGCAAAAATGAAATTAAAAGATTTCCAATACCTACAAAGTGGATATATTACAGCTTTTACGATAAAAATAGTGGTTTCCTCCACCACACATAAATATGCGGTGCGCAGTGAAGTTTGATAATCGACCGATAGATGGCGAGCACCATTGGAGAGGGTGTTCACTTATTTTAATTTAATTTTTACTAAAAAAGCTATTAACATATGGAGCGACATGTGGATCCCAATGCAGTTTAAAAATCGACCGATATGTGGCTATCACAATTTTACAACAGAGCACAGTCAGCAACATTGGTGTAGAACTAGACCGAACACTCACATTTACAGCACATGTAAATAAAAAATGTAACAAATAAAAAATCTGAACAGTAAAATGTCCCCTTAATTCAATAAGCACTCAAATGTATCCAATAGACAAACAAATTAATATTGTATAAAACTGTAATCAGACCTATGATAACCTACGCAGCACCTGTTTGGAGTAAAACTTGTAATACAAATTACAGAATATTGGAAGTTATACAAAACATCTGCATGAGAATCATAAACAATTACCCCAGATACACAAGAATATCCACTATGCTCACTGATCTCAATCTACCCACAATCAAACAACACATTCATTCCCAAACAAACTCATTTTTCATATCAACTGCTATATCTGTAAACCCATTTATCCAAGAAATAGGTAATTACAACAAGAAAACTCTAAAAAGATACAAACACAAGCGGACAAAACACATATTACTTGAAGACTAAAAATAAAACTAATTTCTATAAATTACAAAATATAACATAAATTAGAGTAGTGTAAATATCTTTTTACAACATAAAGTTATTAAATAAAAGTTCGATTTTTGTATTATTTCACAAAAGTAGTTTTATCTTTTTTTTTTTTTTTTTTTTTTTGTATTTTGTGACTGTATAAGTTTTATGTTATTATCCTTATCACTCCAGGCTGGATTATAATTTGAATATTATTTATTATTATTCATAAATTGTAAATTTAACTAGTAATAGTTAATTGAACTAGTATTGTTTATTTTGTTGTGTAGGTTTATATATATATATATATATATATATATATATATATATATATATATATAAATATATATATATATAAGTTTTCCTACTGTTTTATCTAGTTTGCATTATTCATCTTAATATATATAAATTACGTGTCGCTGTCTTGGGGCAGGCTCACACCTAAACTACAGAACCGATTTTAATCAAATTTGCACACCGTGTGCAGTTTGATCCAACAAAAAAGATAGGATAGCTTATATCTTAATTTATAGTCGCAATATTATTTGTATATTATCTGCAAGTAACAATTATCTGTTAGCTCTATACGATTCTAACATATGGCACTATAAGGTTCTACTATTATATAAAAGGACAAGCAATTTTTCGTTTGTGATCACTAACCGCCAAAAACTACTGCACCAATCTCTACCAAATTTTGACTACATCATCTTCATAGTTCAAGGATGGTTAAGCAATAGTAAAATCTAATGATTTTCTGAAATTTCTAATTCTTTATTGAAAAATTAATAATAAGTGGATAACAGTGAAGTTCAAGAATGGCAGCAATTGCCATCTATATGAAAGGTTAAAAGGTACAGTGTTACATAGAGCTGGACATTGATAATAAAATTTAATTTTTTTCAATTATATTGTTATTAAAACAGCTATATGGAGTGAAATATACCAAATTTTAACTGGATAATTTTCATAGTTCTAGGTTTAGCAACAATAAAAATTTAAATGTACAATGTTGAGTGTTAGAAACGGGTTTTGCCACACTATCACATACTTTTATGCTTAGAAATTAAAATCCAACCAGATCAAATCAATAACATTATTTCTGTCGAATGAAAACTATTACAAATCAAAATGTCGACCCTCAGCTGTTTAATATTGTGTGTAAAAATATGAATGTTGAACCTTTAGTTGTAAGCACTGATAATGCAGTCTATTATATGCAACAGTTTCTTAATATTCTCTGCCCATCTGGATTACCAACTCATATATTAAAATTGAAAATTGGATGTCTAATTATGCTTTATGTTATCTTCAAACACCTAATCAATCCAAATTTAACCAAGTTAATAATGACTGCTATGCGTGAAAATATCATTGAAGACATAATGCTCTTTTGGACTCTTAAATACTAGATTTTTATAAAAAAAACAAAAAAAAAAACAAATGAAACTTCAATTATTAGATAACATTCTCTATTTACTTATAAGCGCGAGCGAAGCCGCGACAGGGGATGCTAGTTAGTTTATATATTCCTCCATATTAATTACTATTTCACATGTGATGGGTGTGTATCCAAACATGTACCTATATTTTTATTAGCCTAGTTTGGCTTTATGTAATTTATTTTCAATAAAGAATTAAATAAACAATAAAAAACAGAGTTTGCAATGGAAAACTATTGAACCTATGTTACCAAAGTTTTTTTTTTAAATTTTAACTAAAACAACTGCATAGTTCTAGGAAGGCTTACAATAATAAAGTTTACCATAATAATAATTTAAATGTGTACTATAGAGTGGTTAACGAGGTTTGCCAAACTGCCATCCATATACTTTTAGGTTAAGAAATTAAAATACAACCAGATGGATCGATCAAATTATTTTTTAATCGATTAAAATTATTGCCCAATCAAAATATCGATCCATTTCTTTTGGTGGATGCAAGTTGGGGGACTAGTGGATTTGAACGGTAATGGAGTTTACTATGAAAGGATAGCTATCTGGTATGGGCTAAATCAGTAACATTGAGGTATTTATGGATAAGTTTATTTTTGACAATGTAAGGGACATTGAGGATTTTTCTGAGGGTTCCATCCTTGCAATACCAGATGAGTTAGATGGTTTAGTGGAGCCCCAAAGCTCTATTCCATAAGTCCAAAAAGGTCTGATAACTGTCACGTAAATGAGTCTTTTGAATCTAAACGTTGAAGAAGTCGAAAAATTAAAAATTAGATGTCTAATTATGCTTTTAAGTAATCTTCACCTAATCAATGTAATTTAAGCCAGGTTAAAAATTACTGATGTGGATGAAAATATCATTGAAGAAATAATGTTCATTTAAATACTTCAATACAAGATTTTTATATAATTATCTAAGTTGTAATTATTACTAATAATTAGGGCTGTGAAATACGAGGTGTGATCAAAAAGTTCCAGGACTTTTTATATACTATGGGAATGCAATGTCTCTCAGCGATGCGGTTGGCAGCACTGTATTGCCTGACTCAACAGGAACACAGCTGTGTTTGCAGATCAATCATAACATCACTGAAAGTAACATTAGCACAGTTTGTTTGAGGTTAGTTTTATAGAGTTTGGCTATTTTATGAAAATGAATGTGAAAGAAGAGCAACGTGTTTGTGTGAAGTTTTGTGTGAAACTGAACAAAACGTTTTCTGAAACCTTTTTGATGTTACAAGAGGCTTTTGGTGAAGAATGTCTAAGCCGATCATGCTGCCATCAGTGGTTCAAGAGGTTTAAAGATGGCCTTTTTGTTTTAAAAACGCAATGACTGTCATTCCTCAGCCCCCCTACTCACCTGACCTGGTAGGGCTTCACCTGGCTCCAGCCGACTTTTTTCTTTTCCCGAAGCTCAAGAGACACCTGAAAGGATGAAGATTTCAAACAGTTGACGAAATTAAAGAAAAAACAACGGAGCTGCTAAACAACTTTACAAAAGAAGAGTTTTCTGGGGCCTTTGATCAGTGGAAACACCGGTGGGAAAAGTGTGTAGCTTCCCAAGGGGAGTACTTCGAAGGAGAAAAATTTGAATAACCTGTATGTTGTATGAATAAATGTATAAAAATTCAGTCCTGGAACTTTTTGATCACACCTCGTATATGCATTTGCATATTTCTCCTAATTAACTAAAAACATCTATTATTATCAAAATTTATATGTTTTGAGGCATTTGGAATAAATTTGAGCTATATTTAATATGCATATTTGTGCATATTTCGCCCTAAATGCATATTTTGAACTAGACTTGCATATTTATCTACATATCCGGCATATCAGCATTTGACATTTAAATTTTTCTATGTTTCCGAGGAGAAAATAAAATTATAGATAAAAACTGAAAAATAGCTATAAGAAATCCTCCCATTCTTTTTTTTTTTTCACCTAATCAATGCGTTTGTATGTGCCGAAGTACTGATTCTTCGGTTTAAGCGAACTTTCGATCGAATTTCCATCTCTTAGAATTGTTTAATCCAATTAATTTCTCGTTTATATTTCGCTCAAATACGTGGAATATTATGACTTCACTTTTCATCTCACCCTTCTCCCTTCCATCATTCCATTACACAGTCTCTCACACAGTGTTCACCGAAACATATCATTCGTAAACTGTTCTTTCGTGTTAACCTAAAATACCGAAAGTCACTCCGTCAAAGACAAAAGATCTTGTTAGAAAGTACGTAGGTGAGCTTTCAAATGAGTCTTTCAAGAGTGATGGAGACTTTTTATATTTATATAATGTAGAGCGTTCGTTTAGCCGTTTCAAATCTATTTTGAGGGCCAATAGACGATCTATTTTGTTCAAAAACATGAAAAAGTGGTTGTCTGCAATTCAAATCTTCAACAGTGAATAAGTGGCGTGAATAAGTCGGGAGAGTTTCTTTATGGTCGTTGCTTATTGTTTTTGATGTGCATTGTTCTGTTTTAAAGTTTAAGTATTTTGGTTGTGATTGTTGTTTAAGTTTTCTGGAAATTAATGTCATGATTTTTATTGTGTTTAATGTTCCCTGTTTATGTGTTTTATTAATCAACTATATATTTGTCAAATACCACTCACTCATTTAACACGAAATCTCAGAAACCGCCGAACGGATTGGAATGAAATTCGATATGTAGCTTCCTCTAGGGCCCTAGGTGCTCGCTAAGAAAGGAATTTTAAAAAATCGGCCTGGATCGCGGCTAATTCGCGAAAAATGCGATTACAATTTTTATTGGGTGAATAATATTAGATTAATTGTCATATGGTATTTGGAGATAAGCTAAGTTAAAAAATAGGTTAGATCTTTAAGCCGCTTTGACCACCGTTTAAGTTCCTTTTAGTTGTAAACAAACAAAAATACGATCGATGTCGAAACCTTATAATATTGTTACTTTCTGTGAGCTCATGGTGGCTGCAGTGGTGGACCCTTACAAGTTTGAGTTGTTTCGTGACGAGAAGCTATTAAAAGACTTATGTTAAAGAGGTTAAAAGACTTATGTTCTCTGGTGATGACATGTAAGGCCAGTTCGATGCAGGGACAAAAAACAGATAAGAATCAGTGAGTTCTATCAAGTGTATGATTCTCTTCAGTATAGTCTCATGTTCTGCCATGGAGAAGATGGGTAAAGTATTAACATCCCTCAGCGAGACCCAAAGACCAATACACTGCTTAAGAAAACTGCGTCTGCAGCTGATTTTTAAGCCTAAATGTTAGTGGAGCAAGGAGGTGAAGAACCTTATTTACTTTAATTTCGTAATCTCCTCAAACAATTTATGCTTGATATGTACGCAAAAATAGAAACAGAAAGACTAAACTTTATTCGAAAAAATCAAAAAGGGTGAGAAGTTGAGACTATATTCACTTAAAGTATGCCATAAGAAAAGCTGATGGTCTGGTATCAGAGCTGGGTAAGATGGTAGTGCTGCCTCGAAGCTTCACTGGAGGGCTATCAAAATAAGATAAAATTAACTTTTGCAAGTTGTCAAATTTACTTATTGAAATTATTCTAAGAATGGAATTCTTTAGGTTTATTTAAGTAATAATTATTATCAATGTTAACCTTAACTTTTACTAATTTAAGTTGTCAATTTTTAATGTTTTTTTGTTTTATTTTTAATTGTTAATTTTTTAATGTTAATATTTAAGTTAAGTTGTCCTTCATCCCAATGATATTAAACCGTAGCGGAGCAGGGTCCTTTCAGCTAGTAAATAAATAAAGGTTTTTAACATTTGTTTTTGTTTTTTAATATTAGCTTTTTAATGTATTTCTTCCTAATGTTCTATTTTTCAACGCAATCAGTTAGTTATTTAAACTTGAGTTTGTACTTAAGTATCGGTATGTATTGCGATTTATTTATTTTTCTGATAATGCAGATAGTTGCATATTTTCGGTTTTTAATGGCATATTTTACCCAACATCTTTGCATATTTTTCAGTTTTTATTGCATATAGTTCACAGCCCTACTAATAATTATCTTGTGAGGCGGACGAAACCGCAACAGGGAATGCCAGTATTATCATATGTTGTAGATAATAAATGTTATTTTATGGTTACTAATTTATATCTTGAATAATTATTTATTTTATAAGTCTCCTTCAGAATATTTTTTGACAATAATTTTTAAACCGAGGAATCGCGGGAGTAAAAAATCCTAAAAAAAGGGACGTAAAATGGGGGTCCCGAGCCTGTGCGATGTCAAGTACTCGTTAAAGATCCCTATCCTAATTATACCTGGATAGACAAAATTTAAGACTCCCACCGTAGCATCGTCCGATTAGCCATAGCAGCATAAAGTGACGTTAAACGAAATAAACAAATTAACCAAGGAATCGCTATCGAGAATAAAGAATCGATTTTATAATACCGATACATCAACAATTAATATACTACATAATCAAACTTATAATTAATAACAGCAGACCTGGCACATATTTAAATAGCCAGATGATGTGGGAATGCCCTGAATCCTTTGTTCAGGTGTTAGCAGCAACACTTCAATAATAGGATATTAAAGTAGGTTAAGGGTCTGACAGGACTTGAGAAGGATCGCTACAGGTGAGAGGAGATCTACCTGGAGGTTGTAGGGCACCTGTGGTAGTTGTAAACCCAGGTAGTGAGTGACCCAGTCTCTGCAGTCCCTAGGGTCCCCCTATCTATATCTAATAGGGAATGCATATAAATCGATGCATCGAAACATTGTAATTAGTAATAAAACCTCACTAAGGGAGCAATATTTTCGAAAATTCCCATTAGTCAGAATGGGATTAATAGAATAGGATTAATTTATACATAGTTTTGTGCTTGAGTGCTAAAATCCAAGCTCTGGACTTTGAAGCGCTACGGGTAGGGTTGGGCGATAGTCGATAGTTACTATCGATATATCGATAGGTCATGCTTATCAATGGTCACTATCGATAGTGTCGACTACCGAGATATTTTTTACCCTCAAGTTTTGAAACTTTCGGAATTATGCTGATCTATCTTTGTCCAGTGTCGAGTTCTTCTGAAATTGAATTCGGAATTCCTAGAGCTCAAGGGTTCTCTCAAATATTAAGCCAAAGGAAAGCAGAAATGCTAGTTTTTCTTTCGGGAAATTTGTGGCTCAAGGAGCACACTTGACTCTAGAACTAACTATTTTGTTATTTTTCTTTTGCTGAAGATTTGATTTGTTCATTATTATTGTAACCATGTAAATTGTAAATCCCTTTTTTAAAATTCAAATAAATTAGTTTTTTTTCTCTCATCTTTATGATATAATCTTATAATTTATAATCCTGCAAATTTTAAATAGTAAGTAGATAATTGAATTTAATTAAATTAGTTGAAATTCTTTATTGAATAGCTTTGGAAAAAACGGAAGCAACTATCGAAAAGCTATCGATAGCAATCGATAGTTCTCAACCGATAGTATCGGCCTATCGACTATCACCAACCCTAGCTACCGGTAGCTAACTGGTAGCGTCAAAAACATTTGGTCATTTCTACGGTTCACCAATACATCTGCTCCATGGTTGATTCCAAAGGAAATGTTTATATACTCAAAATTAAATTAAACTAAATTTTCAACAAGATGAGCAGAAAATAATCCCTGTAGCTTAAATGGGGACTAGTATGAAAGTTTCCAAATTTTCGGATTTCTCTCAAAAAGTAGTGGAAATTGATTTTTTTTTTTTTTTTTTTTTTTTTTTTTTTTACGGTTTCGCTATGTAAGTCCTTGACAACGATGTTTAGAGCAAATTTCATTTTGAAAGATTTTAAAGATGAGTTAG
This sequence comes from Euschistus heros, assembly GCA_003667255.2. Classification (NCBI taxonomy): domain Eukaryota; kingdom Metazoa; phylum Arthropoda; class Insecta; order Hemiptera; family Pentatomidae; genus Euschistus; species Euschistus heros. The sequence goes on along the minus strand of RCWM02000803.1, from coordinate 40,115 downwards.
TTTGCTATAAACCGAACGCAACACAGTGCTACTACGGCCAACACTTCTATATATAAATCCAATGAAACATTAGGTTGACATGTAAATTAGTGAACATTTTCGATTTCATTCCCGGTACTTTGCAATAAAAATAGATTGCTATTTAAAAAAATAGACCATGTAATTTAATTAGAGTTCAAACAATGTCAAAAAAAAAAAAAAACAAAAAAAAATTATTTTACTAAGAATATAAATATTCTTTAAGTTTTAGGGTTTATTTGTAACTTAAAAAATCACAAAATGTGACTAAACCTTTTCACTTAATACCATAGATGAGAGGATGTTAATTTTTAAGAAATGAAAATAATCTGTATTCCGGAATCAAAAAATAAATAAAAATATTTAAAAAAAATAAAATCACCTAAGAATAACAAAAAGTAGGATCAAGGGAGGTAGAGTGTAACATCATGATTAGCTACGAGTATGTTCATTTTTAATTTTATTACTGTGTCTCTTTATTGGTTCGTCTATCTCATGTGCCCCCATCTTAACTAAACATCGTATTATAAATAAACGGAAGAATAATAGAATTTATGTTTTTTGTAAAACATTTGTAAACAATGTTAAATATAGGTGAGGAAAATTTTTAAATTAAAAATTGATATCATTTTCTGATTCCTCATCTCAAAAAAACATGTGCAAATCAAATGTTTTCGAAATAAAAAATTACATTTTATTCCCCCTAAAATTTTGTAGTTTAGTGGCGCTATCTCACATATTTCACTTCCGATTAAAACCAAATTTTAATGTATTCCAGAAACCGTAAAACTGCATATTTTAGCCCAAATCCGGAGGTTGTAAGATTTTTCCTTATTGAGATATCTCAAGTTATAGTTGATCTTGGATTTTTTTTTTTCACATCAGTTTTTGTCTACTAAAATCTGGAGTAAACCCAATGTGATATGCTTGGATAAAAAGCAGAAAGTACGCTGATTCTTGTGATGCTATTACTATTGTAATCGGTTGATCACAACAGTTGTTATGGCCGGTAGAAGTTGTTGATGAAATTTTAACCTCCTTGAAAGGGATAAAAAATCAATATTTTTTGATTTTGATAAAATTTCACATATAAAGGTTTTTTGATGCGTTAAATCGAGATTTATTTTCCACTGATTTACAGCGGATTTCATTGCAATTATGTTACTTTTTTCAGTTTTTGAGCACCCTAAAGCCGGTGTTGTGTCTTGAGCATCACGAAAGTTATTTCTATCTCAAATAGCATACAAAAATACAACTTTACGTGAAAGAATCATTTCTCTATCTTGATTGAGAGCTGAGAAAAAAAATATAACGTGATTTTCATATATATATATCTTCTTTTTTTTCGGCTCTTAATGCCCATTGGCGGCTATAACTCTAGTTTTGCACTATTATAGGTACCTACTACCTATACAATAATCGACATTCAGATCTGTGAGTTACAAGTCAAAACGTCCCCATGTAAGATAATTTTAAAGAATTTTTGTTTCATACGGTTTTAGGAATAGTGCAATCTAACGTGTTATACTGTACCGCCTTATTACATTTATTTTTCCAAGTGTGTTACATCGAAAATAGATCGGAATAAGAAAAGGAAGACGGACATTGACCTACGCAAAGCTCATGGCATTAAAGAAGACATAATATTCTCATATTATAAATTTGTTTATGCTTAATTTTAGTTACAATAAAAAACGTTTATGGTATATAATGGAAGTTTACATTTACTCTTTTTCTCATTTTATATTTCAATGCCCTCTCCTCACCCCAGGGGCGCACAGTAACAAATTTCTGATTTCAGATTACCAAAAGTAATAAATGGCTTTTAAGTACTTATAATTTCAATATTAATTCAAAATTGATAATTGCAGAATATCCTTTGAAGGGGTTGAACGAGGCGTAGACGGGAGGATTTTGTGAGGTGAGACCTTGTGGTTTATGTTCAATGGAGTGAAGTTAGTCGGAAATGACTGTTGGTGTATCGGTTTTGAACTTCCGGGTTCGTTAAGAGTTATTATTATTATTATTAGCAAAGAAATACTTGATATATTTTAATTGTAATGGCCGTGGTTATAATGATAAAAGAAAACAGTGAAAGTGAACAGCAGTCGGTGCCTGGTTCAACTCTCGCCAGAAACCAGAATGAACCCGGACGAAGCTTTTGAGTTCATAACTTCATCAATAATATCCATCATGTATAAGATGTATTTTCAAAAATAAATTAAATTAATATTATATTTCAATGTTATATTAATATTTTTTAAAGGTGAAAAATAATTATTAAAAATAAACAATTTTACTTGAGGTACGCATGGAGTTAGAAGGATCAATGCAATCAGGATTGATGAATTAATTGCCACTTCTATTGAGATTATTTTATTAGAATACTAGTTTCGAATGCTAAACATTCATCTTCAGTTCTAAAACATACAAACTTTTTTCAGCACATCAGTACTATGTTACATAGATTATATATATTAAAGTTTTTAAAAACTGGACGATCGGTAAATCAAAGAGTAAAAGAACATTTAAGAGCATACACAAAAACTCTAATTTCGCTATCCATCTAAATGAAAATAACCACAAATTTAATAAAGACTCGGGAGTTACATCAAGTAGAAAATAGTCTAAAATTAAATACTTTTGAATCACTAGAAATAATAAAATCGTTTAAAACCGATCCAAATTTTTGTTTAAATGATCAGATTAACATATCCAATAGCTCCATTTTAAATTTGTTTTCCATAGGAACAGAAAAAGGGAAACCCCATTGTAAATCAAAAATTTAACCTACCTGCTCCCCCTTTTACTTCTCACGAATTCAGTGTTTTAGTTACCTCGAAGGTGAGTGCCCATGTTTGATTTCTTGTCTTACCTTTTTAAAAACTTTAGTATATATAATCTTTGTAACATAGTACTGATGTGTTGAAAAAATTTTTTGTAAGTTTTAGAACTGAAGATGAATGTTTAGCATTCGAAACTAGATTTCTAATAAAATAATCTCAATAGAAGTGGCAATTAATTAATTAATTAATTAATTTTATTTCAAAGAGATAAGAAAAAAAAATAAACAATGAATATAATAAGTTAAAGAAAAATATATAAAACTAGCATCCCCATCTCATAAATAAAGAAATTAGATTATTTTAACTAATAATTTAAATTAATTTGTTTATGGATAAAAATCTTGAATTTATAAGTATGGAATTTAACATTATTTCTTCAACGATATTTTTACGCATGGCATTAATTTTTAACTTGGTTAAAATTGCAATCAGGACGTAAAACCGTAAATAAACATCCAATTTGGCAGAGATAATGTTATCGATCCATATGGTTGAATTTTAATTTCTAATATGACTGTTTAGAACCCTCGTAGTATATGACTACGTATATATGACTGTTTGGAAACCTCGTTTATGAAACCTAACACTATTCATTTTTATTAGTATCATGGTAAAATTCATTATCATAAACCTTCCCTATTAAGATATAGTTAAAATTTGATACAGTTGGGTATAATAGTTTTACGATTGCAAAGTCTGTTAGAGAATGGCCACATATCGGTCGATTTTTAAACTGCACTGGAATCCATATGTCGCTCATATATTTATAGCTTTAATAACAATTGACTTGAAAATAAGTAAACTTCATCATCAATATCTAATTCTATATAACACCGTACCTTTGTAACCTCTCTCGAATTGTGCTCGCCACCTGTCGGTCGATTATCGAACTTCACTGCGCATCACATATTTATCACTTTTTTATGGCAATATAATTTAAAATCTTTAATGTTATTATTGCTAAACTTTCCTTGAGCTATGAAGATGATATAGCTAAAATTTGGTACAGAATCAGTAGTATTCACGATTAGAGATCACAAACGAAAAATAGCTTGTCCTTTTATATAATAGTACAAATATAGATAAATAAAGATCTCGAATATACTATTTTTTTTTTTTTATTTATTTTTTTTTTTTTGTAGGTTGTGAATCCTACCAGGTATGCAAGTTTAAAATGTCGTTTATTTCTTAAAATATATACACAGTAATTTAAAAAAAAGTCTAATATATTTTATTCAAAGTACTGACCCTCGCTTTCTACACATTTTGTCCATCTCTCGGGCAATATATGGATACCATTCCAAAAGAATGCTTCATCTTTATTTGAAATCCATTCATCGAGCCATTTTCGTACGTTTTCGAAATTGTTGAAGTGTTGCTCCGCCAATGAGTGTCCCATCGATGAGAAGAGGTGATAATCAGAAGGCGCCAGGTCAGGTGAATACGGCGGGTGGGGGTAGGAGTCCCCAACCAAGCGAAGAAATCGTTTCCTTAGTCAATCTGGCTGAATGTGCAGGAGCGTTATCATGCTGAAGAATGACTTTGGCGTGCCTGTGAGCCCATTCTGGGCGTTTTTTTTCGATCAATGCGTGACTCAAATTGATCATTTGTTGTCGGTAGCGCTCGGTATTGACTGTTTCGCCGGGTTTGAGAAGCTCGTAGTAGACTACTCCCTTCTGATCCCACCACACACACAGCATTGTCTTCTTCCCAAAACGACCCGGTCTTGCACTCGATGTAGATGGTTGTCCTGGCGTTACCCATGATTTTTTTCGTTTGGGATTCTGAAAATAAATCCATTTTTCATCGCCAGTTACAACTCGATGCAAAAAACCCTTTCTTTCGTGGCGTAAAAGCAGCATTTCGCACACAGTTTTTCGTTTTTTTTCCATCTGTCGTTCGTCCAATTCATGTGGAACCCATTTTCCAACCTTTTGAATCTTTCCCATAGCTCTCAGGCGATCGGAAATGGCTTGCCTAGTGACATTCAACTGTTCTGCCATCATTTGTTGGGTTTGGGTATTGTCTTCGTCTAATAAAGATTGCAATTCGAAGTCCTCAAACATTTTTGGTCGATTTTCTCGTTTTTGATCAGTAACATCAAAATCACCACGTTTGAAACTTTGAAACCAACGTTAACATGTCCTGACGGTTGGAGCAACATCGCCATAAGTCTCAACAAGAATTCGATGACATTCAGATGCCTTTTTCTTTTGATTAAATAAGAAAATCATGACATGCCGCAAATGCTCTTTATTTGGCTTAAAATTAGACATTTTTAACACCAAAGAAAGGTATGATACGTCCACGTAAACGACTTAAAAACAACTGACTTTTGTAAACAAATGACTAACAAACAAAATAGCGTTTAGAGATAAGCAAATCCTTCAATAGGCTAAGAGCGCATTCTATTGGAATTAAAACGACATTTTAAACTTGCATACCTGGTATTAAGCTCAACGGAACTCAACCTCTTGTCGCAGGAATATGTTAAGGAGATAACTTCAAAGGACCTTACCTGGGGGTGTCAGGAATAATTAAATCTTTAATCAGCATAAGATAATTTTATCGATTCATCTGGTAGGATTTTAATTCCTAACAATAAAAGTATATGACAGTTCAGCAAACCTAATTTCTGACACTTGAGACTATACATATTAATTATTATTATGGTCAAATTTATTATTATAAACCTTCCTAGAACTATTTAGGTGTTGTAATCAAAATTTGGTATAGGTGTGTTAAGTAGGTTTACCATTGCAAAATCTGTTGCAGAATGGCCATAAATCGGTGGATTTTTATAACCGCGATGGGATCCGCATGTTGCTCCATATATTTATAGCTTCTTTAATAATAATTGAATTGAAAATAATTCAATTTTATCATAGATTTCTAGCTTTATATAACACCGTACCTTTCTATCCTCTCTCAAATGGTGTTCGCCACCTATCTGTCGATTATCGAACTTCACTCCGCACTACATATTTATCACTTTTTTATGGCAATATAATTGAAAATCTTTAAATATTATTATTGCTAAACATTCCTTCAGCTATGAAGATGGTATACTTAAAATTTGGTACAGATTGGTTCAGTAGTTTTTGTGGTTAGAGATCACAAACGAAAAATAGCATAATAGTATAGATATAGATAAATAAAGATCTCAATGATACTCTAAATTTTTTTTTAGATGTGAATCCTACTATGGCCAACGGTACTCGAACCTCTTGTCGCAGGAATATGTTAAGGAGATAACTTCAAAGGACCTTACCTGGGGGTGTCAAGGATCCCTCTTGGGGGGGGGGGGGGGGGGGGGGGGGGTTGAAGTCAGGTCAAAAGGGAATCCTTAAAGAAGCCGCCCTAGGTCCCAAAATAAAAAAATATGCTCTGGAAAGTGTTAGCAACTAAAAAAAAAATAAAAAAATAAGAAGAAAGAAATCTTTCCTTTTCTGTCTTAATATGCTAACGCGATCATTTACATTTATATTTTAACTGTCTAAAATTAAGGAAATTTTGAGTTTATTAAGTGTGTATGTTTTAGATATATGTTATTGCATAAATTTTGGAATGCCATACATTTTAAATGACAGGGAAAGTAAAATATCTGCGGAATGAATCTCCAGAATGAGTTACCTGCAGGAAAATATGTCCTTTTAACTTTATTAGGGTACATAAAGATCTTAAGTCCTAACCAACTAGTTAATAAACAGCAAGAATATTTTAGGTAATTGAAAACAATATTAATTGAATAATTGCTAAAAAGAAAGATTGCAGTCGCAGTGCTCAAAAGCTTCAAAAATGTTTTTTTTTTTTAATTTATTCATTGAAATTTACAATTCATATACAATTTAATATTTAATACATCAAGTAAATGTGATGACAATGATAAAAATGACACGTCACTTGTTTTTAAAAGCAACTACCCATTGCCTAGCACTTCTACAGGCTCCATGTAATGAGATACTATATTAGAAAGTCTCGAGGCCATCTTCTTTTCAGGCGCCTCGGAGGGTTATCTGGAATAGATTGAGAAGCAAGTTGTGACACTAATGGATTTGAATGGTTGTGGAGTTTACTATGAAAGGATTGATATCTGGTATGGGCTCAATCAGCAACATATGGAACATTAAGATCTTTATCAATAAGTTACCAGAAACGTAAGGTATATTAAGATCTTTATGGATAAGTTTATTGGTGACAAAGTAAGGAGCATTGAGGATTTTTCAAAGGATTTTGGATTATAAGGATTGGATACGGGATGAATTGGATGGTTTAGTAGAGCCCTCAAAAATGTTAAATTTGAGATCGTCCATAGTTGATATCCCGGACACTTTACACCTTAAAACTTGGGAAATATTTCATATAGCTATTTATATAAATATTTAAAACGACAAATACTTAAAATTTCATTAATATTCATTAAACCTAATTGGACCTGTTGACGTAAACTCTGGGTGATAGCAAAAAAGTACAAATATCAAACACATTCAGTTATTGTAATACAAAGGCATACTGTGAATGCTCCATATTACGTCTCTAACTAAACAACTCGGTACATTCTAATAAAGGACTTATTGAAGTCCTACTAGTGAGTATTTTTACAAGCAATTGACATGTAGTTTTTAGCATTATCATCACTTTTGATTAATTTATTTTATTTTATATTGTATACAGTTTTAAATTTCAATTTAAAAAAAAAAAAAAAAAAAAAATTAGTCAAATAAAAAGCTCAATTTTCATGTGTAGTTATAAACACTATATCTTGTACATTATTAAAGGCTTCCAACGCTATCTACCTGTACCACACTCAAACTAACTTCAATGGATAAGATTAATCAAGCATAGAACGAAATGGTATAAATCGATTATTTAAATAAATATAATTTACGTACACTGTATCGAAATATATACTACGAGTATTATACAGGGTGTCCTGAATTTAAATGGCAAAACTTCAGGAACTTATAGGGGGCCGAAAAACTAAGACAAAAAGTCCTTTTTGAGATTTGCTCGTTTTTGCTTAGTTTTAGAGAAAATCGCAAAAAATGAAACAAAACAAGTTTTCATTATTATACTTATTTATTTACATTTATATTTATGCTATGTTCTTTTTAATGTAAATATTGCTCAAAAAGTTGTCCTCTCGCACCAATGCAAACATTACATCTAGCACTCACTTGATAAATTGCAGCTAAACATTGTTCTGATGATATTTGGTGCACTGCATCTATGCTTCGGTCTCTTAATTGCTCTCTTGAGTTGATTGACACCGAATAAACTTTCTGCTTCAAGGTTCCCCATACGAAGAAATCCATGGGTGTCATATCAGGTGAAATGGGTGGCCAAGGTACTACTCCTCAACGTCCAATCCATCGTTGTGGATAATTTATATCCAGCCAATTCTGGCATTTATATCCTGACAACTAAATAATCTAAATAATTAGAAAAGTCGTTCTCCGAAAAATGTGTAAATGTGATACTATTCAATCTTCGAGGGGAAAAATATGGTCTCACCAGTAATCCGTTCCAAATTCCAAGCCAAAAGTTAATAGCAAATTCTTGCTGAAACCTATTCTCTCTAAAAGCTCTGGGATATTCAAGAGCCCATACATGGTAATTTTTTTGATTAACAATTCCTCCACTTGTAAAGGTAGCTTCATTGGTCCATATAATTTTTAATGAAAATAAATTATCATCGCGAATTTTGTCAAGAAACCAGTTACTAAAATTCAATCTCTTGACATAATCTTGAGGTAATGAATTCTGAACTTTTTGAAGATGGTATGGGTGGTGATTATCACCTTTCAAAGTTCGCTATATTGCTTGCCGTGACATTGCTAATGCAGCAGATGCTCTTCGGATGCTAGTCTCAGGATTGTTATCGAAGTGGCGTTGGACACAATTCCTTCTCCGCTAATGTGCTCTTATTGCTGCCTGGAATTGGTCACCTTCATTACGTATTAAGAATGACTCAGTTATTCGCAGTCATTTAAAAGTTAATGGAAAGACTCGTCGATCAGGCACTCTTCTATTTGGAAATCGGCGCGCTTACTCCCTCACCGCTTCTAAAGCATTACCGTTACAGAAACCATACACAAAGATCATATCAGCGTATTTAACATTAGAATATGTATGCGGCATTGTGACTGGTGATATCCACACAAAAATATCTGAATAACTGACTGAAGACTGATTCATATCTGATTTATATCTGAATAACTGACTGAAGACTGATTTAGGAATTAAAATCCTAAGAGGAAGCCAAAATGTAAACAAATAAAAGAATGGATAACATTGAGCATTTACATATCTCACTGCCTAGCCTGACAAACTCTGAAAGGTGATAATCACTACCTGTAACATTTTTTTTTTTTTTTTTTTTGCGATTTTCTCAAAAAACTAAGCAAAAACGGGCAAATCTCTGAAGGACTTTTTGTCTTAGTTTTTCGGTCCCCTATAAGTTCCTGAAGTTTTGCCATTTAAATTCGGGACACCCTGTATAAAAGGACAACAAGCATTTTTCTTTTTAGATCACTAACAGTGAAAATTACTGAACCAATCTGTACCATATTGATAGATTGCCGGGAAAAGCGATAAATATGTGTGCGGAGAGAAGTTTGATAATCTACCGATAGGTTGCGAGTGTCATTCCAGAGAGGTTAGAAATGTACGGTGATATATAGAGCAACAAATTTATGATAAAATTTAATTATTTTCAATTCAATTATTATTAAAAAAGCTATAAATATATGAAGCGACATGTGGATCCCATAGCGGTTTTAAAATCCACCGATTTGTGGCCATTCTGGAGCAGAGTTTGCAATGGTAAACCTACTTAACACACCTATACCAAATTTTGATTACATCTTCATAGTTCTAGGAAAGTTTATAATAATAAATTTGACCATAATAATAATTAATATGTATAGTCTTAAGTGTCAGAAATTAGGTTTGCTAAACTGTCTTATACTTTTATTGTTAGGAATTAAAATCCGACCAGATGAATCGATAAAATTATTTCTGCCAATTCAAGGATTAATTATGGTTTTACGTGATCTTCAAACACCTAATCAATGCGATTTTTACCAGGTTAAAAACTTACTGCCATGCGTGAAAATATCATTGAAGAAATAATGCTAAATTCCATACTTCAATACAAGATTTTTATCGATTAACGGTAACGGTCGGGTTAAGAGGAGGCAGCAAACTGGCTTGACCCGCGCTACACCGACCAGTTCGATCCTTACGCTTCACATCGAGTTTACATTTATCGATAGCTCTTTCCTATAATCTCACATATAAACAATCACTTCTACAGTTTCAACTTGGATTGTGTTGTTTAATGTCTTATATTGATATTTAGTCTTCTTAAATGAAAATAGGTGAAACAGAAGTTAACAAAATGAGTTTTATAAAGGATTAAGTGTTTTATCAATTCATGTTTCCTTATTTTCACTTATCTAATGTGTAAAAGTGTTACAAAATTTAATAACATTAATTTGTATATGGATTTGGTGTTTTATATATTTTTATTTGTTGTATCAATTTAATTTAAGTTGTATGATTATTTCAATAAAACATATCGGTTTAAAAATAAATATGAGAAAGTATATCATAGTTTCATATTTTCTTATTTCCACTTCCCTTGAGAAAACATAGCAGAAATTAACGTCATAATTTTCAACAAGGATTCTGTCTTATATTATATAATCCCTTGTAACATGGAGAATGGACAATGTGAAAATAATCACTGATTAAGAGGTAAATGACATATTATATAATTGTAAAACTATTGGTGTAATGTTATAGATCAATGTATTTTTATAAGCCTGATGATGAAGCATTTTCTCCGAAACATGTAACTACAAATGTTAAATAAATAGGAGTTATATGAAATAAATACTTAAGGATTCTGTCTTTTAAATATTTATAATTTGTTATATACATTTCCCTCACATCACAAAGTTTATCAAGAATTAACATTACTGGTAGTTTAGCATTATATTAATTTTCATTTAATATAAAATTAATTCAAAATTGATTTAATGTCTTATATTTTGACATTTTCTTATTTCCACTTCATTATTTTCTTATTTCACATTTTAATATCATAAGGTAAACAGAAGTTAATATTACTTTGAACAGGGACTTAAAGTTTCTCCGTAAATAAATGAGAATAACCTTTTCCCTCGAAAAGTAGCGACTAAAACACCGAAATAAATCGGAAGAAGGTAAGAATCGATAAGAGGTATTCTCGGCGCGCGTAGGAGCTGCTTCCTCTTAACCCGACCGTTACCCGATTAACAAATGAAATTCAATTATTAGTTAAAATAATTCAAGTTCTTTAATTATAAGAGCGGGCGAAACCGCGACGTGGTATGCCAGTTTTATAATAACCACGAATTTTTAACAACACAATCTTTATTGCAGTGCTACGAACTTCGATATATCAGAGAAAACAAATTATAGTTCTTAATCCTATATAAGAAACAAATTTCTAAGAGAATATGATCTGAATAAATCTTCTAAGAAACCGACTAATTCATCGGCTAAATATTCAGAACGTTAAATAATGTTTACACAAGTATGATTAAGAATGCAATCAGAACAACAAAAGTAATTTAAAAGCAATTCGGTGAAATATCAGAAAAAAGGTGACTCAATTTGTATTATAAGATTAGGCGATAGTATAGTCATCATCAAGCAGATAATGGATGAGATTATTGGCTTAAAAGATACAATTATCGATTATTTGTACAAAAAATAATTAAAAATAAATAAAAATAAAAAAAAAGTGAATCATTGGTCTTGATTTCTTAAATTCCCTTAAATGCAAGTCGAAACGTTGGCATTATAAAATAAACTTTATTTTTAATTGATGTATATTTATGACTGCAAACCCTAACTACCTACATCTTTGATCCTTTTAATTATTTTTTTATTATAACAATTTATTGAAATTTACAACTGTACAAAATATATACATCAAGTAAATGTATTGACAACGATTATAATAACATGTTAAAACTTAAAAAGAACTACTCATCAGTAGCACTTCAAACTTCTACAGTAGAAGGTCTCTAGGCCATCTTCGTTTCAGACGCCTCGGAGGATTTTCAGGAATGGTGTGGGAAGCAAGTTGAGAAACTAACCGATTTGAGCGGTTATGGAGCTTACTATGAAAGGATAGCTATCTGGTGTGGGCTAAATCAGCAACATATGGAACATTAAGATCTTTATGGATAAGTTTATTGGTGACAAAGTAAGAAGCATTGAGGATTTATCGAAGGATTTTGGATTGTAAGGATTGAATACGAGATGAATTGGATGGTTTAGTAGAGCCCCAAAGCCCAACTCCGTACGTCTAAATAGGTCTAATCACAGCCATGTATATGAATCTTTTGTAATTAATTGGGAGCTTTGAACGTTTGTCTAGTAAATATTGAAGTAATCTGTAACGACGGGCAGTTTCTTGTCGCTTTAGTCTTGTATGTGGATTCCAAGTAAGACGTTGGTCCAAATGGAGTCCTAGGTACCGGATATGTTCAAAAGGGTTCAGTGGGATATCATTAAAGAATACTATAGGACAGGAAGTCGTAGGTTTAAAAAAGAAGTTTTTTGTTCTAAAAGCATTAGATTATATACAGACATATACATCATTATTGTTTTTCCTAGTCAAGGGGAATTGGGTTTTTGCTTATTATCGGTACTATAATTGACAAGTCTAATTACGAATACTTAACTGTATATTTTTATAATTAACTAGCTGAAAGTACCCTGCTCCGCTACGGTTTAATATCATTAGGATGAAGGACAACTTAAATTAGGAAAAGTTAAGCTTAACGTTGATAATTATTATTACTTAAATAACCTAAAGAATTCCATTCTTAGAATAATTTCAATAATTAAATTTGACAATTTGCAAAAGTTCATTTTATATTATTTTGATAGCTCTCCAGTGAATCTTCGAGACTTCACTACCATCTTACCCAGCTCTGACACCAGACCATCAGCTTTTCTTATGGCATACTTTAAGTGAATATAGTCTCAACTTCTCAACTTTTTTGATTTTTTCGAATAAATTTTAGTTTTTCTGTTTCTATTTTTGCGTACATATCAAGCATAAATTGTTTGAGGAGATTACGAAATTAAAGTAAATAAGGTTCTTCACCTCCTTGCTCCACTAACATCTACGGCCCTAGAGGAAGCTACATATCGAATTTCATTCCAATCCGTTCGGTGGTTTTTGAGATTTCGTGTTAAGTGAGTGAGTGCTATTATATATAGTAGATAATATATTTTTATGTAAATTTCTAAACCTGATTTTATGTTTTTTTCGAAAACCTGATAGGTTTAACTAAGTCATTTTTGCATCAAAACCTTCATCTAAAGATGACACATTCATCGAAAACGTCACTGTTTCAAAAATAAAGATAAAAAGTAGTTAAAAAGTAAACATACTTAAAGTCCTGGAGTTTTCAGGCCTGGGAACAGGAACAGGCGCGGAGCGCGGAAGGTTCCTTTTTTTTGGTTTTGTGCTCATATCTCGAAACCGGTACGTCGTAAGCAAAATATGACTCTTCACTAAATTAAAGTTTATATAATTATTTAAAAATTTTATTTTACACACATTTTTCATATTCTGTACCGTTTCCGAGATATACGCTTGGCAAATGTGAAAGACGTTTAATATGTTTTACCAAGAAAAGTGAAAATACATGTAACTTTTGACAGGTTGAAGATAAATTGGCATATATATTTGTATTGAGAAGGAAATTGAATTTTCTACAATATTATTTCTCAAGACATACGTCACAGGATTAGAAAATATGGACGGAAGTTGACCAGAAAACGGGAGGTGACATTTTTTTTTTCTCGATAATGTTCTTAGCGTATAGCTCGGAAACCGTACAGAATTTGAAAAATGTGTATATAATAAAACTTGTAGAGAATTTAATTAACATTAATTTAGTAAATAATCATGTTTTCCATTCGACACAACGTTTTCGAGATATGAGCGCAAAACCAAAAAAAAAAAGGGACCTTTCGCGCCCCTCTCCGAAAACGCCAGGACTTTTAGTATGGTTACTTTCTAACTACCCTCAACATGTTTTCGAAGAAAAGCTTTGGATTATAGAAAACGCACTTCCTTTATTGGCTCGACTAATATAGGTTAACAGCAAATTGAGAAGTGCCCAAGCCCTGTATTCTTTAAAATATAGTTAACATTTATAAAAAACTGTTTATATCGAACATTATCTAGATAATATTACGAAAGAAATAAAAATATATAAGATGATAAAAAAGAAATGAGAAAAATACTTGAAGAAAATAATGCTTGTTGAATGTTTAATTTAGTTGTGCTGACAGGAAGCTCTAAAATTCCCATAGAGGTAGAATTTATTAAAAACAAAAATAAAAAACTTTATTATACGTCATGAGATACCCAATTAATCTATTCTACGAACTTGTTTCCACCGGCCATAAATAAACTAAATTGTCTTGGTGTGGACTCGAACCCCCTCCAGGCGACAATAAAATATCTAACCTTCTTGTATTATCATTAACATTATTATTTCTAGAAAACACAATTTTTTTTTTTTTTTTTTTTTTTTTTTTTTATGGTTTTCTATTTTGAATAATGGTTTTAAAGAGATGATGAAGTATTTATACGCAAAACCAGTTCCTGAGTTACACAGTAATTACTAATATATAATGGATAAACACATACATACGTGTATATATATAATGATAAAAGTATAGTTGACTGTTATGGTGAATGGAGAAGAAGACGATCAGGGATGAAGTCAAAGAGGAACACCACGTCGAAGATGAAATTCTTTAATATGTGCCAAAGTTTCGACCTGCCTTGCAGGTTTTCTTGAGGGCTATAATGAACAAAATACGAGATGTAACAAATTTCTTTTCATAAAGACTTTTTAAATTTAAAGGCAGAATATGACAGCTTTGAGGAGAGAGGTTTGGAAATAGTGAAGGTGTGAAATGAGTTATCAATAAATTTAGGGAAGAGAGAATGGAAGCGGTATTTGAGGTGAAAGATTCTTTGGAGATGTAGATAGGGTAGGCAGTCATCGAAACTCAGCAGATCAAAATAAAATTATTTTATTTTAATTGTTAAAACCAACGTTTCATCACGTTCGTTATATCACAGTCAACCATACCTTATGAATATGAAAGATTCTTTGTTCAATTTTAACAACAAAAGCTTTTTGCAGGCGACAAAGGAGGTTGGAATGGGGAATATGCCACATCTGGTATTTTGTTCATTATAAGACCTGGAAGGCAGGTCGAAACATTGGCACGTATTAAAGAATTTCTTCTTAGACGTGGTGTTCCTCTTTGACTGCATCCCTGATTGTGTATAAAATAAATTTGTTAAAATCCTTTAAAATATATATATATATATATATATATATATATATATATATATATATATATATAATGCCACCTTAATATTCAGCTTCCGGACTTTTTTTTCTTTCTCTATCCCATTCGGAGATAAATGTTATTAAATAAACAGAAGAATATAGGTTATCGAGATTAAAGAAAAAGGGTTGTCTGTAAAAATTAATGGGCTTTAATTATAATAAAAGATATTATGGACTGCCTCGATAGGGACGAGTACAGGAAGACATTGGCAGGGGCGAGGGTTCTTCTGGAGAGGAAACATCCCGGGAGGGGTCACGCATGGACTGAGGAGAGAAAGCTCAAACATTCAGAGTTCATGAAAAACATGAAGAGCAAGAAGCAGTCGAAGAGCAAAGAACAAGTGCTGCTCTCATGATATTCGCATGGTCCCAAGGGCCGTTCCGTGAAGAAAAATAAATAAATATATGAATTAATTAATTTAACCTTTGGCCCAATTAATCAAAAGCAAAACGCTTTTGGAGAACGCGAGCGTTTAAGGATAGTCTGATATTAGGAGAGTAGAAACAGTTAAGAGCTCAACTCTCGTTAAATTAAACGACACTAGCTCAATAATGAGTGAGCTACTTTTGACTCTGTTTCTCCTAATACGAAATAAAAAAAATTAACCTGGTTTTGACCTATTTTGCTCGATCCCTCTCTGTTTTTATAAAAAATTACTCTCCTTAGGAAATAAACAATACGATGAAACAGGTAAGCGGAAAAAAAAATAAAGAACATAAGGGCACAGACGGACAACAGGATTAAGCTATTTAATTTAAAAATGCATCTCCTACAGAAAATTGAATTACAGATAAATGGGAAAAAACAAAACAGAACACATATCGTCAGTGAGATAGCCAATTCCACTATGTGCATTTTAGCACATTCTATGCCATAAAATACAAAATGAGCATTGATGCACGTTTGTAATTATTTTTTTGAGCCAAAATCACAAAAGTGTTTTGTCAAAACCTGATCCAAGCTGAATTTGCGTATTCGGGTTTTTAAATGAAACACTGAATTTCATTTTAAAACGAAACCTGCCAAAAGAAACCGAAATAGAAAAAAAATCAAATAACGGAATTGGAAATCTCACCGACGATATGACGATAGCCTCAAAGCGGGCAGTTTTTTTTTTTTTAGAAAAATATCAAATGACATCTGGAAGAAATTCATGTCGCCAAATAAATAAAATGCAAGCCTTGAAGCACAATACTTCTGGCCCTGAAGAAGGCTTGCATTGAAAGCTAAAACGTCGGCACAATAAATTTATTCCGCATGTCATTTGATATTTTTCTTGAATTTCGTATTTATAATAGTACATTTAGAGGGATCGATAAAAATCTATTTGATTTGATAAAATGGAAAGTCGAAAAAATAAACTGTAATCTTATACAGCCTTTCATATTTGTCATTAATCGATTTTATAAACTATCAAATATAAAAAACTTCAACTTCCAGTAATATCGATTTTGAATATCATAAAGACTAAAACGACGAGAAACTGCTCGTCGTTACAGACTACTTCAACATTTACTAGACAAACGTTCAAAGCTCCTAATTAATTACAAAAGACTCATATACATGACTGTGATTAGACCTATTTGGACTTACGGAGTTGAGCTATGGGGCTCAACTAAACCATCCAATTCATCTCGTATTCAATCCTTACAATCCAAAATCCTTCGTAAAATCCTCAATGCTCCTTACTTTGTCACTAATAAAACTCATCCATAAAGACCTTAATGTTCCATATGTCGCTGATTTAGCCCACACCAGATACCTATCCTTTCATAGTAAGCTCCATATTCACTTTAGTTATCATGATAAAATAAATAAATCAAAATTTTCTTTTAAAATAAAATAACTTTTAACTCTATGTTATTCTAAAAATCCTGTTAGTTTACTTTAATGTTGATTTTATTTTAAGTAATATTTTAAATTTTATACTGATACAATATATCTTACTAACGTAGTCAAAATGTCAGAAAATATACAAATGAATTAATCCATATCGAATTATTTTTACATAAATAGATACAAATACGGGAAATATAATTCAGAAATATAAAGTTATATCGTATTTTAAAATCGTTATAAATCGACTTTAAAAGTATAGTTATTAATTAAGTTATTAATTAATAGTGAAAAAAAAAAACACTCTACAATTTTATATTATCGATTTTTAATCTATACTAAATGACATATTGTACAATTGTTTATGCAATTATTACAATTTTGTTTTATATTATTTATTCAATATTTAATATCAATTTTTCACTACTATAATACTATAATAGAAAAGTTAAAACTACAAGAAATAAATCAGAAAAAAAAATCTTATACCGCCTTTTGTCTAATCGTTATTAATCAATTTATATTTTAAATATGTTTAAAACTCTATTTTCAATTTTCTATTTTTCTGATATAATTTAAGTAGCAACTAATTGTTGAAGAACTTACTACATCCGATCTTCTATTATTTTTTCATAATAAGAAAAGCTTATTATAAAAGTAAACCTATTTAAAAATTATAATATCATATTCTGTAAAATATTTATCTGTAGCAATCATTAAAAACTTGGTCTATAAAAATTTTATGAAAATAAAAAACTTAACCTCCAGGTAATTCCTAAAATCCTGATAGCCAACTTCACAGCTGATTTTATTTTAAATTAGTTTTTTCTGAATTTTTTTTTTTCTTTTTTTTTTATATGCATTTATTGAAATTTACAACTGTACAGAATATATACATCAAGTATATGTATTGACAACGATTATAATAACATGTTAAAACTTGAAAAGAACTACTCATCAGTAGCACTTTATTAAAACTTCTACACTAGAAGGTCTCTAGGCCATCTTCGTTTCAGACGCCTCGGAGGATTATCAGGAAAGAAGTGGGAAGCAAGTTGAGAAACTAACGGATTTGAGTGGTTATTGAGCTTACTATGAAAGTATAAGTATCTGGTAAGGGCTAAATCAGCAACATATGGCACATTAAGGTCTTTATGGATAAGTTTATTGGTGACAAAGTAAGGAGCATTGAGGATTTTACGAAGGATTTTGGATTGTAAGGATTGGATACGAGATGAATTGGATGGTTTAGTGGAGCCTCAAAGCTCAACTCCGTACGTCCAAACAGGTCTAACACAGTCATGTATATGAGTCTTTTGTAATAAATGTGGATTCCAAGTTAGTCGTTTGTCCAAGTGGAGTCCTAGGTAGCGTATCTGTTCAACAGGGATTAGTGGAATATCATTTTGGTTTTTAAACTGGTAAAAAGGTTTTTTGAGCTTACGTAGTTTTCCAAAAGTGTCATAACTATAGCATTTGATTGACATATTTTAGAATTAGCGATCAAATTATGTTTTACACGAAAATTTAAAATTACAAGAAATAAATCAGAAATTATCATATACCGCCTTGTCTATTCGTTATAAATCGAATTATTTTAAGGACATGAAAACTCAAAATGTTTATTCTATCTATTTTTACTTCATATTTTATAGATATGAAAAATTTAGTAAAATAAAACAAAAAATTAACCTCCAGGTGATTTCTAAAATCCTGATAGCTAACTTCACAGCTGACTAAAAAAATTACTTTTTTTTTTCTGACTTCTGGTTTTTAAACTGGTACAGAAGTTTTTTGGACTTACGTAGTTTTCCAAAATTGTCATAAATATAACAATTGACATTATATTTACATATTTTAGAATTAGCGATCAAATTATATTAACTTCACAACTGATTTTATTTTTAGTTTTTTTTTTTTCTGAATCTTGGATTATAAACAGATACAAAAAGTTTTTTTTACGTAGTTTTCCACAAGTGTCATAATTATAACAATTTATTGAGAGGTTTTAGAATTAGCGACCAGTTATGTTTAACATAAAAAGGTAAAATTATTATAAATAAATCAGAAATTATCATATAACGCATCGTCTATTCGTTATAAATCGATTTATTTCAAGTACATGAAAACTCGAAATGTTTGTTCTATCGATTTTTACATTATATTTCCCAGGTATAAAAAAATTAGGAAAATGAAAACAAACAAAAAATTTAACTCCAGGTGATTTCTAAAATCCTGATAGTTAACTTCACAGCTGACTTAAAAAACATTACATTTTTTTTTTCAGAATTTTAGCTTTTGAACTAAGAAGAGTTTTGAACTAGTTTTCCAAAATTGTCATAAATATAACAATTGATATTATATTTACATATTTTAGAATTAGCGATCAAATTATGTTTTGCATGAAAATTTAAAATAACAAGAAATAAATAAGAAATTATCACATACCGCCTCGTCTACTAGTTATAAATCGATCTATTTTAAGTACATGAAATTCGTCGATTTTTACTTTATATTTTCAAGGTATAAAATAGGAACAAAAAACATAAAGTTAAACTCCAGGTGATTCCTAAAATCCTGATAGTTAACTACACAGCTGATTTTATTTTAAATTACATTTTTTTTTTCTAAATTTTGGCTTTTAAACTAGTACAGAAGTTTTTTGGACTTACGTTGTTTTCCAAAAGCGACATATATATGACAATTTATTGACATATTTTGAAATTAGTGATCAAATTATGTTTTACTTGAAAAGTTAAAACTTCGAGAAATAAATCTGACAAAAATTCTTACACCGTCTTGTCTAATCGTTATAAATCGATTTATTATAAGTATATAGGTAACAAATTATGGTATTAGGGTAAACCAGACAGTTATTTACACCCTATCTTAAATATTAGAAAACAAAAATATTTAGCTAGAAAAAAAAAAAATCATAAAATGCCTTATAAATCCTACAATTCAACTGTGTAAAAGTACTTTCAATTCTGTCCGTATTTTAAAAGATATCCATGGGGTGTCAATAACTGTTTTTTACATCATTTATTGTCGTCACTGTCTTGTAAAATACATTCCAAGAATAATGTTTGGTATGAACTTTCTTGCTTAGCTTAAACTATAATAATTAAGGAAAAATTATTAAAATGCAAATTTCAACTTTATTGAACTGTTCTTTCTATCATTTTAGTATGAATATTTCCTTACGTTCTTTCTCATTTTTTTTTATATAATACAAATATTTTAAAACTTTACTACGAAGATGGGAAAATAAAACATACACACCGATTATATATATATGACATACCTTTGCGAGAACCGATGGGCAGAAGAGGAGAAGAAGAAGAGACCAAACCATCTCGGTTCCACTCTACATGGCCACTGCAGGTTCCAGCGTCCCCTCCACACGTCCTAGTTCTGGAGGAGGGGGGGTGCTCTGGAGTCCAGGGGTAGTCAACTCCTGCCACTTCTGGGGAATAGGCGAAAGATTGCACTTCCTAAGTGCCCAAAGTGGTGGTTATCGTTTTTGCATTTCCGTATTACTATTTTAAAAGTTACTTTCTTAGATGCATGATGTGTACCCAGATTTCGGTGAAGAAGAAGACGAATGAATGGAAATTATAATTGATTTTGTTTTTCAATGTTTTAAAAACTACCAATAAAATAATTATTTTTTCTTTAGGCATGCTGTGTTTGTTATTTAATTTTCTTTTATGTGAAAATTGATATAAAACATGTCAAAAATAAATTTTTGAAAAAGCAAAAATATTATTTAATGTATACCTAATTTTTCTCAACTCTGAAAATTAGTTAGGCACTTGGCTTTCAGATGTCAACACGTTAACATTAATCACTTAGCCCATTTCACACAAAATCGATTAGTGTAATGCGGGCTAAGAGTTCGATTTTTTTGGAACAATTAGTATTATAGCTTTTTTCAGCCAAATTCATAATTTTTTTAACCAATTTCATAATTTTTTCAACCAATTTCATAATTTTTTCAACCAATTTCATAATTTGGTCATTCGTAATTCTATTTCCCTCACATTGTGATTTTTCGAAGAAGGTAAGTTCAATTCTTGTTTCCTTTGCATTGAGGTATATGTTTCCCAAGTTGTTCAGAGCAGAGTTGGGCAAAATGTAATTGAAATAAATTCTATCAAATACGATTGCACTGTAATTGTATTCCCGGGCCCGGGATTACATTACATGTTATAATGCAATTACTTCATGAATTACGATTACAATGTAATTCTTATATGTAATTCGATTACGGATTACATAGTTGAATTACGGATTACTATTTCTTGTAATTTAAGGTATGAATTATATATTTTAAGAATAATTCGATTACAATATTTCCTCCATTAAATAGGCAAATAAATAGCGGAGTATCAGTTTTGACCTCCTCCATTTAAGTTTTAAGTTTTCTCTTATTGTTAACGGTTTTGAACTATCGCCATCATTTTCTTAGGGAGAGGAGTGGGGGCTATATTTCTAAATTGAGAACGGCTGGTCCGATCTTAATGAAATTTGATAATTATGTTTCTTTCGTACTTATTAGCGTATATTTAGGGTTTTAACAGGTTTATTTATTAATGGGGTGGGGAGGGGGGCTATATTTCTGAATTGATAACGGCTCGTCCGATTTTAATGAAATTTAATAATTAAAAATTTAATAATTTGTTTTGAAATGCATGTGGTGTTGTTAATCTTATATCAAACTCAAAATTCTATTTCCTTCACACAAAAAGTGAGGGAAATAGATTACAATAGGAAAAATTGTAAGTGAAATAAGATAAAAAAATAAACTTTTATATATATTTTCACTATTTATATTATTGTGATATAATATTCATTATATTAATCCAATGATCGATTTAAAAGTTTAAATTTATATTATAATGTCTTACCATTTTAAATTTTTTCTTAAGTTTTATGTTTAAATGTTTATTTGATATTCCACTAATCCCTGTTGAACAGATCCACTACCTAAGACTCCACTTGGACAAACGTCTTACTTGGAATCCACAAACAAGACTAAAACGACAAGAAACTGCTCGTCGTTACAGACTACTTGAACATTTACTAGACAAACGTTCAAAGCTTCCAATGAATTACAAAAGACTCATTTACATGACTGTGATAAGACCTATACGGAGTTAAGCTTTGGGGCTCCACTAAACCATCCAATTCATCTCATATTCCAATCCTTCGAAAAATCCTTAATGTTCCTTGTTTTGTGACCAATAAACTTATCAATAAAGATCTTTATGTTCCATATGTTGCTGGTTTAGCCCAGACCTAATACCTATCGTTCCATAGTAATCTCCATAAACACTAGTCTCCCAACTTGCTTCCCACTCCATTCCCGATAATCCTCCGAGGCGTCTGAAAAGAAGATGGTCCAGAGACCTTTTAGTGTACATTTTATTGAAGTGCTACTAGTGAGTAGCTCTTCACAAGTTATTTACATACCATTGTATTCACATTCAACACATTTACATGATGTATATTATTTTGTACAGTTGTAAATATCAATAAATGAAAAAAAAAACGTTTAATTAGTGTTAACTAATATATTTTAATCGATTAGTTGACCTGATACTCATTAGCAATTCTTTTATACTATAAACATTTTATTATTTGAATCGTGAATCTTTTTTATTTCCCTCGCACCCTCTCAGTTTCGCTCACTTTTATGATTTATATAATGATCATAAATGTGCATATAGGCTACATTGTATTAAGGGATTTTTCGCTGGTACCATTAGAAGATTTTCGTAAAGATGTCAATGAAAAAAAAAATATGTTTTTTACATAACTTTTTTGTCGAAATTCCGACAAAATGATAGAATGGCCCATATTCTATCATATTAGTCTAGTGCTATTGCACTGAATTGGTTTTGGCATAATTTATATTATTTATCAGATGAGACACATTATCTTTCCAGATAATTTATATTTGATTTCATTGAGTTTTTGTTTAATTTTCTCTATTTTTGTTTTGGTAACTTATCTTAGATTCTAACCTCAAGATATAATTTGTTTTTTGTGTGATATTTGGAAATATGTAACAATACTTTTATATTGTAATTTGAATTTCGTTTAAATTCCTAAATTAATTTTATTATATTTTCTTTGCTTTTATCATATTTCTTAATTATATATACTGTATGCTAGGTAGCCATTAATTGTTCATAGTAATTATTTTTAAGGGGCAAAGGCCCCAGAATAAAATTTATTTTCATTCATTCATTCATTCATTCATTCTTTAAATGAATGAATGAATTTTTGATTTCATTCAATTTTTTGATTTGAGGTGTGGACCAGTTCAACAATATCGGATGTTATACTTATTTATTGTGATCTCAAGATTCTCCTAGTCTATCAGAACAGCCCCTGAGTGCTTGGACTTCCAGAGCGGAGGTCATGATCACGTGCTCCGCGGTCCAAAAGAACGCCACAAATGGAGCAAATGGGGTCGACGTACTTGCCAAGGCAGTGCAACTTGGCACAGAAATACCCGGGACCTGTCCGCGATTGGGAGATCGGATGGTCGAATGGAAGAACTATTTGCCTAACTAACATCACCAGTACAAAGGATGAATACTATCTTCTGGAGCAGGCGACCGCCTCTTCGATTTCGAAATACGACTTTCCACATTTTCCAAAAATAATCTGATTTTTTTTTTTTTTTTTTTTTTGGGAACTATCTCCAGCATCCCGTAGAGTGCGTTAACAGAGGCAAAACATCCTTTCGGCATCTTTAAAACAGTTAAATCATGGAATTTTTCAAAACAGTGTCCTTATAAGACACCAATGGTGGACATTATCCTTTCGCCATATTAAAACCGTTAAATATTTTTAAAACAGTATCCTGGAGGACAACAATGGCGAAAGTTATCCTTCGGATAATTAAAAAAACCGTTAAATATTTTAAAACAGCATCCTTAAGGACGAAAACTAATTCTAATTGTGGAAGGAGAGAGTGGCCAAGGATGTCCTCAGGCCTCAAAAAATCATAAGATCCTGGCAAATCTGTAAAACACCGGAATTTTTTTAGTTCTTCATCCTTACTGATGCTGTTTTAAAATAGTGGAAGGACACTGTTTTACAGATCTGCCAGGATCTGACGATTTTTTTTGAGGCCGGAGGATGTCCTTGGCCACTCTCTCCTTCCAAAATTAGAATTAGTTTTCGTCCTTAAGGATGCTGTTTTAATATGGTGGAATTTAACGATTTTATTCATTTTTCGTCCTTAAGGATACTGTTTTAAAATATTTACGGTTTGTAAGTTATTCGAAGGATAACCTCCTCCATTGTTGTCTTTATAAGGACAATGTTTTGAAATATTTGACGATTTAACTGTCTTTAAGATGGCGGAAGGATATTCCGGCTTAGCTAACGCATTCTACGAGAGGCTGGAGATAGTTTTTCAACGCTAACGACCCCTTCCCGTTTACTCTTTTTGCTAAAAAGGTACAATATAGAACCGTGACCACTTCTATTGGGAGGGCACCTGTATTCTTCCAGTCGGCGGAGTAGTAGGGGGTGTGAGACACAATCAAAGGCCTGTGTGCTATCCAGCGAGATAAGCGCAGTGGCTTTATTCCTATGCATCTGGTCGATGGCATAGGACTGAAGCTTGGCCAGATGGTGTTCGCAGGCAACACCTCGCTGGAAGCCAGTCTGATCAGGTGGTATGACTTCTTCACGGCGACAGTGGTAGAGGATATGGTAATGAGCCAGTCTTTCGAACATCTTGCTGATGTGAGAGAGGAGGCTGATAGGATGGTAATGTTCCGCTACGTTACCACGTCTCTTACGTTTTAAGAGGGGGACCACCACAGCCCGTTTCCAGACCGTGGGGAAATAAGCAATCCGGAAACACGAGTTGAAGATGAAGATGTTTAGGAATACAGGTTCCCTACCGCCCTATGCCGACTGATCAGAAGCTATCTTAGCGGAAGATCTTTCGTCGTACGTGTCGGTGAGAGCCTGTCTCAACCAGTCCTCACCACCTGCGGTGCACCACAGGGATCAGTACTTGGACCAATCCTGTTTAACATTTTCAAGGCTCCAGTGGTCTCCATCAAACACTCCGAGGCGGTAGTTGCTGCATACGCAGATGACGTAGCCGTCTACGCCTCCAGCCTTAACCCTGGCCGAGCACTCGACATGGCTCAGAGGGCAACCTCCACCATTGCCGAAGCTCTACACACCTGTGGAATCAAGTTTAACCCCGAGAAAACTGACGCTATTGTGATGTCCTTTGCCAAATTCAGGAGATCCCAGAGATTGCCTAAGCACTTCACAGTAGATAATGTTGAGCAACCAATATCCAGCTCCATCCTATATCTTGGAGTCAACATTGACCGACAATGAGTCAATCCTGACCTTCTCCACCCAAGTGAAGAGCAGGATCAAACAGGCCAGGGCAAAGACCTACCGCCTCTAACATCTCCTGACTTCTACCCAACTATCCATAGATATCGATTGGATTTTAATTTCTAACGATAAAAGTATGTGATACCGTGACAAAACCCGTTTCTAACACTCAACATGGTACATTTAAATTTTTATTGTTGCTAAATCTAGAACTATGAAAATGATCTAGTTAAAATTTGGTATATTTCACTCCATGTAGTAGCTTTAATAACAATTTAATTTAAAAAAGTAAATTTTATTATCAATGTTCAGCTTTATGTAACACAGTACCTTTTAACCTTTCATGTAGATTACAATTGCCGCCATTTTCGAACTTCACTGTTATCCACTTATTAATCATTTTCCAATAAGGAATTAGTTGAAATCATTAGATTTTACTATTGCTAAACCATCCTATAAAGATGATGTAGTCAAAATTTGGTAGAGATTGGTTCAGTAGTTTTTGGCGGTTAGTGAACACAAACGAAAAATGGCTTGTCCTTTTATATAATAGTATAACCTTATACCGCCATATGTTAGAGTCGTATAGAGCTAACAGATAATTGTGACTTGAAGATAATATACAAATAATATTGCGACTATAAATTAAGAAATAAGCTATCCTACCTTTCTTGTTGGATCAAACTGCACACGGTGTGTAAATTTGATTAAAATCCGTTTAGTAGTTTAGGTGTCAGCGTGGCCCAAGAGCGTGATACGTAATTTAAATATATTAAGATTATAGGGAAACAAAATGAAAAAGCGAAGGTACTGTTATAAAATTTACAAACCTACGCAAATAAACTTAATGCTCAGCTAATGCTAAAATTGGTAATATAACCAATACTACAATATAAAATTAAAGGAAGGGACAAAGGGAAAACAAACAAAAACAGAATGAACCAATAAATGGGTGAATATAGCATAAGTCATGAATAATAATCATGACATCATTGAAGATATAATGCTCAACAACATACTAGGGGCAAGTATTTTGGGAATTACGAAAACCAGTTTTTGATGTTTCGAAAAAACTGAAAATGAACGGAAAATATATTAAGTGTTATATCAACTTAAAGGGCATTTCAAATAGAAAAGAATAATGCAAATTAGAGCTCTCTAGGAGCAATAGGTTTTTAATGGCGTAATTTTGAATATACTGAGTGAGGAGAGAAAACAGCAGTTTTTCGATTTTTTAAAAGCTTATAACTCAAAAACCAAAAGTCATGGTATGTACAACTTCTATACCAAAAATTATAGAAATCGCAGAGGTCAAGGCCCAGACGATTGGTTGATTTGACATGGCCACCCAATTCAACCCACTGTTATAAACTTTTAAGGTTAGAAAATAAAATCCAACCGAATAACTTCAATAAAATTATTTCTGCCGAATAAAAATTATTGCCAAATCAAAATGTTTAAATATATGATTTACAGGCCTTTAGTGGATAGCACTGATACATTAAAAGTTTCTTAATATTCTCTGTTCTTCTGGATTTCCAACTCATACATTAAAATTAAAAAATTGGACGTCCAGTTGATAATGTTTTTACTTGAACTACTACCACCTAACCTGTACAATATAGTACCTGGCTAAAAATTACTGCTATGAGTGGAAACATCATTGAAGAAATAATGCTCAACTAAAAACTTGAATACAAAATTTATATCGATAAACAAATAAAAAATATATTAATTAAAATTTATTTAAATTAATAAGGTATTAGTTGACTGGGAAGTATTTATAGTTGTAGATTGTTGGGGTAGGCAGTAATAGATACACAGAAATTCAAAATAATATTTTGATTTATTATAGTGATATGCCGGTCCCAGTGTTATTATTTTTGTTACTATATGGTTTTTTTGGGGTGCTTCAAGGTTTGATGCTAATTTTCCCTCCCTATACTAACAGCCACACATTGAACCGGTTCACTGTATGCAACCCTACACTCAATGCATAAATATACCAATCTATGGGTACATTAAATTATATTAAATAAAGTCAGAATGCTATATTTATTATTATATACATTTGATGCTGTTTTTATTTTTAGGTGTCATTTTTCGCGACGCTGTAGCAGGAAAAGGTGGGGTTCCGCATGGAGCAGCCAGCCGCAGCAGCTGCGTCTGCCAGACGCCGCAGCTGGAAGCGAGGCACTGCTTCAGTTTGTTTTAATATAAGTGTTGCAAGAGATGCCGCTGCGCCTGCCGCCAGAAAATTGAGAAGGGGTTCCCAAACTTTTTTGTACCACGCCCCCTTTTGTTGAAATGTAAGCATCACGATAAGAATAAATTGTATGGGCCTAGGAACAAAACAAAAACAAATAAGTATTACATTGAATACAAAACATTTATTTATACTGCCATAACATACAACAATATAAATTTTCATAAAATACAAAAATTATTAATAGAACAAAAATAGATTAGGTCGGTTAGTGAGATGGATGGGCTTGCATTTTCTTTACTAGTTTGCCTATTCGTGGCTGAGTTTTAGTAAGTGCACAACGCAAGTCACTAGCAACATCAAGTTTATTCCGATACTTTGTTTTAATTGCCACAAGTGTTGAAAATGCTTTTTCGCACAAATAGGTGCTTGAAAAAGGCAAATATAAACGAAAAGCTTCCAGTGATACACTAGGATACACTTTGAAATATTTTCACCAAAATGAAAGTTTGTCCATTATATCAAAGTTGTATTTGGCAGAGGAATCATGTTTTATTTCCGAAGCATCTTCTTGAAGTGATTCAGGCAGGGAGTCTATGTTGACACGGAATGGGTCAGTTGACATTCTGTAAATACTATCATCACAAGTGTTTGGGAAGTATTTCTGAAACTCTTCAATTAGGATCTCCAAATGGTTTGGTATTTGGATTTTAAAACTTGATCCTTCATAAATGTCCTTGAAGCGTGTATCTTCTGAGATTGACTCTACTTTAGGGAAATTTGAATAATTGCAGGGGTTTGCTGATACACCTCCAAAGTTGCAATTTCTCAATATACATCTTGATCGCATCAAGATGAGTAACTAAATTTGAGCCTGCACCCTGCAGTTTTAGGTAATGGCTGTTCAACGAGTCAAAGATGTCCGACAAATAATACAATATCACTTAGGTAAAAGGTTTTTTTTTTTTGAAGGCCACGCTTGGTTCATTTTCCTTTTGATGTTCCAAGAAGTTGATCATTTCATCTCGAAGCTCGAATAATTTTGGCAACATATTTCTTTTTGAGAGCCATCATACTTCTGTATGAAATAGCAGGGTTTTGTGATCACTTCATAAATCTTCACAAAAAGTTTTAAACAGTCTAGTATTCAACGCACTGTTTTTATGTAATTCACTCCTTTAATACACAACTTTAAGACAGCATTGAGTTCATTTGGAAGGGTTTTTGCTGCCAAGACATGTCGATGTATAAAACAATGTTTCCCAGTCTCATCAGCATTTTTCCCTCTTACTAATTGCACAAAGCCTGAGCGAGAACCAAGCATTGAATGCGCGCCATCCATACATACACCGATCAGTTTTTGCCAAGAGAGTTCATGTTTGTCAAAAAAGTCTGACACTGCTTTCATAAAATTAATAGCTTTTGTCGTGGGCTCTAACTCTGTAGAAACAAGTAGCTCGTCTTTCATCCTTTCGTTTTCAATATACCGAACATAATTAGGATTGATGAATTAAATGCCACTTCTATTGAGATTATTTTATTTGAAAACTAGTTTCGAATGCTAAACATTCATCTTCAGTTCTAAAACATACAATAAAATTTTTAACACATCAGTACTATGTTACATAGATTAAATATACTGTATATAATGTATATTTAATCTATGTAACATAGTACTGATGTGTTGAAAATTTTATTGTATGTTTTAGAACTGAAGATGAATGTTTAGCATTCGAAACTAGTTTTCAAATAAAATATCTCAATAGAAGTGGCATTTAATTCATCAATCCTAATTGTATTGATCCTTCTATATCATCATGCGTACCTCAAGTGATACCGAACATAACCAATTAACTGAGAACATGTCTTATGTCTTTTAAAATTTAGAATTTTAGAAAGACTAACAAAATTTAATTTAATGTTCAACTTATCTCGCGCCCCCCCCCCCGACATGTCCTCACGCCCCCCCCCCCCCCAGTTCGGGAACCAATGATTTAGACTGTATATGTATATGCATATATGGTATTTTTCGAAACAATTCTTAAAATAGATTACAGAACACAGTTTTCAGGTTTTATAAATATAAATATACATTTATAAATAATAAATAATATGATACAACCTCAGGTTGAAATATCACAATTTATTTATATATAAATATCTCTTACATAATAATACTATATCTTACATGATAGAAATTATTCAACGAAAACAGGGTTGTCAATAAAATGTTCATTGGGCAAAACAGTAATAAAGAAACTGGAACTGTATACATCATCTGAAAAAAACAATAAAATTGTGGTTCCAGCGAGTTTTCTAAATTATCTTTCTATATTTTGTAAAACCACCAAAAGGGAAAACGTGGGATTCACAGCAATGGAGACTTCCAAGTATTGGTTTGTTTTCTGGTCTTTCCACAATTTACTAGATTTCAGGTCTGCCCACAGTTTGTTAGTTTTCATAATATGCCTCATTGAGCTCCCGTTTATTAAAATGGGCTCGTTTTAGTAAGTTAAAGAAATAGAAATATAGAGAAATTATAAAATCTAATTGAATGAAGTTCAGCCGGAAAAACTTCCTGAATTTCTCCTCGTCGTTCTGGAGGTGCAGCTCAATCAACGAAGAGAGAAAACCTTCTTCTCTTCTTCGGAAAAACATAGGGTCAATTGATCTGTTCATAACATGGAACTCCTCTTCCTCCATTAACAATCACAACACCAGTTTTCTTCTCAATATACTCCGCTGAAGCCAGAATACGAACTGATGAACTTCCAGCCGCAGCGTCTGGAAGCTACATGTGGAACCACCCTGAACGCAGCAGCTGCAGCAGCTGCGGCTGGCTGCTCCATGCGGAACCCCACCTTAAACGGTTGCTCAACGAAAGACTTGTTATTTACAAAAAAGGTTGGTAATTTTTTTCTCTTTAATGTTTTATGTTTAATCAAAGATCGTGAATTGCACAGATAGAATTCAAAAGGAAGGGTAACTTCCTCAGAAATCAAAATAGCCTCTGGGGAGTGGACTGTATATAAATTTACTAAAATAAATGTTCGCAATTTTGAAGAAACATGGATTAGAAGAAATCTAAACCAATTATAATAAATGTGAAAATGACTGACTCAAGTGAAGAATCGGCAAAACCTCTTTGGGGTTTTAGGTGCATTTAAAAGACCGGCCGGTGGTTGAATTGCTTCTGGATGCTGCGATAATCGGTTGAGAAATCTTCCTGCCTGATCAACACTCATTAGCAAGTAAAATGGGACATATAATGTCTTTGATGGAAATTAACATGAAAATAAAAGAAAATGCTTTAAATTTGGAAGACTATTTTTAGTCTTGGACAAAAAGTACTGAGGAAGGCAAAGCCTTGGGTATAAGAAAACAAGTTTCGCTAGGTTTATTTCTGACGAAAGAATGGAGAAGTTTCAGCAATCCTAGCGGGATAGATAAGAAGTACAGCAGGCCGATTGGCCGGTTATAGTAAACATAGAAAGGTTAGATCCTATAAGAATCTCGATAGATGGCGTGACTAAGAATAATTTCTCATCTTTTTCTTTTTTTACAACGGACGCCATTTGGCTAAACACTTTACACTAAAACACTGTTACTAAATACTTCATTTAATTTAAGTAATTTCATTTAATGTATCTACAAAGAGCGCCGATTGGCGCGAACATTTTACCATATGTAGCTGATTTTCGAATAGGATGTTTCATGTGTGGTCCGTGTTCAAAACCATCTCTCCTCCGAATTCCATTGTAATAAAGGACTGAGACAAGGTGATGCTCTCGCCTGTCTTCTCTTCAACATAGCTCTGGAAAAAGTAATCAGAGACTCTGAAATTCAAAGAATGGACACCATAAGCACGAAAATGGCACAATTGTTGGGCTATGCTGACGATATAGATATAATTGCAAGGTCACTCCCAGCACTAAAAAATCGCCTTTCTCGCGCTGCAGAAAGGAGCACTTCCTATGGGTCTGATAGTAAACGCAGACAAGACGAAGTACATGTATTAGTCCAAGAGCCGAGGCCAAATTTCTGCGACTTATTTGAAGAAAAATTTTAGACATACAGCCATAAAACTGTCCACCCCACAGCAATCAATTTGCACTTGTCTGCCAACTCAAAGCGGGGGCGTTTCAAAATGGCGACCACCGAAAGGGGGTAGCAAATATCAAAATATAATATTATTTGAAGATGATTTATTTAAAGCAAACAAGAAACTGCAAACCCCCTAGGTGCCAAAAAAACGCTGTCTGCCAAAATTTGGAGGGGGCGTCGCACCGGCAGACAGAATTCAAAATCCTCGTTTTTTGAGTCCAAAAGTGGACCATTTGAAGACGATTTATTTCAAGCACACAAGAAACTGCATGGTCACTAGATGACAAAAAACGTTGTCTGCCAAAATTTGGAGGGGGCGTCGCACCGGCAGACAAAATTCAAAATCCGCGTTTTTTCAGTCCAAAAGTTGACAATTTGAAGACGATTTATTTGAAGCACTCAAGAAACTGCATACTTCCAAGATGTCAAAAAACGTTGTCTGCCAAAATTTGGAGTGGGCTAAGCACCGGCAGACAAAATTCAAAATCCGCGTTTTTTCAGTCCAAAAGTGGACAATTTGAAGACGATTTATTTGAAGCACACAAGAAACTGCATACTTCCTAGATGACAAAAAACGTTGTCTGCCAAAATTAGGAGGGGGCTAAGCACCGGCAGACAGAATTTAAAATCCGCGTTTTTTCAGTCCAAAAGTGGACAACTTGAAGACGATTTATTTGAAGCACACAAGAAACTGCATACTCCATAGATGACAAAAAACGTTGTCTGCCAAAATTTGGAGGGGGCTAAGCACTGGCAGACAAAATTCAAAACCCTTGTGAAGGCGTCACACCGGCTGACATTGTTCAAAACTCACATCCTTTTCGTCCAACAGTGAACTTTTTGAACATGATTTCCTTTTTTTTTTGATTTATAAGTAGTTTTTCTCTAGAATAATTTAAGGAAATTATATTATGTTGCTTCCTACGTATGGTACAATATAATTATTTTAATATAAAATAATCTTGTTTTTAAAAATTTTAATGTTAAAAATACCAATTAATACATATAAACAGTAATAATATAAATAACGGCGATATAATTAAAAAATGAATAATATTTCAACTTATAAAGTTATGAAATATGTACTATCCTGGAACAAAATACGTGAAAAACATGTAGTTCTTCGTAAACGTATGTTCTTGGAAAATCGAATGTTCTTAGTCGTTTGATCGAATAACTCGGAAACCGTTCCTGTTAGTATATTTTGAGCTATGTACATTATGAAGCAAATCAAATTTGCAAGAAATTTGGCACTATTCATTTCTTTTTCTCTCATCTTTAGTTTTCAAACGGTTCGGCCACCAATGATTGGCTAACTTGTAGTAAGTAAGTGGCTAAATTTCCTACCATACTACATATATGAAATTTATATAATGTCATCTAAAATACCCACGCCAGAATTTTTTGGTACATTTTTCGTTAAACCCTTAAAACTATTCGTTCGATCCAAAATTTATTTTTCTCAACTGATAGACGACTAAATTTTCAATCAGGCAATATTAAATTGATATAAAGTCATGTAAAATACCAATTTTAGCACATCAAAACCTTGTACTGGTGTGAAATCCAAGTTTTTTTAGTACATTTTTCGTTAAACCCTTAAAACTATTCGTTCGATCCAAAATTTATTTTTCTCAACTGATAGACGACTAAATTTTCAATCAGGCAATATTAAATTGATATAAAGTCATGTAAAATACCAATTTCAGCACATCAAAACATTGTACTGGTGTGAAATCCAAGTTTTTTTTTGGCACATTTTTCGTTATTACCCCAAAACTATTCTTCCGATCTAAAATTTATTTTTTCAACTGATAGCTGACTTAATTTGCAATCAGGCCCATATATTTAAATTGATATAAAATCATGTAAAATACCAATGCTAGCACACCAAAACCTCGTACTGTTGTGAAATCCAAGTTTTTTGGCAGATTTTTCGTTATTACCCCCAAACCATTCTTCCGATCCAAAATTTATTTTTCTCAACTGATAGCTGACTAAATTTGCAATCAGGCCCATATATTAAATTGATATAAAGTCACGTAAAATACCATTGCCAGCACACCAAAACCTCGTGCTGTTGTGAAATCCAAGTTTTTTGGCACATTTTTCGTTATTACCCGAAAACTATTCTTCCGATCCAATATTTATTTTTTTCAACTAATAGCTGACTAAATTTCCAATCAGACCCATACATTAAATTGATATAAAGTCACGTAAAATACCAATGCCAGCACTCCAAAACCTTGTACTGTTGTGAAATCCAAGTTTTTTGGCACATTTTTCGTTATTACCCGAAAACTATTCTTCCGATCCAATATTTATTTTTTTTAACTTATAGCAGAATAAATTTCCAATCAGATCTATATATAAAAATGATATAAAGTTATGTAAAATACCAATGCCAGGACACTAAATCCCCGTACTGTTGGAAAATCCAAGTTTTTGGCACATTTTTCGTTATAACCCCAAAAACTATTCTTCCGATCCTAAATTTATTTTTTTCAACTGATAGCTGACTAAATTTGCAATCAGGCCCATATATTAAATTGATATAAAGTCACGTAAAATACCATTGCCAGCACACCAAAACCTCGTGCTGTTGTGAAATCCAAGTTTTTTGGCACATTTTTTGTTATTACCCGAAAACTACTCTTCCGATCCAATATTTATTTTTCTCAACTAATAGCTGACTAAATTTCCAATCAGACCCATATATTAAATTGATATAAAGTCACGTAAAATACCAATGCCAGCACACCAAAACCTTGTACTGTTGTGAAATCCAAGTTTTTTGACACATTTTTCGTTATTACCCCAAAACTATTCTTCCGATCCAATTTTATTTTTTTCAACTGATAGCTGACTAAATTTTCAATCAGGCCCCATATATTAAATTGATATAAAGTCATGTAAAATACCAATTTTAGCACACTAAAACCTTGTACTGTTGTGAAATCCAAGTTTTTTGGCACATTTTTCGTTAAACCCTTAAAACTATTCGTTCGATCCAAAATTTATTTTTCTCAACTGATAGCTGACTAAATTTCCAATCAGACCCATATATTAAATTGATATAAAGTCACGTAAAATACCAATTGCACACCAAAACATTGTACTGTGTGAAATCCAAGTTTTTTTGGCACATTTTTCGTTATTACCCAAAAACTATTCTTCCGATCAAAATTTATTTTTCTCAACTGATAGCTGACTAAATTTGCAATCAGGCCCATATATTAAATTGATATAAAATCACGTAAAATACCAATGCCAGCACACCAAAACCTCGTACTGTTGTGAAATCCAAGTTTTTTGACACATTTTTCGTTATTACCCCCAAAACCATTCTTCCGATCCAAAATTTATTTTTCTCAACTGATAGCTGACTAAATTTGCAATCAGGCCCATATATTAAATTGATATAAAGTCACGTAAAATACCATTGCCAGCACACCAAAACCTCGTGCTGTTGTGAAATCCAAGTTTTTTTTTGGCACATTTTTCGTTATTACCCGAAAACTATTCTTCCGATCCAATATTTATTTTTTTCAACTAATAGCTGACTAAATTTCCAATCAGACCCATACATATTAAATTGATATAAAGTCACGTAAAATACCAATGCCAGCACACCAAAACCTTGTACTGTTGTGAAATCCAAGTTTTTTGGCACATTTTTCGTTATTACCCGAAAACTATTCTTCCGATCCAATATTTATTTTTCTCAACTAATAGCTGAATAAATTTCCAATCAGACCCATATATTAAATTGATATAAAGTCACGTAAAATACTAATGCCAGGACACCAAAACCTCGTACTGTTGTGAAATCCAAGTTTTTGGCACATTTTTCGTTATAACCCCAAAACTATTCTTCCGATCCTAAATTTATTTTTCTCAACTGATAGCTGACTAAATTTGCAATCAGGCCCATATATTAAATTGATATAAAGTCACGTAAAATACCATTGCCAGCACACCAAAACCTCGTGCTGTTGTGAAATCCAAGTTTTTTGGCACATTTTTCGTTATTACCCGAAAAGTATTCTTCCGATCCAATATTTATTTTTCTCAGCTATTAGCTGACTAAATTTCCAATCAGACCCATATAATAATTGATATAAAGTCACGTAAAATACCAATGCCAGCACACCAAAACCTTGTACTGTTGTGAAATTCAAGTTTTTTGACACATTTTTCGGTATTACCCCAAAACTATTCTTCCGATCCAAAATTTTTTTTTCTCAACTGATAGCTGACTAATTTTCAATCAGACCCATATATTAAATTGATATAAAGTCACGTAAAATACCAATTCCAGCACACTAAAACCTCGTAATGTTGTGAAATCCAAGTTTTTTGGCACGTTTTTCGCTATAACCCCCAAACTATTTGTTTTATCCAAAAAAAAATTTTTTCAATGAAAGTTTACTAAATTTACAATCAAATCAAATTATATAATGATGAATGAATCCCGCAAAATACCCACGCCAGCCCACTGTAACATGTAAAATTGTTATGTTTTTACCAAAACATACACATATAGCCTGCTGGCATGGATTTCAATTAAATATTCATGTATAAAATGTGATATCAAATTTAGTCAACTTTCAGTTGAAAAAAGTAAATTTTGGTTTAGACAAATTGTTTTGGACTAATATCGAAAAATAATCTAAATAATTTGTATTTAACAACAGAACTTGTTTTTAGCGTGCTGGCACGCGTATTTTACAGAGCTTGATCAAAGTTTTATGTATGGGGTCTGATTGCAAATTTAGTCAGCTATCAGTTGAGAAAAATAAATTTTGGATTGGACGAGTAGTTTTGGGGTTATAATGAAAAATGTACCAAAAAACTTGGATTTTACAACAGTTCGGGGTTTTAGCGTGCTGGCATGGGAACTTTACATGGCTTTATATAAATTTCATATATGAGGTCTGATAGAAAATTTAGCCAATAAAGAAAGAATAAATAAATTTTGGATCGGACGAATAGTTTTGGTGTTATAACGAAATATGTGCCAAAAACTTCAACTTTACAATAGTACGGATTTTTAGCGTGCTGGCATGGGTATTTTAAATAACTTTATATACATTATATAGATAAATTATATTATATTACACAAATAAATTTTATGTATAATGTCTAAAAGGAAATTTTCATCAGTTGAAAAAAATAAATTTTGGATTAGAGTTATAACCGACAACGGAAAAGTACCAACTGCTTCTTTTCACGAAGAAGTGCGACTTATATGAAGTTAGTCAATCTTTGGTGGCCAAACCGCTCTAAAAATATTGATCTGAGAACAAAATGACTATTACAAAATTTGTTGCAAAGTTGATTTGCTTGAATAACGTATAATAAATAGAACACAAAATATACTAAAAGTAACGATTTCCGAACTTCTAAGAAATACTATTTTCAACTCCTTTCCCCCACTGTCATTTTTGCGGCACTCACCTTTATTGGAAAATTTATAAATTTTCATTCATAACAGTGGACAGGTTACACCCATGCATTACAAAAAAGGGGTGAAATAATTCGGTATGTTTTTCTATCGGGCTCTTGGTCTATCATTTTACAAATCAATTAACTAGACTACTATACAAGTTTTATACGAATTTTGGTCCAGGATAGTACATATTTGATAACTTTATAAGTTGAAATATTATTCTTTTTTAATTATGTGGCCGGTATTTATATTATTACTGTTCATATATATTAATTGGTATTTTTTACATTAAAATTTTTAAACAAGATTATTTTATATTAAAATAATTTTATTGTAACATACGTAGAAAGCAATATAATATAATTTCCTCAAATCATTCTAGAGAAAAACTACTTATAAATCAAATAAAAAAGGAAATCATGTTCAAAAAGTTCACTGTTGGACGAAAAGGATGTGAGTTTTGAACAATGTCAGCCGGTGTGACGCCTTCACAAGGATTTAGAATTTTGTCTGCCGGTGCTTAGCCCCCTCCAAATTTTGGCAGACAACGTTTTTTGTCATCTAGGGAGTATGCAGTTTCTTGTGTGCTTCAAATAAATCGTCTTCAAATTTTCAACTTTTGGATTGAAAAAACGCGGATTTTGAATTTTGTCTGCCGGTGCTTAGCCCCCTCCAAATTTTGGCAGACAACGTTTTTTGACATCTAGGAAGTATGCAGTTTCTTGTGTGCTTCAAATAAATCGTCTTCAAATTGTCAACTTTTGGACTGAAAAACGCGGATTTTGAATTTTGTCTGCCGGTGCGACGCCCCCTCCAAATTTTGGCAGACAACGTTTATTGTTATCTAGTGAGCATGCAGTTTCTTGTATGCTTGAAATAAATCGTCTTCAAATGGTCCACTTTTGGACTGAAAAAAACGCTGATTTTGAATTTTGTCTGCCGGTGCGACGCCCCCTCCAAATTTTGGCAGACAACGTTTTTTGTCACCTAGGGGGTTTGCAGTTTCTTGTTTGCTTTAAATAAATCATCTTTAAATAATACCATATTTTGATATTTGTTACCCCCTTTCGGAGGTCGCCATTTTGAAACGCCCCCGCTTTGAGTTGGCAGACAAGTGCAAATTGATTGCTGAGGGTGGACATTTAATGGCTGTATGTCTAAAAGTTTTCTTCAAATAAGTCATGAAATTTGGCCTCGGCTCTTGGACTACCGGAGTACATGAAACTAACATACCACCGACTAACAGTCACCGTTTTCGAGATATAATTGACAAACAAAAGTTGGGACCTTCTCCACCTACCCCCCACCTTTAGCTTCACCGCCCCTGAGGGTTGGACTAAGAGGTCTGGTGTTGGGAGGGGAGAATGTCCCAATTTTGTTTTCCAGGGGGGGGGGGAAATTATATCTCGAAAAACGGTGGACTCTAGAAAAATATGTCACAGATCAAAATTAAAGCTCCTTAAATTGCCTCTACAATTAATAATATACGCATTCGTCGAAATTTCAACGGTTTTTCGAGATATCCGTTATTAAAAATCATAATCTTAGAAATAAAAAAAAATGTTATACCTCACTTTTTGTTTACATTTGAAGTCCAATAGCCAGAAAACGTACTATAATATAGAAATTTAAAGCATATTTAAGGCTCTACAATTTGGATTCTGACGTTAGTTATTTTAGAAAAACAAATTGTGGAAAGTAATAGAAAGAATAACGTTTGTACAAAAAGGGGTGAAGGTGAAATTGCTTGTTTTCCCGTAAATCCCGGGGGGATTTTTTCAATAACGTTTATTCTCTGTAAACGGTTAGCAACCTACGACAAATTTATATATTTTACAATTTTATAGGAAATGTTAATTAGCTTTGATGTTTAATTAATTTCATATATAGGTATTTTTGAAGGCAAGTGTTTAACCAAAAGTGAGGTAAACAGTTTTTTTTAAATTTTTCTATAAAAAAAAAAATTAGTAGAGTTTTAATAAACAGATATACGAAAACCGTTCGCATTTGTCGACAAACATGTCGATAAATAAATTTTCTAGGAAATATAAATTAGCTCCAGTTCTAATTATTAGTATGTTTTCTAGAGTCCACCCGGTTTTCGAGATATTTAGCGAAAAAAAACAAAAGAAATTAAAATTCTCCCCTCACCCCACCGTTAGCTCACCCCCTCAGCGGCGGGGACTTTTATGTAATTGTATCCTCTAAACTATTCCAAACGAAGCTATGAAGTCAACAAATTATTGCATATTCAATGCACTCAATAATGGTTTATTGGAACCTGGACTAATTACAAAAATGAACTGTATAATACCAGGTATGCAATTTTATAATGTCGTTTTAATTTCCAATCGAATGCGACGTCCTAGCCTCACTTGAAGGATTTGCTTATTCTCTAAAACCGCTATTTTGTTTGTTAGTCCATTTGTTTGACAAAAGTCCGTTGTTTGTTAAGTCGTTTACGTGGACGTTTTCATACCTTTTCTTTGGTGTTAAAAATGTCTAATTTGAAGCCAAATAAAGAGCATTTGCGGCATGTCATGCTTTTCGTATTTAATCCAAAAGAAACAAGGCAATCTGAATGTTCAGCGAATTCTTGTAGAGACTTATGGCCGGATGTTGCTCGAACCGTCCGGACCTGTGACCGTTGGTTTCAAAGTTTCAAAACGTGGTGATTTGTGATGTGAAGGATCTCAAAAACGCGAAAAGTAGACAAAAAAAGTTTTGAGGACTTCGACTTGCAATCGTTTATTAGACGAAGGACAAATTACCCAAACCCACCCAAATGATGGCAGAACAGTTGGAATGTCACTAG